>JBAMYA010000008.1:13822468-13834258 GCA_037176975.1 Arrhamphus sclerolepis
CTGGAAAAAAAGGGAAAAAACTTTCAAAAAAAAAGGGCGCTAATTTTTTTTTTTTGAAAAGAAAAAAAAGAACCCCCCCCCCCCCCAAAAAAAAAAACAAAAAAAAAAACACACACACAAACACATAAAAGTGTCCCCAATATGCTTTGATGCAGCTTTTCCTTTACAGTGAAATTAGATGCAGAGACCTACTTCATCAGTACAGGGATCCCACAGCTTCTCAACACCATATGATGGCTTATCGCTCCCTTGTCTGTACTCCCTCAGGCCTTTCTCGTCTGGGTATGCTTGTGTATCATGTTCTTACATTCTTATTTAATTTTATATCTTACTGTGCGCATGTGATGGAGGCTCATATTTCAGTGTGATCTGGTTTTCTCGGGGATGTTTTATTTTGCCAGGTCCAAGTGTGTTTGGCTACAGATAGAAGCTTTCATGAGCGTAGTTGTATGGGAGTTATTTATCAGGAATATATTTTCTACCTATCTTTCAGAGTTTTGCTTTTTCTATGTGGTGTGTGTAGCTTGAAAGTGTGTATTTGTGTGCCTTTTTTAAACCAATCACAAGTTATATTCTTTCATTTCACAAATGTGAGGACGTTATGCAGTAGGGAAATGTAAATTAATCTACTCAAGTTATGTACTTATGACACGACCATTCGAAGAAAGATTACTTTTAATTTCTATACACCCTCCTATGCGTGCCAGAGAGGATAATGTACTTTCTATTTACTAGCTCCAACATTTGCAGTAGAGTAATATCTTACCTGTCATGATATAAAGTAATATGAATTGTTGGTATAATCATACTGCGTGATGATAGCATTTTTAAATTTTGGCATTGGTACTTTTGCTTATGTAAAAGGCCTAAACATTTTTTTTCCCATTATTGGCATTATGTACATCACCAGACAAGATTCTTGCCAGCACAGAATAAATTTGGGTACATTGTCAGCACTATTGTAGTCTATTGGCTCGTAACTGCTTCATGATCTATAATAGAACATGTTTGTTTGATAATATAGTTATGAACTTTAAAGTAAAAGATTACTTTAGTATTCTATGCAATGTCATGTGACTAAAGCAGAACTAAAGCCTGACTGAATCTTTCATCTTTACTTTTTTAATCACTTATTTATCATGGCTATTTTTCCTCCAAGACTAAAAGTCTGGATGGGAATTGTGTTGTCTCCTCTGTGGTTACTACAATGGTAGACACATTTTATACCCTCAACAGAGCAGGAAAACCTTGCAGCTATTCTGTCCGCTGGGATGCTCTTACTAACTGCAGAAAAGCTTCTGAAGGAGCGTGTTAGCAATTGGCCATCTGCATCCCTTTCTTTGAATGCCTCCATACACAATGGCTGATTTTCGCTTTCAGCGCTCAAGTGAGAAATCTGCCAGCCTCAAATATTTTGCACAGCCGCCGAATTACTGGGGGAAGAATTGGTAACATCATTTCATGACAGTGACACTGTGAAGTGGTCTGAAAACCGTTGGGATTCTGCCTAAAATGCAAACAAAAACTGAAACATATCAAAAGCTGAAAGTGAAACATTTTACTATTTCACAAAAAATAGTGGCTTTAGTCAGTGACATGAAAGCGTGTTTAAAATAGCATCTTAAGGAAAGACAGAGTGAATGGATGTTAAGATGGGCAGAGGTCCACCAATCATTAAAAAAAAAAAAAACAAACAAAAAAAAACAATATATATGTATATACATATTTAGAAATTGTGAAACAATTGCAAAGACTTCTCATCATCAATAGTGCATATGAGCATCACAGGACAGGACCAAAACTTAAAATTGGATGTCTGTGATCTTCAGGCCCTTAGGGAGAACTGCATTAAAAACAGATATGATTATATAATGGGAATCGCCACAAGGGTACAGAAACAATTCTGGACATTACAGTCAAAGAGCCCAGTTCACAGCACCATCCACGCTGGGCAGGTTAAAGCTCTATCAAAGAAGCCATATGTGAACATATTCCACAAATGCTGCTGTCTTCTTTTAGGCCAAAGCTCATTTAAAATGGAATGAGGCAAACTGGGAAACTGTCCTTTGGTCAGAAAACTCGGAATACAGGAACATTTGAAATTCTTTTTAGAAACCATGGACGCCACATGCTCCAGACCAAAGAGGAGAGGGGCCAGCCGTCTCTTTCTCACTCAGTTCAGTTGAAAAGGATGTGTCCATTATGACATGGGGGATGCATTATTGCCTATGGGATGGACAGATTGCACATTTGGGGAGAAACATCAATGTTTCCCTGCTCATACAGCTGATTCAAATGAATAGGTCATTTAGTGATGCACACCTTTATGACAAACTGATCAGGTAATTTCCTGAGTTTAAACATTTGACTTGTTTTATTTGTTCTATTTCATATGGATATGGAAAACCTTGTCAAATTAACAAAAGAGGTACTAGCTACTGGCTTGACTTGTCTTTGTGACTGTACAGCATATTAAGCTGCTAATGTAATGCACACCCATCCATCCTGTTTGGGTGGAAGTGTCAATCATAACATTAACAAGTGCTAATTCATGCTGACCCCCACATGACGCAGCAAGCTGATTCGGGCACATGTCCATGCTGTTTGCTAAAACTGTGTAATGTCTGTTATTACACTCACCCTGCCATCCAACAGCATCGATTATGCCAATAAGATGCCTGTCTGCCAACATTCCACATTGATTCATCAGTTTTCACCCTATTGTTACAGTAGCAGGAGGCGCCCTGCCCACTGAACAAAGAGGAAATAATGCAACAAACCGAACCTCATAGACATAATCAAAATGAGATCAGGGATCAGTATTGCTGAGTTTATGAAATTCAGAATGTTCCCATAGAAAGGATGACTCTGTCAATAAAAGGAACTGAAGTAAAGAAAACCTGCTGAGTAGATATTCATTCGTGAAGAAACAGGCTCCCTCTTGTTATCATCAAAATGTGTATCTATGAAAGGAACATATATGTTCAGGCAAAGTGACTATTAATATTTGTTACTTCATCTTGGTTTGTTGGTTCCCTGTCAGTGATGCCGTTAAATACTCGCCATACTTTCTAATTAGCTTCTGATACAATCTCTAGCTGCAAGGTGGCTAAGACTATAACAATCTGTCTATAGTGGAAAGATTATCGGTCAGAAAGCTGCCACATGCAAGTGAGAAAGACAAACCACCCGCAGTCATTGTCTCCATCAATCCCAATAACCACCAGTCTCAAAGCCCGTGAATCCTTAACTACAGGTGGCCAAAACTGAACTGAACAACAAAAAGGAGGAGAAAAGTTGGCAGTAGATGGAGCCAAGGCAAAAGGTGAAAAGTCAGCTGAAGCAAAAACTAATGAGAAAAGTAAAACAAAACACAGAGCTAAGAGACAGACCTTTGTAACACCTTGTGCAACCCAGGAAGTCCGAGGAGAGGTCGAGGAAGAGGAACAGAGCCACTAAACATGAAGAGTTGAAAAATGATGGGGGGAAAGAATGATGCTCATCCAGCAAGCTTAAGAAGGCAGAGAAGAGAGATGCCGTCAGGCACTGATGGAGAGAGCAATTAGATTTATCTGCTCATTAACAGAAGGGATAATTGACTACAAGAAGCTGCAGCGATACACTAGGAGACAGGGCGAGAAGGATAAAATGAGCCAGCGAGAGAAATGAGAGCAGGTGGAAGGAGAAAAGACAGGAGGCAGGCAGGGAGGGATTGGGAAGAAAAGGCAACAAGGCAGGGGAAATAAACAAGGGACAAACTTGAAAAATGAAACAAATGGGGAGAAAGGAAAAAGAAATATGGAACGGGGAAAAAAATAAGTCCACGGAGATGGCTGAAAAAGGGATTAGTGAAGCAGGAGGAGGAGACGGCAGGAGGAGTAAATAAGGATAAATGTGCAGAATGGAATGAATGTGTGCAAGCCTGTTTACACCTCTATGCATGAGTTGTACACCCACAAAAAAAAGTTGAGATCTTCACTTTCACGACAAATGTGTAAGTCCCTAAAAATTTGGGAAACAATGTTAATGAAAGAAAAATTGGAGGGCATTTACATATTTGTCAGCAAGGGTCTGTAGGTGTGAAGTACATTGAGAATTTATAGCAACAAATGCTGCCTTTAGGACATATTAGGCTATATGCACATTTGCAAAAATTAATTTTCAACAAGATGATGCAGAAGCTTATCTTAAACATATTACAGTAACATTTCTTAGGGAAACAAGAGTATGTGAATTGAACTGGCTGCCTGCAACTCCTCATATTGTCCCAATGGAATGTGTTGGGAGTTATTATTTAGTTTTCATTTTCCCATAATGGCCCAACTTTTGCTGCTTTGCTCAACACACTTTTGCTGCTTTGCTCAACACAAGTTCTTATTTTCCAGTATAAGAATTATTATCTTATTCAGTAGCTCTCTCAGGCTTTGAAGCAGCAGGCGGACAAAAACGCAGAATTCTTCAAAAAGAATTAAGGTGTGCGTAGAGACGCACGCAGAGGCAAAGATTAAACAGTGTAGGTTAACTCACAAGAACTGTGGAACAAACAACAGTACAGGCTGTAGCTGGGTCTGTGCAGGGTATAAGTACAACAGAGACCACGTGAACCAGATGAGGATGATGATGCGGGCACAGGTGCAGTCCATGATGAGAGGAACTGAGGAACTCTGGGAGTTGTAGTGTCGGGACCGGTGATCAGAAGGCTGACGACGCTGCCCGTGGTAGCGGGGGATGAAAGAGCATGACAAGCTCATACAGGTAGGAAAAGGTCATTTAAGTTTACTGATTTTAAACACAGCTGGTTAGCAGATGAACATAAAAGGTACATGCAGACTGCCACACAAAAAAGCAAAGACTAACATTAACAAGCAAAACACATCAGAGCAGCTTATTAAAGCCTAATCAATGCCCACCTGTAACCATTCACAGCACCAGTTGCCATCAAACCTTAATATTTTTCTCAGAAATGGTGCTGTCGCCTGCAGATTGCCATGTGTGTTATTAGTACTTTTTGTCTGGCAATCAGTCGCTCATCGAGGCATTTGTAAGTCATTGAAGTTCAAACAGTGGCAAAGATGACAGACAGCACATTTATCTTCCTAAACTGAGGGGCTTCAAATATTTTCCTCCCACAAAATGCTAACTGATTGAAATGTCTTTGCTCGTCACACTTTATTTGAGTAGTTAAGTCAAGTTACTTTGTCTTCAGAAAAACACGTTCAAGTGTTAGCTGCCGTCTTTGCCAAAGTTGTTTTGAAAGCATGATTGCCACATTGATTACATCGACTGTGATAAGGTGATGAAGGTCAGAATGGGTTTTAAAAGTTCACATTTCTGAATTCAGAAACAAGCAATTGGATCCTGCATCTGAAGGCGTGAGTGGGTTTACTAAAAGAAGTTGGTCTTAGAATGTTGAGCACATCTCTGCATCGCATTATTATTGATGATGAGTATTTCTCGTGACTAATTAACTTGTCTGTTCCTCTCTCTGGTGTTACAACAAGCTAGAAGGGGGCAGCATCCTTGCTTTCAGCACCAAGAGGGCAATTTGCTGAGCAGCCAGCAGTAAGAAACAACACTGTGATCACAACAACAATAACAGACAGGACAGACAAGTACAAAAGAATATGTTTAATAAAAGAAATCACTTTGTGATATTAAGGAGGCAGACAGCAGCAAGTACAAATGAGTTCTTAAATCTGCTGGTCCTGCACCTCAGCACATTTTATCTGCTGCTGGAAGGAAGTGGCACAAACTCGCTGTCATGTTGTTCTGGATCAGCCAGAATAACGTGAGTTTTCTTCAAGGTTCTGACTTTGTACACATGATTCAGATTGTTTAATGTCACAGCTGCAACCTTGCTACATTATTTAACAAGATTTAAAAAGCCTATTCTTGCTTTTGGAACTGATTAATCCATCCACATTAAAATTACAGCACTTGTAATGCAAAAACAGATGCTGATGTTTTCAATCTGCAGCTCAAAGGTCAGCTTGTTGTCACTTAATTCTCCCAGATATTTGTACTGGCTGATAATGTCTTATCAATAACATGACTACAAGACATTTCCAAAAGTCATCTCCTTGGTGTTAGTGGCTTTGATTATTAAAAACGTTGCTCCATTCTAAGAAATCTGGCACCAAAGGAGCATGGTCAGGACTGTCGTGGTTCACCGGGGACAGAATAACAGAGTCATCATCAAACTTGATGATGTGATGTCCTGCATGTTGACTCTGGCAAGCATTAGTACATAAAACAAATAAAAGTGGTGATAAAACACAGCCCTGTGGTGATTCACTGAATGAAAGGAGAACATTTGATTAAACACCACTGACCTTCACACGCTTCAACCTTTCAATTAAAAAGTCCATCAGCCGATATAAAAGACCATGATCAGTCTTACGATTGGTTTAAAATATGAGGCTGAATACAATTAAAAACCAAAGTAAAATAAGTAAAAAGTTATGATCTAGTACCGTCAACGTATGACAAGGTCATATTTAATAGAGTGCTGATGACATCATCTACACTGCTACTAGACATGTATTTGGGTGTGTGCAAATCTGCCTCAACCAGTTTTTTTCTGTCACTCGTCTTTCAAATGTTTTCATTATAAGTGATAATATAAAAGTGCTACAGGCTTAGGATTTTGGGGGAATTTTTTTTTTGGCACAGGAGCAATTTTAGAGCATTTCCACATGCAGGGGACCGAGGCAGAGGTACACTGAAAAGATAAAACAAAAATGTTTGCCAACAGTTTGGTTCTTAAGAATCTGGCCTTTAATTCCATCAGTGCTTAGACTACTTTTTTTTTTTTTCTTCTCCTCCTTAATGCCCCGGAAAAGTTTCAACACCACGTCCCTGCTCAGACTAAAACCAGTGCCATAAAAATGTGCGTGCTCCGCACTATAATCCTGGTTGTTAAAGAAAAGTATTACTCCACTGTCTATCCTGAAATCATAATCATGAGAAACAGTGTTGCTAAAACCTGCTGGCTCCTCAATAAAATCATGCTCTTTAAAGCGATTATAGAAAAAAAAAGAGTTAAAATCATCAGATATCTCAGCATTGGAAATTGGGCCTGTGTTGTTTTTTGTGCTTCATTATTCATCATTTGGGGTCGAAGTTGCCAGAAGATCTTTTCTCAGTTTTGTTTTGTTATGGAATTGTGTTTATGGTAGTGGTCCCAAACCAACAGATCTCTGCCTGGCTGGTTTGAAGCTTTCTCCCTCTTTAGTTTGTTTTGGCTGGTCCTCCCTTCAGTCTTTTAATTTTAAAACTATTTGTGCTATTAATGCTTTTTTTTTTGTTGTTTGTTTCTTTGTTTTTTTTAACATGGTTACTGCTCCATGGTACTGAAAACATATTGAAAAATCAATATTAAATGGAGTGATATTCACAGTCTCCCGTGATGAATCTTGGTGAACTTATATTTCGTACACATTAGCACGTTAACACTGCAAGCATTTTGTTAGCACATGGTTTCAAACCTTTGAGAGCACTGCTGCGTCCAATGAAATCATTATTGGGGTTGTGAGGAAGGCTACTTACATTACATTAGTATTTTAAAACAATATCATTCTCCTACTTTGGCCACATGTAGGAGTGTGCCACAAGGTTACAGCCTGGTTGCACAGTCAATAAGGGTAAAATCTTCTTAAATGTGTTGATTGAAATGGTAATTAAATGTGAATTCCCTAAAAATAGATAAACAAATGGCTGGTTATGTATAAGCGCTTTAAGGGAGAACTGATTCTTCTCTACAAGAATGCACCTTTCAAATTCCTCTGCAGCATGCAGCCACCCGTGTTCTATGTAAAGCACTGTGGGATTTAGGGTTTAAGGGACAAACGCTTTGAACATTTGACTCCGTGAAGCGTCAGCCTGACTCCAAGCCAGACACATAAGTGTTTCTGGGAGGCGAGACACGAGTCCACGTGTGGCGTTCCATTAATTCAACATCACTGGTTTGATCTCGCAGAGATGGGTAATGGAAACGGAAACGAATGAAGAGCAGGGAGCACAATAAAAAGCCAACCTTTGTCACCTCATGTGTCTTTCCTGCTGATGAGACAATGAATCTCCTGGCAAAGCAGCCATTGCCCTGCATTGCATCATGAGCACAGTAAAGACAAGAAAGAGGTAAAACACAGAGTAAGGTAGGGGCTAGCAGAGGACATTTGACCCTCCACCACTTTCTCCTGTCCTACGCTCAGCTCTCTCTCATACTTCCTCTCATCCCTTAGGCACAGAAGCTGTGTTGAATTGCTTTTCTGAACACTGAACGTTCATTCTAAATTAAAAATGCAATGGTGCATCATTCCAAAGCGCCGACAATGTGTTGTGATGGCAGACTAACGTGAATGGGATTCATTCCAGTGATGCAATTAGGCATGCTGGTAATCAAGTGTACTATATGGGGTTTTAATTATAATATTTTTCAAGTTAATGAAATACATTTATATTCATAGTTGAGGAACAATTGCACGCATAAATACACCTAAAAAGTCTTATGTATTCAAATCACTTTGATATTTTGGTCTTCTGAAGGTCATTTGTAAGAAAAGTTTCAGCTTGTATTTTCTTTTTTTTTCTCATCAGATATCTTTAGTGTGGTTTAAAAGGTTAAATTTGCAATATTCGGAACAAAAACAAATATCTAAGGTTGTGCTAAAGCAACCATTTCTAAGAGAAACAGATTAAATTAAATGTCTTACACAGCCTTTAGTACCAAGAAAACAGTAAGACCATTACCACTTTGTAAATCTGCAGTTTCTTCAAACTACTCAGTTAAAAGACATTCTGGTACTGAGGATAAAATGCATTCAGGAAGGCTAGCCAAGCAGCCTTTAACTTCAAATAAAACATGTCAATTACTTTAATTTTTACGCAGTTTTTCCCTTACGCTTTCAGTCCCCATTTCTTCAAACTTTGGAAAAATGCAATGGAATACATGTTTGGAGCATGAAGAATAGTAAAAACAGTAATAAATAAGTAACAGTAATAAAAATATCAAAGTATCTGCACACAATTAGTACAGAACAGATTTAAATAAGCAAAGTGCTTGCAAATGTGGACACCAACATTGCGTGCTCTAAAGTGGTTCCATCAGCACAACACATACACACTCCTCACCTTGTCTTTCAACACTTTGGAGTCAAACATGTCTGATATCTCTATTTCCTCTTATTGGATAATCTGTTGCTCGACACAGGTTAAAGAAGGAAGTTGTAGGCGCTTCACCGCTCTTTCCTGCAGTTACTGCTCTGATTGATCGAGCCTGTTTGCACACAAAGTCACAGCTGTGCGATCAAGGGTGGGCAAACCTCCAGATTATCTTCCAGAGAATAAAGATCAATTTCACTTAGCATGTTTACGTCCATATGTGCAGCTCTCATCCCACACAGCGCAAAAGAATAAGAAAATTCAATGATCTCGAAGGCACTGAATATAGGTTTGGATGCAGTCGTCTGAAACATTTCATTTGCTGCAATGCAGTTCAGTTTGATTAATAGATGACTCAAAAAAAAGGAAAAAAGAAAAACAAAAAGAAAAGTTGGGTGACATCTTATTCAGGCCATAGAGATTATCCACAACCGGACAAGAGGCCATCAATCATACTTTGCAGAGCAATGTAAAGTATAAATAAATAATATGCATATTTGGAGATTTACAGCTGACAGTTTTGAATTAACTTCTGCATGATGACTTGAGTCTGAAAAACATTCATCTCTTACTTTCTCATTTCTCTTTTTGATTCTGCCTTTGATGCTACGATTCTGAGTTTTTCATTTCATCCAGCACTGATGCATTTTAAAAGGTTTTATGAGAAGTGTGATTGGGAGAGTGGAAGGGAGGCTGAGTTTCCAACAGTTGGCCCGCTCTCAACTTATAAGACTCTGAAACTGTCTAGCAAGGCAACTCTCCATCCAAACACAGAAGTGCGTGCACAAACACATGCAGGCACAAACCAGTATACCTCCATGCTTGACAGGAAAAGGAAATGGCTTTTTCTTGATTTGAAGAGTCACAAACAAGGGATGCTGCTGGCCCATTTTGGATAGCAGTCTGCTTAAAGAGCCCCTCTGTCTATGAATATGGAGATGAGGATTTAGGAGAGGAAGGAGAAAGGGGGGGGGAATTTGAGGGAGGGAAAGATCAGAGAGTGAAAAGAGTGAGAGATTGTGTGTCTCTTAGGTACTTTCCTCCCTGTCCTGTGGCCCTTGGCTGGATTTACGCACTGGATTTAGAAGAGCATCTATCTGTATGTGTGTGTTTGTTTGTGTGTGTGGTACAAATGAGAAGGTCTGTAGAAAGAGCCAGAGGCGACAGGTCAGACTCATCACACACCAACATGCGCTCTGTTATAGGACAAAGAAAAGCAGGCGCACGGAAATGCTTCTAATCAACTCCTTTCTCCTCATCCATTTTCTCTTTCATGCAATCCTCACTATCTTCTCCGCTCCGTAAAACAAATCTGCAATCACACACTCACATACAGAGCGCATACACCTATGAATCAAATGAGTGCACCTCTCCACCTGGCTCCTTCTCATCGCTCTGTTCATCTTTCCCCCTCATTCACTCCTGAGCTCCTATCCGTTGCACCTTTAGATAAGCCTATATGGCTTTCCTTCCCGCCTACATTCATTTATATGCAGGGCTCCAGCAAAACAAACAGCCGTCCGTTTACAGCAGATTGCATCTCAGTATCATCATCCATCAGCCATTACACCCAACATGAATTATGGATTGTTGAAAGTCTAAGGAGGAGGTCAGGTAACCCCCACAAAGTCCTTGGATCTTGTTAGATTTTAGAACGCAAACTAAAGAGTTCACGTTCATTGTAATTACTGTTTATCAATATGGAACTTATAACCTGTGTAGGTTGACCTGTGACCTGCACAAAATGAAATTGCATTGAATTACATCAGTTCTGTCATTGTGTGCCCACTGTATTGTCATCATCCTAACTGTGATGTACACTACTGAATGATGAAGCCGTAGAAGAAAGCTGTAAAGAAAAAGATTCTTGTTTTCTTTGTTTGTTGTTTCTTTTTTACTAAGTCTTAAAACAATAACTACATTTTTTGTATCGCATGTAAGTGATGAGGAAGAAATCAAGACTTTTTGTTTCTTTTCAATTCTTTTTTCTTATGATCTGCAAATGTATAATTGAAACTTTAACCAAAACAACCATCAGTCCTCAGAGGTTTAAATGAAACAAATCAACTAGTTATTTTACAAAGTTTCAATCCTCTTAGTGTAAAATTCCCTCTGGAGCACCCTGGTGGCTTAAGGGTTTAAAGTGTTGGCTGTGAAGCACAACACCCCTGATGTGAATATAGAAAAAGGCTTTTATTGCATTTTTTCCCCCCATATCTCTCTTCCCATGTCAGCTCACTAATAAAGACATAAAATAACACCAAAATACCCTCTTTGTGTTGCAGTTCCTACAGTGCGTGTCTACAAGGAAAAAACTGCTCATGGAAACACAAAGAGCAAATTTTGTGCTAATCCTGCAGCTTGATTAAACACTTTATCTGTCCAACTCAGACTGCTGAGGACTCGTTAGATTCATCTAAAATTCAACATCTATTTTAACACAGAAATTGGACTATAATCACATTAGAAATGGATCCACTAGGTCCCACGATGCAGAGAAATGTTCTCCAGCACACATATGGATACTTTTTTTTAAAATGAAAATAACATTTAGACAGATGTGAACCAATCCCCTGAGGCCCAGGGGTGTTTTTTTTTTTTTTTTTTTTTGATTAGTATTGAATAAAC
>JBAMYA010000008.1:13835595-13856852 GCA_037176975.1 Arrhamphus sclerolepis
TGTTGTTTTTTTGTTTTTTTTAATTAGTATTGAATACATAAATTAGGGATAAACTGATAAAGCAACTGTTCTGACCAAAAGTAAACTAATTGCCAGAGTAATAGAACCCCAAATGAGGAAAAAGTTATGATGGTAAAGAAAATTCTAATTAAAGATTCACACTTCAAGCTGTTTGTGACCAAAAAGAAAAAGTTCAAACAAATTAGTGCCTCATGTTGCATTTATTTCATCTTATTTGTTCAAGCTTACTTTTTTCCTTGCTCTTTATTTCTTCGTGTTTTATTTTCTTTGAGCACCAAAACTAGTTTCGTAGGTTCAAGAGAAGATTGTGGCTTTCCTTTCAAAGATGTTCCTGACAAAGCATCCCGTGGGAGTCAGACTGAACTCTTTTGGTTCAGAGACACTGATATTACACATATGGTTCGCATGAATTTAAAAAACGGCTACCATTTCATGCCACCAAAAGAAAATTGTTTCTTTTCACAGCATTAAAGCAATGCAGTTAAGGTAAAGTGGGAAAGTGCTCCTTATAAACTAAGGATAGTTATAACATTCTCTCTCCTTCCTCAGTTTTGTTCACACAAAACAAAAGCTTAGACTCTGCTTTACACTACTGCAAAGTTAGCAATGAACCCATAGAGCACATTGACCTCTGAAACACAATATTTTTATGTGGAACAGCTGAAATTGTGTTTTAAATGAAGCTTACACTAATTAGCAGCGCAGACAGCGTATAGGCTCTGACCTTCTGTAACTGTCCAGAGATGTGCAGTTCATGTGTGCTGGGAACTCTAAATGCATTAATGTGAGTATAAGACTACAATATGTACATTACATTTCTTACCTAATGCATGCTGGTAATGGCTCTAGCTCCTCTGTGACCCTGCACAGAATCAGCAGGTACAGAAGTTGGGTGGATAATTAGGGAAGCAGAAAGCACTCGTAGGCAAAGCAGTGTCATCCCATTTATCAACATGCCCTTTACTGTAATCATAATCAAAACCGTCATAACCATAATCACCATGATGCTGACTCTGTCATCATCATCGTTATCATCATCATCATCCACCTAAGAGAATGGTAACTTACAGTATCACCGTCACTCTTCATCTTCTCTGATGTCACAGCAACCTGCAGATTCATCATCTTCTAGATTCACAAACCTTTTCTGGTCTCGTTTTCTTAACAACAGCAACATGTAATGAGACTACATCTATATTATCATTCAAAGGTCTCCTGTCACAAACCCTTACTTTATTAAATGACTCTCTTTTGCGGTCTCTCTCACCATCTCTGTAGCCCATTCCCCTGCTCTAATTACTCAATGTTTGTTTGGCCTCCTGGCTGCCCCGTAATGCAGAGGAGAGGCGTTATTAAAATGATTTACGAATGTAAGTTCCTGCCGTCTGGCACCCCTCAAACATGACTCAGCCTAATATCTCCGGCTGGATTAAAATCAGTTTCAATTAATCCCCCTAGCTTGCAGCTTCACTCTCTTACTTCCCTTTCTACTTGTGCAACTTTCTCCAGCATCACACCCCTCATCACGGTGCTTTTTAATTTTTTTTTTTTTTAAATGAAATTACGTTTACATACCGTCTCCATCATTCCCTTCCCATCACTTCACCTCCGCCCCATCTCTCTTCCTTCCTTTCAGACAAACATTTCCCCCTGTAATTATGTTACAGCAAGAAACTGTAATCATTCGGGATGCCCGACTCACATGTTATCTTCTTCTATTCACGCCACTTCAGACTAACAATCAGGAAGTGAGAAAGATGCTTTCCTTCCTCTTGGTAATCTGTCATCGTAGCCCCAATGCCTTTCATTTCTCAAACTTTTTCTTTCCCTTGTTTGACTTCTTCGAACCAGCACCAGGAAACCCACTCCATCCCACCCGTGAAAAAAAAAAGAAAAAAGTATTAAATCCATACAACAAGCAAACACAAGCAGCGGGATTAAAATCAGATTCAATTAATCCCTTATTCCCTTTGCCTCCTACTCAGCAATGCTCCTATTCTTGTACTTTCCACTTCACTAACTTACTCATTTTACTCTTCAACTTCTATCTTCTTGGGTTAAAATGGGTTTTTGAGTGAGTGAGTGTGTGTGTGTGTGTGTGTGTGCAGGTAAATAGTTTCTTTTTTTTTTTTTGCCTCTCCAACTCTCATGTTATCTCTCTTACCTGATTTTCCCACACCCACACTCTCTGCTTTTAATTAACACTCTTTATTTCACAACTTTACCTGCTAATCTCTCCATCAGAGACCCGTAGCACTAGAGGCTGAGCTTTCACTCCCACCACGAGCTCTTTTATTCTCCTTCAACGCGGAAACGCCAACAAACACTAGTCAAGCCTCGCGCGCACAGATAATAACCCCCCACACGCACCCTCACTCACACACATCTCTTGAAACACATTAATGCACTTAAATGAAAAAGCAAAAGATACAGTGCACAGGCAAAAAAACATCTCTCATCCGATTTATAGCGAGAAACATACACTATCTCCCTTTGTGCTGTGCGCTTCGTGTGCTGCATCAAGCTCCTGTATCAACAGTTTTGGGTGATAACTGATGCATTTCAGCTTCAGATGAAATGGGTAATTTCCCCACAGCCGAGGTGAATCTTTTATAAATGAGAGCCATATGTCTATAATCACATACAGCAAAGCTACTTCTCACACTTGTCAGCCTGAAAGTTTCTCCATTGTTGCTCAAAGAATGACTTGTGGCACTCCTCCAGCGTTACAAATGAAGGTCAGAGTGCTCGTCATAGTTAGTACGACTCAGCCTGTGGAACCACTTGCATGATGTCTTCTGCGGCTGTGGAGGAGCTTTGTCAACTCTAAGAAAATTACCCCTCATGATGCCATAATGATGTCATCATGGTTATCTCAGCAAACAGACAGCCACTGTTACAAACTGCGAGTAAAAGACACTTTATCTCAGCTTTTGCTGCTTTGATCTTTTTAAACAGCCTTCCAATTTCATGGGCACGAAACACAGAATCTCAGTAATACCAAGGGGCATCTTCAGAGGGAAATACATTAAGCCAATATTGATGTGCCAAAAAATGCAGTTCCTTGAATGGCCTCTGGAGTCTGGCTCCAAAGGAAAGTCATTCCCCGTTGACCCTCATGTTAAAATAGCCACATTTACAGCAGAAATAAGGAGCCTGCTATAGAAGTGGCTTTGGCTTATACTGCTAATTTGTAGCTAATTTATTCTTTTATGTTCTCTGTGAGGGTTTATACTTTGTCCTTCTCTTTTCTGATTTTTTTTCTTTTTTTATTATTATTGACTGATCACAACACAGTACTGTAGTTTTGTGATATTTGTATTTTCTTGTTTCATTATTGTGCTGTTGGGTTTTGTTGTTTTGTTTTTTTTAAATCTCAGCTATATTACCTGATTATGTAATATTTTTATCTGCTCGTAGTGTGAAGCTGTTTGTAAAATGCTTGGAAAAATCCATATTAGTATGTTATTGCTTTTGTTATAATAATAAAAAAGAAAAACAAGGCTGAAGATGGTGAGAAGCTGAAATTGACGTTTCAAAACAGCAGACCACAAACCAACGGTGCTATTTTCCACCTTTTATTTTCCATCTATTAGTCGTACTCCTATACAAGTTTGATTAATCAAAGTTCTTGTGATTGATCAAAGTTTAGCTGATGAATGCCATGCAAATGCAACTGAATAATTAGTTATATTATCTGTTCTGGGAAATGCATTGCACTGTTTTACTGCTTTCTCTTTGGTGTAAATTCCCTCCTCCATGTTAGTGAAGGAGATGATGTGGTGGTGTTTGGCTCTGCAACAAAATCTATACTATTGTCAATAAATGCTAATAAAAATGCAGTCAGTCAACTATAAGACATTACACATTCCTAAAATAAATATTTGGTTCAATTAAAGCACACGGGAGAAGAGGGCACAAAGGGCTTGGAAATTATGATGAAAATCTAATATTCCTTAGTTTCATCCAGCTGTGTATCCATAGTTGAGTTCAAAATGATTGCAATCAGCTAAGATGATGTGAAAAGCCTTGTTCCCAATACATTTTCTTTCAGTTTTATTGAAGCTGTTGATTTAGCACTCCCATTGCACCATGCTTACAAAGACCTTCATTAGAGCACTGAACTGACTGTGAAAATGCAATACGGCAAAGACAGAGATAACATCAAAGAGAGTGTTTGGGTTTTGGGCGATATATTATTTGGCCCCCTAATCTTTCCAGCAAATCAGGCTGTCGGTCTTAAAAGATCTTCAGCACAGCTCCACGAAACAGTAATAGATGGGAGAATTAAAGACCATTTTTCAACAAGATGATTTTATTCATGGGTGAGTAGAGTGGTTCACACATGGTACCTTCTTGAAAATGATTCTGCTGTGTAGGAACACACGCATGAAACGACAAAATGAGATGCACACATGCCCTGCATAGACTGCTCAGGCTTACAAGATGGATGGATGGATGGATGTAATTACCAAAATGACTGCTGTAGACCTGTCACAGGATGATGTCAATGCTAGAATAAGTGCAGAAGAAGTCTCTGTGCTCTGTGTTCACTTGAAGACAAACAGGGAATTGTTGACATCCAGTGCAAATATATGCCTTGGGTTTGTGTCCTTGTGCAAAATTTCCCACTGACCTTCGATGGATAAGAAAGAATCAGGGTTCAGTAGATGTGATTCTGGGTTTGCTTTTCTTTTTTTTTTTTGCCTCCACATCCAACTTTTGGGTTTTAAATTATCTAACCTCTGGGGCCTGAACACCATGACTGTCTACCTGTAAACAAATAGGGGCTGGATGGATCAGTGCACACAATCTAAGGAAGAAAAAAAGAAAGAAAATGTTGCTCTCAAATGCACTTGAAAAATTATTTTGTTAAACCTTAGGTTAGACATAACTAGATTTGTCACTTACTGGATTGCTGAAGGAGCAATATTTGAGAACGGAAAAAAAAAGATCTAATAGTATAGATAATTTTATTTTTTTAACTAACTATTCATGGAATTTTCTTCTCTGTGTACATGATTCTGGTATATTGAAATTCATGGTAAAAGAAGAAAACATAAAAAAGCTGGGGTGAACTCTGTAACTTCTTTACTTTGTTGCATCTCTTTGATTCACCTTTGAGAATGTTTTTTTATTACTCTGAATCTAATTACATTTTTACATAGTGGAGACACTTTATATAGCTTAACAAGTGTCCTTGGTGGATTCAGAAAATTGTTAAAAGTGAACACGGCATTGCTAAAGCGCCTCCGAAAGCCATATTACATTCATACTATTCTATGATGAGATCTCATATCGGCGCTGTGCAGCAGTGAGTGAACATTTAACACATCTCATTTCCTAAGCTTCATCTCTAAGGACATAAAAAAAATGTTCCATCAGTGATGTGTCATTGAAGGTTAAGCAATGGTGGGAAGAGAATCAGCGCTCACTGTGAGTGAAGTCATCAAGTGTGCAATGCCACACTATCTCAGGGCTGTTGTCGCGCTTCTCATCACATTATTTTAAAAGATGGTTCACTCCCCCCAAACAGGTCTTAAAGTCTTGTAATGAATACATTTCCCACAGAAGAAAAACCACTGGGGGGGAAATGGAGGACAGATAAAAAGAGGTACAGGCTGTGTTCAAAATAACTCTAAATCAGTCGGCCAGTTTGTAGTGCTCTTCAAAATTTCAACTGTAACTTCTCATTTTCTTCTTTAGTGTTGACAAACTTTTCATATCTAAAAGTAGTGTACACAAGCTGTGCACTACATGGTTTGAAACGCACAATCATACACAGATGCCTGGAGTCAGCAGCCGCTTACGGTGCACGTTTGCAGTAACTTCCACAGCTCAGTGAGAATGTCTGAGCACAATAAGCCCTCAGACTTCTCAGCCACTGAAGTGCAGCATTTAAGAAATTATTAGTTAAATATGTACCAGTCTAAACAGTGTATATATTAGGGAGTCAATCAAGGTTAAAAAAAATTTTTTTCTTTTTGACATATTTAATACACCTTACTGAAAAGAAAAAAAGAAGACATATTTAATACACTGCCTTACCAAAAATAAAAAAAAAGTTGCCACTTGGATTTAAGTAAGCAAAAAGGTAAAAAGGTAAGAGCTTCTCTTTGGATAATTGCCACATGGATGGTTGTGTGTCAGCTGGCAACAAGTTATTTAACCCTGAGCAGCTTCTCGTTCCAATCATGTTGGAAGACACATCCTTTGGTCATAAAAGAGATGTTAATCCGTTTCAGAAGGGTCAGATTGGCATGGATCCATCAAATCAAACTTCGAGCTTGGGTCAAGAACTGTCTGGCGCATTATTAAAAACTGGAAGGATAGTGGGGAACCATCATCTTTGAGGTAGAAATGTGGTCAGAAAAAAATCTTGAAAAACCACTTATGAGTGAGACTGATCAGAAAAAAAAACCTTCAGTTTCCTAGGGAGCATAAAGATTGGACTAAAGATTGGAGCAATGGAAGAAAGTCATGTGGTCTGGTGAGTCCAGATTTACCCGGATCCAAAGTGTTGGGATGCAAAAAGGTAAGAAGAGAGGCAGATGAAGTGATGCTCCCATCATGCCTAGAACTACCGAACAAGCCAGTGAGGGCAGTGCTTGTCTGCCGGCTTCTTCCAGTTGGTCATCCCGGTCACCAGCAGCTGAAGCCTGTCCCAGCTGTCACCAGGTGAGATGTGAGATCAGATGAGATTTGACAAAAGCCCATGCAGGCACATGGGAAACATGCAAACTCCATGCAGGGGGTCCATAGCTGGGATTTGGACCACAGATTTTCTCACTGTGAGGAGTGAGCAGCACTGTGCTGCTCCTCATAGTTAATTTCTTGAAAATTATTATAATGCCACAGCTGCAGTCCATCCTGTCCAAACCGCAAAGACTTACAGGTGGACACAGTTTTGTGTCATAAAGTTTTATGCCAGTGTTGTGGAGAGACGTCAAATACAATGTGTTCTCAACCAAAAACAGCAAATTTGTGCTGACCTTTACCTCAGATTTGTACACCTACCAGGCTTGTGTTTATGCGACACATAACTGTGGATATCTGGCTCATAATTATGAAGCACTGCTGCAGTCATGCTGAATCTGAAATGCATCAGCAACTGTCTACCCCGATCCCCAAGCGAGCCCTCTGTATAGCAAACACCGTACAGTGGGTCTGAGTGAGTAAATGAGCGAACAATCCGACCACAGCCTTAGAGCTTAGGAGGAAAGTAAATGAGGATAAGCATAACAATTCCAGGCAACAGTCAATGTAGACAATTTAAGGATTTATCAGGCAGAGAGATCCTGGCCATGTTCTTTCCTTTTTTTTCCCTCCACACATTATTATTTCATCCTCATTGTTTAAAGAAAAAAAAAAAGTTTTTTGTCAAACTTTGGTTTGTACTTGGAGTTGACAAATCAGCATCCATTTTGCTGGCTGCTGTGTGCGCCCCTTTTCTGGCCCATTAAATAACCCTCATTAAAGGGCAGCAGCAACTAATAACAATGTCTGGGCTGCACCAGGCTTGTCCCTGCACCCTGTCCCCTTCTCCCGTTATTTAATTTCCCTTTAAGGGTGCTTATTGATTCTAGGCCTTCCGTTCAGTAGCTCTATTTATTAATATCACAAGGCAATAACAAGCACGTCCCAACCTTGAGTTGTACACAAGCTATTAATAAGATTAATTTTAAACTGGCAAACATATATTCGCAATGTTCTTTACAGTACAGGCCTTTCCCTGAATGTATGTCTTTAGACATGTGACACTTTTTTTCTTGCCTTCTCTGCTCTGCTGTAGACTTTACCTCCAACTGTCTGTCATTTTGCACATTCTCTCAGAAGCTTCAGCTTTCAGACAGAAAGAAATGAGAAGAGGTTTAGGCCAAGTGTTAAAGAATAGGATTTGATACTAAGACTGAGCAAAAGAGATTATGATGGAGAGAAAGGGACCCCAAGAGGAAAGAAGAAAAAAGAAAAAAAAAGCCACACAGGGAGAGAAGAGAAGAGCGTCAGAATGGAGGAAGAATTGCCAAAAGGCAAGTCTCGGTGGTAAATTCAAACTAGTGGAGAGAGACTGGGACAGAGGAGCAGGAGGAGGAGGAAGGGAGAAATACAGATTTGCTGAGGGAAACAGAAATGAATAAAATATGGAGGGAAACAGATAGGATCGAAAGGTAGCTGAGGTGGGTGAGAGAGAAGCTTGAGCTATTAGAATCACTGTAGGCAGCTGTATCTGGTTTTTTTTCCTTTCCGATTTCTGCTGTAGTTACAAACCTGAGCTTTGTGAGACGCTATTAATGCAAAGTGCTTATTCACATCTGCAGTTGTGTAATGTGAACTTGTGCATGGCAAATATGTACACAGCACAACTTGAATCGCTGTTTGTGTGTGAAAAAAGAAAAATCTTTCAGGACTGGATCAATCGTAGAGAGGGATGTATTACCAACTGCGTCAGCCGACAGCCATAGATTCTGCTCTCTCTGAATACCACGACACTTTTTGAATACTTAGCCTGAATGCATTGCAGTCAAATTACCATACTCGCAGAATTTAAATATTTAAAGAGGTCATCTACATTCTTTGACATTTGAGTAAAATAAGCCACCTCAGCCAAACAGGGAGGTTACAGGTGAGATGGCATAGAATTTGTCATCTGTCTAGTGCTTTATTTTATTTTAGATTCTGGAAAGCCTGTCACAGAGAAGCCACTGACAGTTTGGCAACATGCCCAAGGCTGTGAAATATCACAAACACCTGCACACCAGTCCTTGCGGAGTTAAATGTGCAGCCATGCTTTGAGAATATTTCAAACTTTGGTTCCTTACTTTAATAGCTTTGTGCTTAATTATTTTATTGATAACTGAGATACAACGCTCACCAAAGCGAGAATAACGCATTGGTAGCCAGCCTGAACCTCTTTATAGATACTGTTTATATGTGCTAAAGTGAATGCAGTTTTACTATTAGCAGCAATGACCTACATACATTTTATATATAGGATAAATATTTCTAAATTTGCCATAGGTCATAAGATTCACTCAGGTTTCATATAAATTCTGCACTTTGCCAATAAACTCTTTATATTAATTCACTGTCATTTGTGTATTCATCATTTTTTGGATGTTTATTTGATGTTATGCAGGTTTATATTATGCCTATGAAAAGGCCTCTGCACGCACAACACCCATATACACACAGTTTTTAAAATTGACATTAATGTGACAGATGAAACACACAACCTAATTAAAGAGCCATGCGTGCTGCTCTCTGTACAGGCATGAAGACCGGTTGAAGGCCAAATGAATTCAGTCACTACTTAGCTGTTCTCGCCAGGGCCACTTCAAGCTCTCTTGGCTGAGAGACACAGATGAGTGCAACACTTCAAAACATACCAAACAAATTAAGGTGTGTTGGCCATATTCCTTCAATGTGTTTGATGTGTGATTACATACTTACAGTTAATTTGTCAGCTTTAAACAGCTCAAGCTCACTTTTACAAAAGAAACATTGAGACGCTATTTGACTTGTGTGGATTCCCTCTCGGCTTTCCAAACATGACAACATGATTACAGCACTTTAGAAATACTATAAATATCTGTCTGCACTCGGAGTGGAAACAAGGATCTAAAACGTGGGCAACAAATAACGCACACACACACAAAAAAAAAAAAAAAATTAATTAATTAATTGAGAACCCGAATTAAAGAAAGTGAAATTAATGGATTCTAGATGTCAGCAATTTATTTGATATGCAGTTTTATCTTAACCAATTAAAATGATGTCAGAAACTGCAAAAGTAAGATCCATTAGTGACAGAACAGAATAATTCACTGTTCAGTTTTTCCGTATTAAATATTAAATCAAATCCACGCACGGTAATCAAAAACTTTGTCAGTGATCTATGAGGACATAAAAACTAAAACAATACCAAAATAATTTATTATTAATTGTGGTAACTCGCTCAATTAATAGGGAAATTGGTTTGAGGTCACGTCGCCCTGCCCTGACTGAAACTGTAATACACTGTCTGCTGCATCGATCCTCTTTTTTTGAGTTCCAATCCGGTTCTCAGCAGTTTTCATCCTGTACATTCTCAACATTAAACCAACCAGCCGTCAAACGTCATGTGTAACGTCACTGAGCATTTACAGTTCACGCACTTCTTCCATGGCGACAGCAACCTCAACAACATCTACTAAATGTGCTAATAGCCACTCACTTGTTTATACCATCACAACAACTTACCAAGTAACTAATTATAATGAGCTGACAATCCATTAAGGTGATTTTTCAAAGCTATTGTGCCACTCTAGAAGGCCAGATTGCAACTAGCTGTTTGGCAGACTGCCTTCATCCTGTCATTACTCAGATCTTTGACATGCTGTCATCCTTTTAACAGCCAAAGTGAACTGAAGAAGTGTAGCATACCGGCAAATGTATTTTGAAAAAGATGCCAGTCTATCTCAATAATTGGGTTCAGTCTTACTTTATACCTTTAATGAAGTCTCCTTAGCACCTCTAACACCCAAACATTTCTTCCAAATACTTTGCACCCATTGTTTTCTCTCTTTTTTTTTTTTTGTTTTTTATTATGTAGTTTAATAATCAGCACTCAGAATGCCAAATATGGCAGGCTGCTGAAATTTTTAATGCTGTTACATACTTAGTTTGCTTTGGATGAAAGTATGTAATAAATCGCTAAATATAAATGTGAATATTAGAAGTCACATGCACACAACAATTCCAGCCTTTACTGTCTCAATAATGGCAGTAACAGCAGCTACATCAGGCAAGGCGTTTGTTATCTCAGTTCCACATAAAACCCACACACAGAAAGGGAAAAAGATGGCAGACTCAGTCTGGGCAAAAGATGAGGTTTTTGTGTGTGTGTGTGTGTGTGTGTGTGTGTGTGTGTGTGTGTGTGTGTGTGTGTGTGTGTGTGTGTGATTACATTGTTGTTCCTTCGGAGAGGGCGGTTTGGCCAAATCATGTAAATAAGCTACAGTGCCAGTGGTGGTCACCAGTGTGTGTGTGTGTGTGTGTGTTTTGTGTGTGTATAAAACATCCACACATGCTATGTGTGTGTGTGTGTGTGTGTGTGAAGGGTGAAATTAAGTTGGTTGTTGTAGTCATCCCCAACTTGCTGCCCCCTCCTTTCGTTCCACCTCTCTGCCGTCTCAATATCAGGTTCATGTAAGCCAGTTACAGCCACATCATTTTCAGGTTGGCCGGATGGCGGCACTTTGCAAACCCCAACCCCGCTCTTACCCCACCTCCACCCATCCGGCACCTCTGACCACCCCCATCACTTTACAGCTGGATGAACCGAGCGGCAGCGGCTACCTACCTGGCCCTGTGATTGACTGCGCTGCTGCTGAGCGCGCTTCACTGTATCTGTGCAGCATTTATCGCTTCTTTCACCTTCAGCGTAATTGAGTCCCTTCCCCGCACCAAAAATGCACCACGAGGTGGGAGGATGTGTATGTGTGAGGAGGAAGAATCTGTCAGGAATGTGTGTATGTGTGGGAGGCTACATAACTCAATTCTACAATTGTAAGGGAAGCTGATGATGTTTTCAAGAATGTTTTCTTTGCGTGTCAGTTTATACAAACCTACGTGCAACTACAGTGTGACAATGTCAATATGTGGAAGTTGCAGGCGCCTGTGTGGTTGGCACCCATCTGGTTAGGGTTAGGGTTGTGTGTGTGTGTATATAAAATATATCTTTAATTTTAATTCACGCACAGTCACAAGTGTGTTTGGCTTGAAGAAGCCACCAAGTAGATGGTTGTGGATGTGCTCGCATGTATGAGCAGAATACTGCTTAGTCTTTTCCAAACACATGAACAACAGCAGTCACAGGTGTACGATGAAGAGTGTCCCAAGAACAGACCAAGTACTGGAGCTGAATTATGATAGATAATCAATGCCTGAGGAACACCGCCACAGAGGTGAAGGAAAAGTGAAGGAGGAAACAGAACAACGATGAAGTCAGTAGGCGAGAGAATCAAATATGAAGGAGCTACTCAGATTTGCTGCAAATATTTGGAACTAAAACTATGAATAGGCTGCAGGAAAAATGGTTAGCTGCACTGCATCTGATGGGAATGTACACTGATAATAAACTTTTATTGCCAGAATGTCTTAGTTCGACCGAAAACTCAAAGTTCAGAACCTAAGAGAAAAATGCTGCTGGTGGGAAGTAAATTTGGAAGTAGAGTTGGAAAAAATGGAAAACAACAATAACTAAAAGGATAACAAGTTAGAAAAAGTTGATAGTTAGAAAAAAATTGAACTTATTCTGAGAAAAATTAGTTGATAAATGTGGTGAATGGGTCCTTCAACATTATTTCACAAACTGCAAAGTGTTTTTCTCAATCAATTATTCACACTCACTCATACAGAATACAGTGTTTTTAATCCTAAACATGCACTCAACATGCAAGTTCAGCCTTGCCCACAGAAACTTCTCTAATCTTAAGTACGTTTCAACAATCTCCATCCATCTGATTTGAAGATGCCCACTTCAAAAGAAAAAACAAGAAAAAAAGAAATATGCCCACTCTTCCCAGTAAGACATGGTCACAGGAGGAAACTTGAAAATAATGGAGAGATAATAATAGAGAAAAACTAAGAGGAAAAAAAAGAGTCAGTTGGGGGGTCTATTCTGTCAATGCAAATTAGAATTTAGAAGCAGAAACACAGGCGTTAAAGCAGGCCACCTGGGTCCCGTCAATTCTGTCTCTATTTTTTTTTTTCCTCTTTCTGCCCCTTCATCTCATTTTCCATCTATCCACACCTGGCCCTGCCATCTCTATAGCCCACAGCAATGTATGTGATGTAAATAGGAGGAAGGGGACACAGGGATGGGGTGCAGTCAGCAGGGAGGCAGTGGAGACCGCCAAAATATCCATCAGCAAGGGATCCTGGCAACAAAAAGTCTCATTTCCCGTCACTAAAATCTGCCTTTCCAACAATCACCAAGTCCCTGCAAACTATCAGAAACAGTTGGAGCAGTTGCATGCGCACACATGCACGTTGGGCTCAGAGACAGAGGATGTGCATGCCCACTGGCATTCGCAGTTAAGCACCAACAAAGTTAGACAAAGAAAAACAAGTGTATATAGGGTTTGGTGAAACACAAAATGTGAAAATGAAAGGAAAAGCTATTCCATGATCACAGGAAGTAAACTAAGGCCCTTCAACAGGTTTTATGCAGCAGGGGAGTTGGAAAGTAAGGATAATAATGGAAGATAGGAAAAATGATCAAATTACTATGGGCGGGGGGGCAACAATCACAAGTGCAAAGCTGGTTTTCCTTGGAAACAAAGGGCTAAAAAAAAGACAGCTATATGGGGAGCATTCTTCTTTTTTTCTTTCCTACATGCTGGACGAAAAACAATAACTGAATGTCTTTGGCCATTTATCTAGAATATCCTGGGGAAAGCTCATTACAAGCAAAACCAGTAAGGGGATGTGCATTTTCAGTCCTGAGCATCAGGATGCAGATTTGTGCAGTAAATAAGTGCCCAAGTGTAATATGCCCCGTTCCAAAAGGCCTCTGCAGTTCAGTGCAACATTTGCATTCATGCATTTGTAAATCTGTGCAAGTACCCTAGCCAGTCTGTTTGTCTGTTACACTTCAGATTTAGGAACATTTCTATAACACTGGAAGTGACTTATAAATCAGTCATCATTTGAGATCAACCTGCTTTTTAATTACCAGTGGTTTATGTTTGTTTTTAATTTTTCCCCATAAGCTCATAAATCACTTCCCTCACCGCAACTCAAATCCATCTCCATGGTAAACAACCATCAGCTATAATTGCATATACAAGTGGTGCTGTCAAAAGAAGGAAACAGAAACTACAATATATTTGTTCACCCAAAACTGAAAAAAGTTGCACAGTTAAAAGAATTAAACAATTTATATTTCCAGTAAATTTGCACTAAATTGAAATTAAGTGCTTTTATTAAATTATTCATGAAACAGGAACACAGAAAAAGACTATTTTGGTGTCATGAAGTCAATTTGTGCATTGCACATAGCTTCATTCATTAAATGTGAGCAGAAAAAAATGGACATGTATTTTTCATGTATAAACAGTTTGTGAGGAGCGCACATAAATATTTGTCATTCTCTAACTTTACAACATTAATGCACTATATGGACTGTTAATCTCACAATATGAAAACACTGCTAAACCACGTGTTTTAGTTGAATAAATTACGCTCACACATACGCGTTAAAAGCGTCGTGAGTGTCAACGTTCTTTCCCTTTAAATGGGCTGACATCAGGTGATACCAAAATGAATTGTGGGTTCCATGTGTCGAGTGGAGCCATTGCTGGTGTCAAAAGGAATTTTCAACTTTCCACACACACAACACAGGTCTATCAAGGCTCGTATCCATCTATGATTGGACCTCGCATGACAGGAAAATGGAAGAAAAGTTCATATGTGCTGTGTTTGATTGTCCTTTATTGTACATACTTTACATGCAGCAGATTATTTGCTTTTTTCCTGGTCATGATGACACAATCAACCGGAAGCAACAGACACCTCTTCCATCAAGCGTCAACACGATGCTGCTGTTTGAGCGTATACCATCACTGCTCTGTGGGGCTTGAGCTAATTAACGAGCTACATGCGCACTCCTGGCCTGCGATCAATTGGAGTTTACTAAAGTACAAAACGTATTTGCACAGAATCCAGAGTAGGTTTTTCATAAGGACATTATGAAAATGTGCAAATATGTGCAAATCTACTTACAGATTTATGAAGTTTTTAAGAATGAGGCCCAGTGTCTTTAAGGAAGAATATACTTTAGGGTAAGTTCCTTTTTAAGCCTTTTTTTTTAATAATAGTCAAGCAAACATTGTGTAATTCTTTGTTTCACATGTGGTAACACAACAACACAGAAACAACCAGACAGAAAGTCCCCCAGTCTCAGATCTCAGTACCGCAAAAGATAAATTCACTTCTCCTTCTGATTGTTTTTGCAGACACAAGCAGACTTTCATCTCTCAGGTTCTTGAGCCTTCATCTTGTGTGTTGTGACATCATTAGAGATGCATGCAATTTAATTCTACACTAATTGCATGTTATGCAAGACTGATCATCATAATCATAATATACTATATACTGGTTTTCTTATCGCTAAATGAATGGGGATATTACATGCTATAATTTTCTGTTATGTGAGATTACAACTCTTAGCAGTAAAATCATATAGTTCATTTTGGGTCACATTTACAGCAAACTGGAATCCTGCTGATTAAAGCTGTGGGCTCCGTTGCTCTGATAAAAAGGGGGGAAAGGGTGGTCCTGCATGGCTTTTGGGAAGAGAGAAAATAATAAAGAATGAAGGCACATTCTCCCACAGTTTTCTGTTATTAGTTTCTCTTGCAATGAAGTATGTTACTGTACACACACTCAGGAGGCAACGTTATCATGCTGTGTGTACTCTTTCGCTCTCCAGATCCTTGGATCTATATTGCAGACTGAAAAACCACTTGCTGTCCATGGTTGGTGAGTTGACAAAAGCTAAAATGACTTTGGTACCATCCACAGAACCCCACAAGCACATACAAGCTGCCTAACGCCTCCATTCAACTGTGGAGTTAGCAGGAGGCAGTTGCTATGAACCATCATTTCTCTGCAACTGTGCCCAGTGCCCAAGGCCTCTGTCAAAGTCAGTCAGTATCACAGACTGTTCGGCTGTTTCACTCCTCTGCAGCAATGGCCAGAGAAGAGAGGCATAGGTCTTCTGTGGTCAATGATAAGATTCCCAACCCAAGTGATGAACACAGAAACACATCTGAGAACATAAGTCAAGCACCACTTCAGTCTGCTAGTGATGGTTCATGGAAGGTAAGATGAGTGGGTGAGTATGTGTTAACGGTCATAAGGTGAATCACCAGTCATGCACTTGAATGCCCCTTCAGCTGCTCAGCAGTAAATGAATCCTGGGAGAGAATCAGCTAAAGCTTTCCTGAAGGTCGTTGGTGCTTGGCCACCTTTTTAAGTGGTCTTGCCAACTATAACAATGTGTACAGAAGCAGTCGCAGTACCAATCCAATTTGGCTGGACTTCTTGACTTCCTCTTTTCTTCATAGGCGGCCCCCGTTGCCTCACTTTTGTTTTGCCTTGCTGAAAGCAGAGCGCATGTTGACGGCTTTATGAATTTCAAAAGAGTCCAGCAAATCTTTGTGGTAAATCTCGCACTAACACACGAACGTAGGCTTTTTACTATCGGACTGCCTCTTTCTATTTTTTTTTCTTGTCTTCGTCCATCTCCCTTACACACTCACCAACCTGCAAGCACTCTGAACAGAGCCAAGTTTTCAAAGATTGTTTTCATGTGATCCTGATTAATTGCCTCTAATTAATGATTGTTTGTGGTTTGCCGATGAAGTGGATCAAAGCCTAATACTCAGATGTTGAGGCGTTTGTCATAAAATGAAGTAAGAGATGAGAAGCATAATGAACAAGCAGAGGATGAAGTACAAGAGTTCCTCAGCAATGTATAGCAGAGGACTTTTTTTTTCTTTTTGCAGTAGTTGTAGTTGTGTCAACAATCACTTGGCATCTGTCCAAAATGGAGCAGGCAATCTGAGTTTGATCCACTAGCAGCTGCTGTTATCACTCGTGTACAGTTCAGCGATAGCACATGTCCTATAAAGCGCCCAGAATGTGGGTTTCCAACATTTGAAGAGATAATCTAAGTGAATTTTTCGCTTGCATAATGCACTCTTTTTTTCTTTTCCAGTAAATTTCATTGGGCATTTCATCAAATGATTTCAGATTTCATAAAACACGTACAAATATGATCAAAGTTAAATTAAATTTGAAGGCAGTAAAAACGTAGCAACTGAGGTTTGCTTGTGGCTACTGCATCTGGCAATCCACTTTATCTATGCCAGACATGGTAATAGCTAGAATGGATTTGCCACTTGTCTGAGAGACACTCTGAGAGTTTCGAAGACAGAAAACTCACCTGAGACCTCTTCTACATTGTTGTACCCACACTCTGAAAATCTTCCTCTTGATTTCCCAGTAGATGGTGCACTGCTTTGACTGGCAATTTTCTGCATCTGACAATCTCATCATGGTGAATCTATTAATGGTGATGATATGAAAAAGGATTCTAAATGGCAGAGAGATGAATAGCCCGGTGCGTGTGTGGGTGTTTAATTCTCTAAGCCGAAGCACCATGTGTCTTCGCTGGAAGTGGGAGTGCTGGCCATAAATGGCTGTGGTAAACACATTCAGTACTCGCATGCCTGAGTGCATGTGAGCCTGCGTGTGTGTCAGTGTGAAAGCATATGTGCATACTGTGACCTCATCAATCAAGACGTCTTGTCTCAGGTGTGGTCACCTACACAGTGCTTGCCCTCGCTCCATCTTTATCTTTGTATGTTGCCATTCATGTCTCTGGCTCTGCTTTCCCTCCTACTCCCTGCCCCCAAACCCCACCACACACACACAACATGGAAACAACTTCTATTTTTCTGCTTTAGGCTCTCCTTTATAAAGCACCCTCTCACCCCTTCTCACCTTTTTTCTGAACATAAAAAAAAAAAAATCAGTGCGTCCGTCTGCACTGCAGGGGTAGCCTTCTTTCCCCTGTGTGTGTGTGTGTGTGGGTTTTTTTCTAACACCCTTCCATTCTGTAGCTGAAATCCTGCAATCATTCACTCATTTGTTGGACTCCTCTCTTTCTGACTTTCTCCTCTGCTCCACTAGTCTGTGACACATGCCCCTAGTGCTTTCCCTTTCCTCCTTGCTTTTATTTTCATCCATTCTTTTATAAAGTGTGAAGCCAGTCATGTCTCCCTCCATCCCCATGATGCTTTCACTCTCCTCCCGTGACCCTATCAGTCCCTCAGTGCCCCCACTAAGTCTGGTCACTCTCCATCAGCCTGCCTCACAGACCTCCCAAAGGTAAAAGGAAATGGGGTCTTGTTGGAAGCCCCAGACTAACAGTCTCTCCAAGATTTAAGCCAATCTCTGATCCTCCTCCTCCTAAATGAGCGCCTCATTACCAGTCATCCTTCCCTCTTCTTGTCTCTACATTAAGACTTCCAGATGGGGCACGCATTAGCCTCCACACTGGCAAAGCACACAGCTTACAGCTCTTCAATTTTAGTCACTTGCCCTTTTCAGCTCAATCAGCCTCTCTAGTCCAATCATGGCTGCTGAGGGCTCAGTTTCACCACCTGAATGGGGATAATGACCTTGGTTACTAGCGTTACCAGAGGCTGCTGTGTAACCGTGTTAGCACTGTGCCCTGCAGGAGCCGTGGAGACAGGTGTCATAGCATCAAGTGAAAGGTGTTAAACAAGCCCAGGGCCGAGCAGGAGGTACGAATGTTTACTCTTAGTCATGGAAACTGTGTCACCAATAGCAAGGAATGCCTACCCCATAGGGTTAGCGTTTTCATGTTTCTTCAGATTAAGGATCCCCTTTCACCCGGCTGCAATTTAGCATTGACTGGCCTTGAAATAAGTACACCTTGTGCACTAGAGAAAACGAATACATAGCAACTGCCTTTGTATGTAATGCTGAAAAGCCACACTAAAGCATTTGTTGTTTTACCGATTTCACAGTCCCACGGCAAAGACAAGTGTAGCAGAGAAGGGTCAGCGGCGAGAAAAAAAAGCTGCTGGCTCAGGGGACACCAGGTCACAATGTGGAGAAGTGCTCCCTGGTGCGGCGATTTGCTTTTTCACTGAGCATATCAGATCAGATGGACTTAAGAGGACTGGATTGATTGGCAGGCTTCAGATGGAAGCAAATGGAGGAGATGTCCTTGGCATCTCACTCAGCATGAAAAAATCTTGAGTAGCAAAGTTGGTGGAGTGCCAGTTGTTCTCAGCGAGCGACACGTAAGGACGACATAGATCACCATTATGATAATCACAAGCGACACTGTCTGGGGAATAGTAATGGCAAGGAGATGAGGTGGCAGACATAAAGAGTGTTCCTACATTAGTGCTGGCCTGATTAGATTGACAGAAAGTTTCACTAATGGAGAATTAAACAAATGGTAAAATGAGAAATAAGTATTCAAGACCAATTGGTGTTCTCATATCAACCTTTCAGTCCCTGTGTGTCATATGATCAATAAGCATGAACCTCTCATGAGGGCAGAGCAAAAACTGAAAACAGGTTATGAAAAGGGATATGTGATGGCCAGGTCCTATGTTGTTGTAAAATGACTTGTCCTTTCTTATTTCCCGTTCTCTATTTACATCAGTGTAGAAATAAAATCCTCTCCATACCTGGCTGTAAAGCTGGGAGAGCTTATTGAGATTTGTGAAATACAAAACATTCAAAACCAGGAGTTATGGATTGGGTTGAAGACTGGAGGGCAGATTAGGACATAATCACTGTAAAATACATCACCTGCACAAAATATGAACCCCAAATTTCTGCCTCTGAGTAATGGACCCATAAAAGCCCAAAGGAGAATAAAAACAACCAGTAATAAAGGCCGTAAGTCTTTCAGTTGTGACTTTCCCCTGAAGCAACACAATTTGTTTATGGAGCTTATGTCGAGGCAGTTCCTCAGCAGAGATAGGGGGCCACCCTGTCAAGACCCTTCAAGACTGCATCACTTGATCAAACAGAGTTGAGCGCAACACAAGGAGGTGGTGTATCTTTGAAAAAGAAAAAAAGTAGAGGAAGCTTTTCCTCTGTCGATACGCATTCCAGCCTTGTCTCCCAAGTTCAGGTTTTCAAATTATTTACGCTTACAAAAGACACTGTATGTGAGAAAATAAAATAACAGTGTACCACTGAAATCTGATTGCGAGTTCAAATTTGCACCATGAACCAGCAGATGGCAGGGCAGAGAGAAAGGAAGCAAGGGCTCACCCTTTTTAATTAAATTGTTGATGAGTTTATTTGTTTATTTATTTATTTATTTTCTATGGTGAATTATCCTCAAAGGTTAGGATCAAAGGATAAGCCTTGGCTTACAGGTGAAGATTTTTTAAGTGTGTTAAAGAACAAAGAAAAGCTCTAAAATAGCAAGCCCAGCACAGCGTGCAAGAAAGTGAAAAGCCAATCTCAACTCTGGCATGATGCAAACTGTGTCTGACAAGCATCAAAAACTCTAATTGGGTTCTGACAAATTCTTGCATAAGCAAATCCATACTGTTCAAAAGAAACTCTAATGTGTACATGCGTCTTGCACCTATGCTAGCGCCCGTAGGTGTCCCTGTTTTTAGTTGGGTACCTAAAGCATCTCCCTTGATGTTTGTGTCGACATGCCATGCCTCCATTCTGTGACTCACAGTGACATTGATTTATGCATGGCTCCTCAGTGTTTCTGTGCGTGCGTGTGTTTGCACACATATAACAGCTATAATTGGTATTCAAATCTCCTCCCACAAGTACGTCCAACTGCTGCCATTTTTCAACCAGCAGAGCCACAACGAAAGTCCAAACAGGATGATGGGGAACAAGCTCAAACGGATGGCTCTCCCTGCACACATACAAGTAAACAAATAGTGGTGATTTAACGCACATGGCGATAAGTCAGGTGGTAATGGAGGCATAGGAGAGGAATGGGGATGAGACGAAAGAGTAGAATGAAAGGAATTGATGGAGGATAGCGATTAAGAGTATCAGAGGTGGAGTTAAATGCATTTGTTACTGTATGTGAGGTGGAAGTTTAGCCAACAGCTGCTGTAGATCAACCACCTCCGAAAAAGCTGTGCACTGTGCACACAAACACACAGTGCTGGCTCTGTGTGTGCATGTGTCCCTCAGGCCTGCCTGTCAGACACACTGTGAAGTCAGTCTGCCTTTCCTCTCCCACTATTCCTCCTTTCTGCCTTCCTTGCACATGCTTTCTCTCCATCCCTCAGTCTCCCCTGCACTCTAAAAAGGAGGGCTAAGTCTTCCAGCCTCTCAATCCGCACAGAACCATCTCCAACTTTCCATGCAATCAATCCTTGGATATCTATCCTGGCACTACAACAACAACCACCAACCCAGTTCTCTCCCATCATTGCTTTCCGTTCTTCTCTTCCTTTTCCTTTTCTTTAAGAGGGTAATGAAATCTGTATCAATTAAGGCTGGGTTTGTTTAAGTAGAACTATTTTCTCGATACAAACTGCATGCATCCAAACATGTGCACAGCTTCCTCTCTGTCTCATTCTTCTTTCCACCTTGTGCATTTAACACTCCCCTCCTTAGCCTCCCATCTCTCTTGGCCACTGTCAGAGGCT
>JBAMYA010000008.1:13862181-13874552 GCA_037176975.1 Arrhamphus sclerolepis
TGTGTTCTGTTTACAACAACACATAAAACATATCAAATATTGAAAGTGAGACACTTTTCTATCTCAAGAAAATATCAGAATTTGATGGCGGCAACACATTTCAAAGCAGTTGGGACAAGTGCTATAAAAGGCTGGAAAAGTAAGTAGTACTAAAAAGAAATACCTGTGGGAACATCTTACAATTCAGTAGGTTAATTGGCAATAGGTCAGCTGGGTATAAAAAAGAGGCTCTTAGAGGAGCAGCCTCAAAGAAGTGAAGATGGAGAGAGGTTCACCTGTCCTCTAAACTGTGTCTACAAACTGCTGGACAATTTCAGAATCATGTCCCTCAGTATAAAACTATGAAGACTTTGAATATCTTTATTATCTCTATTCATCGGTGGCTTAGTGGTTGTGCTACCATGCGTGAGGTCCGGGTTTGAATCCCAATTGTGTCAGTAAGGACACCAGGCATAAAACGTGTACCGAACTAATCATGCAGATCATACAGCTGTGGCAACTCCAAATACAATGTAGGCAAAAAGAGAAGTAAGTACTTATTATTCAAGATAAAAACAGCAAATTCAGTGATGATATTAGTTGGGGACAACAATTAACTCGTCTACTTCTAATTGGTGGATTATTGGTCATTGAAAAACCCATACTGTATAAATAAAATGAATCTTCATAGGAAAATGGTCGGTATTCACTGTGACTCTCCTCAGATCCATGCAAAGATGGATCTATTTTTAAGGAGACTGTCTCATACAGATGTTTGCACTGATATTTTGTAAGAGAATCAGGTTCCTGTATTTTCTATTTGTATCTTAAAGATAATGGAAAATACGTATGGATGTCGTGATGATAACCAAAATAATAATCTCACTTCTTTGGAATTGAAGCCGTAGTATAATTAGCAACCAACCAGCCCATTCTTATGAAGGGGTGACGTTTTAAGGTCACCTGACTCTAAAGTTATTCTTAGCATGCGAATGAAAATGTGTGAATGCAACTCCAAAGTCACACTGACAGAAGGTGAATTTGTGCTTGGGGGCAGATGAGAAAACAAAACAAAACAAACAAAAAAAAAAGAAACAAGACCGCAGAACTTTAACTAAAGATCATCCCCTCAGAGTAAAGTCCTCAGACTGAACAACAAATTTAGTAAACAAGCTGATGCAAACACAGAATGGCAGCGAATCGAGGAGATGCGAGGCCAAGCGAGCGTGCACGCCTGCCTGTGAGCATGCTGTCTTCATTTTCCAACCTCTTTTGTCTGCTTAAAGTGGAACAAAAATCAAAGACACGATGATTGAGTGAATAATGTTTTATGAAAGCCATTTCATATCAAAGAAATCCAAAGTGCAGAATTACAGTGCAACATGCTTTAATGAAGCCACAGAAAAAAAAGATTATTATAACCTTCTCAAATGCTTTGAGCTGGTTCTGCTTTTAAAAATAAAATTCAGAGAGAAGAACAAATAAACAAAATAATCACCCAAAGGCTTCATTTACAATTACCATCTGAAGAATTACATTTGAAAAGAAAGAGCTGCATGATAAGTTTTTGCATCTCTTACAAGTGCATAGGATTCTTCATCATCATTTTGCTAAGAATGTGGCTCACCATTTTCAGCGCAGCAGAGCAAATGAAAAGAAAATTGCCCACCTTTCTGTCCAAGACCCATAAATGCAGCCGAGACCCACGAGCAAAGCTGCTTCAGCATCTCTAAAGCAATCATTTGCCCTTCAGCGTTTTCTTTACACCCAGCTTGTTACTGATTTCGATTTTGCTCTCCACACAGACTCCCAATATCCCCATTTGCCCCCCTTCTCTCCCTCCCTTGCTTCCACCCCATGTATCTCCCTCATTTTCTGGCCACCCACTCCATCTTCCCCCCATTCTCATCCTTCCACCTGCCTATGAAATCACACCAGGGGTTGTTTGTCTCCGCAGGTGGAGGGAAGCGACTCCACACTTGTTTTGTAGATGGGCTTTTTCTGAGAGCGGTCATCACTGGAGAGAGGAAGAGAGGGGGAAAAACAGAGGAGCATGATTATCAGTTTATCGATCTCGCAGTAGGCACTCTAAAAGTGTAAGTGAGGAAATTATAGTTTAGAACCAAGCACTGGAGGCAAACCTGGCTGTAGATATGAAAGTCTATTATCCTTCTTTTTGCTATCTGTATCTCTCTGTACACACAGATTTGTACACTTACAGGAGCAAACATCCTCAGGATCAATCGCTCTCTTTCCTCACTAAATATGCACATCGCTTACACGAAACCGAGACTTTATGAAAACCTTCTGTCAGTAATTTGGATGAGAAGTTAAATGGTCTAGCTGAGATTTAACATACAGCTAACCAGACTAAGGATAGTTCCACTAATTTTCTTATGACTACTGTAACCATTTCTTTTTTTTTTCTTTCTTTTTTTTTTTTTAGGATGTACATGCTCTTCAAAGAATTGAACCTGATGCTGAAAGGCCATGCTTTTCACAAGCAGAAAGTGTTTGAAAACACAAGGGAGAGGGGGGAGCATTAAAGAGATCAAGGATGAGGTCAAGTGGGTCAGACCTGCTGAGATAGATTTTAATATTCAGTATGGAGGATGACTTTTCAAACGCGGGCACTGCTCTTCACACGTGGAGAGAAATTTTTTTGCATCAACATTCATACAGTGAAGTGGAGGCAAAGGTGCACACCATCACTAACCGTATACACACTCTGGAAGTGAAATGGCCTTGCTTCTATCACATGGGACAGAATGAAATATTGTGGTAATGGCCAAATCTTTAATATAAAGTCAAACCTCAGGAGGAGAGCAGCAGAAAGAGGTAGGATGAATGTGAAGTTGAAGAGGATAAACAAACTGACTGCATTCAAAGGTGTGTTATCCATCAGCTTTTGAACATGATTTAAAAAGCCAATAAATAAAGCAAATTCAAAATGGTTGGCCTGTAAATGTGCTTATGAACAGAAAACAAAGAAGTCTTTTGTTGAGAAGACAACAAATGGTGAATGTCCTTCTGCTTCCTCTAAATCTGTGTTATATGGTTAAATTAATGTAATGTTAATGTTAGGCCTGAGCAACACTCTCTTTCCTTAACAGAAAAAAGTAAAACAACTTATTATGACAAATGACTTAATACAAACACCCAGACTGTGTTTTCTTACATGGGCCCCTTGCTGGTCTTGATCTGCTTGGCCCTGCGGCACAGGAACACGCTCACGGAGAGAATGAACACAAACAGAGCCACGGCCGCTGCCGAGATCATCAACCAAAGACGGCCATTAGTAGTCTCATACCAGGGGGCATCCTCTGTGGGACAGACATGAAGAGAAGCATGCATCACACAGAATCCAAAATCAGCAGAGCTTACTGCCTCCAGGCAAAGCATCTTCAGGCAACCTCATGTTTATGTGTGTGTGTGAAAAAAATGTCTGGAGTTCAGAAAGTCATAGCTCTTTCTTTACACAACACTGCCCTTCAAGAAAGCTGCCTGTGAGAAGCAAACACAACTAAATTAAAGTTAAAGGCAGCAGCAACACATGTTTTGACTCTTCATGCATACAGTATGCTAAGAGGATGTTTTGGAGGAGTCACATCAGTTTGCGCTTGGAATATTTGCTTAAGTTTTGTGTAGCTAATGTAGTACAACTTCAAAGCAGCAGCAGAGGTATGCCACATTTTTCCACCGCACCCTCAAGGAGGAAAAATGTTCCCAGGACCTAGAAATGATTACATTTTTAATTAATATATGAGCTTCAGAGAAGATGCTGAATACCTTGTGGAGCACAGTGTCCAATGAGTCAGTTCCATCAGAAATAAGAAACCCCATAGTATAATAAGTACTATGCACTGCAGCATAGATTAGCATAATTTAACATAACAGTTGAAATCACAAGGCTTATGAATCATCCTGGCTGAACGCGCAGAGATTCTGTAGCAAATCAGGACCATAATCATCTAGCAGGTCAGTGATAAAGATGATGAAGACTGATGAAGTTCTGTTAATTGGATTAGCTTTAATGTTGGAATAAAATGATCACTGGCGTTAATGCAACGATTATGTTTCCAGACAAACGAGACAATGTGTCAGTCACGGAGATTCAGAGGAACTTTGTACATATCTGTCTGCGAAACAGTGCAGACACCTGCTCTTTCATCAGTTCATCTGTTTTACATTATATACTATCATGTACGTTCTGATAGAAAAGATGCAGCTCAAAATCTGGGAGCAAAAACTTTCACATTTGATGAAGAAAAAAATCTGTAAAGGTCAACTATAACCATTGCTTCTTTTAAATCCTATAATTATCATCTTATTCAGTGTTGATTCAGTTTTGCCATTTATTAAGTATTCTGCTCTCAGGTGGGATCACCTTACATGTTTGACATTTTCAATGTAATTTAATTTCTCACCTTTTCAACATGAGGTCTTTTACAGTAATAAATGTCTTTGCCTGTTTTTTCCATCTTTCCACATCAAAATTCAATCCTTTGCCATGAATTTTCAGCATTAAAAGCTGCGTTCTTATGGACGAAAACTTCCCGAAAACCTCCGATAAGCTCATGACACAATAACATTCACATGCCTGACCTTTACTGTGACATTTGAGTTGTCCACAGAACAGGAAATAGAGCAGAGCACTTTCTTTTTCATATGTAGGGGGGGGGGGTTTCTTGTTGGGAGATGAATTCCCCTCAAAGCATTTTCTTCAGAAAGAGGAAGTGCTGTATGACCTCACTAGACACAGTCGGTGCAAATGACAACAGGGCCTTTTTCAGGTGCAGCCTCGTCTTACCAGGGAGCAGCTTGATGCTGATGGTGCGCGCCTTACTGAGGGAGTCCACTGATGGATTCTTGGCCAGGCAAGTGTACTCTCCTGCATCCAGTGCGCTTGTCTTCTTCAGTGTCAGCAGAGAGGATGGCAGGATCCAGTCGCTACCCTGTCGAGGAGAAACAGACGAGTGAGCGTGAGAGAGTGGAAACAAGATGTCTTACTGGCCAGGTTGTTTGCAGCTCTGCCAGAACTGACAAATGCAAATGAATTAAAAAAGATGGAGAACAGATGATGCTGTTTGACAATAAAGAGAAAAAGGGAGAAAAAAAACAGAGACATTAAACAAACACTGTATAGAAAGGAACAAAAAAAAAGAAATGGAGCAGAAAACAGTTATTTTTAGTGATCTGTGGTGAAAGAGACGAGAGAAAGGGAATTAGAACAACATAGAGATTGAATAAAACAGGGTTGGACAGAAGCAAAGAACAGAAATATCTGCTGGTGTGGACATCAGAGAACAGCTCCAAAAGCTCCAAATGAAGTGTATTCACCTGGGCAGTAATCCCAATGAATGAACAGAAATCAATACAAGTCAATAATCTCGATAACACATCATCCGAAAAGACGGATGTTGCAACAACACGCAGTTGACTTGGCACATAATGAGAAGGCAGGGGAGCGGGATGGATTGTTGACACAGAGACAGCGGTACTATTATGAGATGGAGCGCAACATTGGAGGAAACAAATAATAGGTCAAACAGAAGAACCTGGAAAACAAATGAACATGGAGGGAGGGAAAAAGAAAACAAAGAAAAAAAAAACATTACACCATGCAAATGATTTGGCACTGAGGATCTGCACTTCCTGCCAAGAAAGTCCATTTCCATTTGAATTAAGAGGATTTCCCATAAAGGCCAGGTCTGGCCAAAGCAGCATTTTGTATGCAAATCCACTGGCTCGCAAGCACAGGGACGTTTCTGCCTCTGTGCTGCTGTCATTACCGAGGGGCCAAAGCGCTCATGGCAGCTGTCTGTCAAACTGGGCCTTTCTGATGCTGCTTTCTGCATGCCTCACTCCCCTGCTGTCACACATGAAATGGGCTTGTCATGCACACACACACACACACACACGAAAATAAAGTTAAATAACTCTCACTTATTATCATTATTATAATTTTTTTAGATTTTTTTGTGATTTAAATAAATGAAGCAGATGTGAATCGTCAATGTGGATCAATGTGGTCAGAGATGGGTCAGTAGGATTAATAATATTTATTATTTTTAATTAAACGTGACAGCACCGCATAGTCGTCAAACAATGACAAAAACCTAAAGCTCTACGGGCGATCATGTGGAGGACAAAACAGTATTAGCGCCATGACAAGACCGCTGAATTGGATTTATACTTGTAAGCCCGGATTAGCATTGACCCCTTAACAAGCATATTAACCCTGAGCCAACTTATCGAGAAAAACAAAAAAAAAAAAAAGGAAACTCAGCAAGTAGTACATCTGCTTTTTCCCAAGATATTTTCCATGTGACAAGGTGTTGGTACTTGCTCCTCGAGGCAACAGGGATTTCCACAACACATTGAAAGTGTAATGCCATTTTTTCACCACTAGGGCACAGTGTTTGAATTCTTGTTCTGCATGCCAGTTGTCACTCTGGCATTTTACACTGAGACTTCTTAATTTCTCTTCAGCACTTTGAAGAGCTTAGATGAATTATTCAATGCCGGCTAACCAAACACCCCCACCCCCCTCCAAAATCATTACAAATCTATCCACATAATTGTTTTCAGCTTGACTGGTTCTTGTCTAGACCTCATTAAACTATTAATCCTCCATAAGTGGGCGAGCTGCAGTCCCCAGCGAGAGGTGAGCCTAAGCCAACCGGTCACTTAAACGCAAAGCGCTCCTTTTGTGGAGAGGATGAAGAGACGACTGGCAAGGGGAATAATGAAAAAAAAAAAAAAAAAAAAAAAGGCTTGAGAAAGTCAGGGAGAGAAACGGAGATGTGATAGAGGAGGAGAGACAATTAAGACATTGCTTGAACGAAGCCAAGAGGCCAGTGGGGACCTGGCGGGGCTGGAAGGAGACGGGTGAAAAAAAAAGAAATGATGAGGTCACATCCAGAAAGTGGAATATGAAAAAGAATGACAAGTTTCCAAAAGTATAATGAGGATACTGGTGCTGTGCTCAAAGCCAAGCCTCCCTTACCTCTTTCTGCCAGAAGTATTCAGGCTCCTCTGATGAGCTGGCAGAGCATTTCACCGACACATCTTCCCCAAGTCGCACCTTCAGCTCTCTGGGGGCGCCCAGGTAGGCGCTGTAACCTTCCACAGACAGTGACGGCTCTCTCAAATCTAAAATGCAGCGTGGATGAGAAAGCATGATCACGCGTTAATGAAGCAAGTAATTTAATACCTGCTGAGGTAACCTCTTCAAGCAATTGGGACGTGACTAAACATATGTTTGCCGTGGTAGCATCTCATAAACACTCAGATCTTTCAACTAATACTTGAGCATACAAGCTTAACTATGAATGGCTCTGACTGGTACAGACTGCACCAAGCAATCAATAGTAATGATAATAGGCTTCATTTTATCGAGGTCTTTAGAGAAGCAATGTTGTGAATAATGGCTCATTTTCTCTTCCATCTCTATAGATGGCCCATGTCCGTCCAGCTCCTGGCTCCTCTCTGCCTCTGCCTCCTTCCATTCTGTAGTTCATTCTAATCTTTTCCTCTTATTGATTCCTCCCATGAGGCTGGGGAGCCTATCAAAAGGCATCACGGTCGATACAATGGCTACTGACAAGAGCCAGGACACTGAAACTCTTCCTAGTTGTGCTACAGATGACAATTCACGCCACTACTCCTGATAGTGCAGCTTTAAATTGGAGCCTCACCAAGGGAGGGGAACTTTGTTTGCATGGAGCGCTGAACAAAAATGAGTCAGCCTTTCTGAAGAAACAGTACTTTCATTTAATCTGTATTATTCATTGTTGTTTTTGCATACCTTCTGCTGCAACATTCCACATCTAGTGTTATTAATCATTAATGGGTTTTTTTTTTATTCCTCACAGTGAATAAAGTTGTATCTACAGCATCTTGGAGATTGCCTTTAGCTCCTGCTGGCTGAAAATTTAAGGAAATTAGTTTCAGGCTCTTTCTGTTTAGTGAAACTGTTTACCACTGTACATCCAGGTACTTTTTCTACTTCTTTGTTTGATGGTAAGATCCGGAATCTCAGTTTGACGTGTTTCCTTACTGAAAAAGAAACTGTGTCACAAGTTTCTCGAGTTTACTTTCAAATTTCTGCATATGTCGAAGGACTTGCACAACATTGTACCCTCAGGTTTGATGACTAATTCAAAGGAAAACACGGACAGCTATTGTTCTACAGACAGCTCCTACGCAGCCCCCTCCCACATCAACCCAGACACTCACAATGCACTTTGAAGGTCAGCAGCTGGGAGGAGTTGTCTGGCTCGGTCACATTTTCAGCGTCCGACACACAACGGAAGGACATTCCCGAGTACCTTGTTGGGTAGTAGATATACAGATAAATCTTCTCCCCAACCTGCTCTTCCACTCTCATACGCTCCGAGAAGCACCAGTCGTAACGAGAACTCCAAGATCTGGAGAACACTGGAAGCCAAGCGTCCATGTACTGGTGCAAAGAAAGAAAGCACAGATATGTGAATTCGCTGTCTCATGCATGATAATTACATTGCACTTTTTGAAAATCCTAAAAATAATAATTGATCATTGTTGTGGATTGTTAAAGTACGTATTTCCAGACTACAGCTATGTTAAAAAAAACAAAAAAACATTAATTATGCTTGTAAAATGTAAATACAAAATGTAATGATTTTAAACCACACTGAAAGTGGGACAGAGACAGTATCAAACTTTATAGCATCATCTATTTATTTCTAAAACAAATAAATAAATAAAAAGAATAAGTCCTCATTTTTGTCCAATGTCAGCATTTAGTGCAAAGAAATTCTGTGGTTGAAGAAAAAGACTGGAAAAGGTGGAATAAGCCGACATTCTTCAGAGGAAATTGCTGCAAAACCATCATTAGTGAATGTTTAATTTGACCGTGTGAGGACAAAAACGTGTATAAATGAATAAAACAGAGACTTTGCAGCATTCTCTGGCCTTTCAGTTATTCAATATGGACTAATTGAAAGTGGAAAACTGTCATCTCCATTAAAATTTTACATCCATTTTGGAACTCACAGATGTGACAGCCTGAGGATACCAGGAACTACCCAGCTTGTTATCAAGTTTTATTTTTAAAAAAAATCCAGTGTTTTTACGGCCAACTTGCACATCTGTGTCAGCACAAATGATTCTAACATATAAAAGTTTTTGAGCAGCACATGCTGCTCTCCATCTTTCCGCAGTAAAGCATCGTCAAAACCACATCCTGCGCATATTAAATTATGTAGTGTATAACAGCAAGGTTCTGTGGTAGAATGCTCAACAATCACACTTACCGATACATGAAAACACTTGGCTCATTATGAAACAAGGAAATCAAACAAGAATGCTCTAAAACTGCTGCGTAATAGTGCTTATCTTGTAGCAGCAGGTTCCGTGGGGAAAACCACTGGCATCACTTGCGTGCCACCTGCCTAAACATCTTTTGCAGACCAGTCACACATCCTCAGTGGCAGCATCCTCTATATTAGCAGAATCCCAGCAGGGCAGAACTGGGCTCCAAAAGAAACATCTCTGTACCAGAGAATCCTGTACACCTTCAGATGTTCACTTTTGAACTTTTTCAGAGTTGATTTAGGGACAAAAAAAAACCAAAACAAAAAGGAGCCTGGGATTTTATAGCTGATCCATGTATGTGCCCAAACACCAACAAAGAAGCACGTGTTCTCCTTATATGCTTTTCACTTAAACTCGTAACATGACAGTTACTTCATTTGATTCTATATGTGTTTACATTTTGAACAGCGTCCTAACTTTTATTAAAACGGATGATCAGGTTAATCCTAAAGTAACATAATAGAGCAGATGGATTACTTTTCATATTCAACGCCTTTCCAAAACTCCCCACTGTGTTTACAGCAGCTCAGGCGCTGATAAGGTTTAAACAGAGCAGTTATGATTGCACATGTGGGGACAGTTATTGCAAATGAGTTTGGGCTATAAATGTCATGACATATGACTGTGTGCGCTCAGTCTGCATGCATAAAACAAAATTATAAAATAACAATAACAAACGCTGCCTGAATTATCACCACTGCAGTGTTGCACGTTTGCTCAGAGAATGGTGAGAAGCTGAAGCTTCAAGGTCTCACCTGGGAGAAGTACTCGAAGTGGACCTGGCTGATGTTGTGGTCAGAGTCCGAGTACAGGCATTCCAGCGTGACCATCTCCCCCTCCAGAACTGGTTTAGTTGGCCCATTGATGATCAGGCTTTCTGCGTGTGGACAACATTACAAATACATATTGCTGATCAAAACATGAATGAACAGGGTGGGTGTGGAGATCATCAGTTCTTATGTTCTGACTCGATCTGGAGACCAAACTGTTGTTCAGGTCAAGACTTCAAAACATCCTATGATTTTTTTTCCCTTTTTTTCTACCATTTGTTTTGGTTGACTCAGGAAGCTTCTGGTGCTCAGGCAGTCATGGTCACATGACCTACAACAGGCTCTGCAACTTTTCTAAAAGAGATTTTCTTTTGCTTCAGGCAAGAACAATTCTGCAACGCTGTTTACATGATTTCTTAAACTTGTTAACTCTGTATGACTCTGACCTTAAAAAAAAAAACAAAAACAAAAACAAACAAACAACGGAATCAAGATAACTGAGAGTCTGCATCAGCATGAGGCTGACCTGCACGTTCATCGTTTAAATTTTATTATCTTTTCATCACTTTCTCGACAGTTCTACCAACATTTCCTACTTCTGTCCGGGCGATGTAAACACCAAAGGAAACCACACAGAATGATCAAAAGAGAGAAGAAGAAGAAGAAACGTTTCCGCAAAGATCAGCTCAAAAACAGAAGCAGGTAGTCAGAAAAACAGGCAGGAAAACCCCACACAAAACCCAGAAAAGTAAGAAATGACCAGAACCTGACCCCCAGAGCAATCTATGAGAAATATAAATATATTTACCAAAGCTGCCGTGGATCAGGGCGACCAGTACAACAACTACAAGAGTTTTCATGGCTGTTCAAAAAAAGAAGAGTCAAAACTTTCTGATGTGAGAGCAAATGTTGTCAAGTCTCGCGTATGACCTGAAATGAAAGTTCCCTCACTATTTATCTCAAATAAATGTAGGTGTGGCTTTCAACTTTTGAGGAAGTGAGTCCAAAAAGTTTGAAATTTCAGTAGCACACATGTATTCATTTCATTTTAGAACCGAAAATAAATATTTCCGAAGAAGCCGATCCTTATCATTTGTCCAAGCTCTCACAGATCACATTTGCTGATGGTTATTACGCCTGAACTACAGTGCGCCAACACCTCCTCTTCCCAGTAACCCAGTGCACTCTCGCTGCGTCATCTGTATCTCTGCCAAACTGCGCAAATAACGTTTTTCATCCGCGCTCCTTGTGTTGATCGGTGTTTTTCTGCGCTTCTCTGGCGGAATTTGGGAGCCAGTCGTGGCATGTTTTCGCAGCGTTTTGCAACTTCTCGGCGTGATATGTAATGCAGCACAGGCAAACATTTTACGCTTCGTTTGGTCGACCTTTAACCAACCGACGTGAAGCAGAACTGAAGGAGAGTCGGTGGTGAATGAGATGCTCTGTCTTGCTGTCATTAGATCGCACAAAATGAGCCATCTGAGTGATTTAGCTAGTTAAATTTTATTAGTACTTAATTAAAGTGCCTGGGATTATTCATACCTTTGTCATTTTCTTTATGAGTTTTTGCTTTTCCTAATTTATAAGGGGGGAACCCAGGTCGGGTACCAGGCAACAGATTGGTGCACCAATTCAAGCACCTGCAAGAGTTTCACGTGCCTTATAGGTTTTTATCAAATGCATGGTCTTTGGCCTTTGTTTCCACCTAACCCTATGGGTAAGTTGTAACACCAGACAAAAGAAGAAAAAAACAAAGGCCGTACTGTGTGATAGTCTTCCCAATAAAGTTTAATAATATCAAAGAACAATCCAGAACAATACCTGTCTCTTTCTGACTGACCATAACTTAGATTCACTTCCTTTTTTAACTCAGAAGAGTGAGTGTGTCTCTGAGACAGAAAGAGTGGGGATGTTTTAAGTCTGTTTTCTTGTGGCTTTGTGTGAGCAGATTTACGAGAACAGACCTCCTTAACAGCTAAATGAGAGCTCTGTTTCAATATACCTGCACAAATAACATGTAATTTCAGTGATAACAATAATGTAGTAATAACTTTTTACCGACCTTTCCTTTGGCTTTGAGTCGCCAAAAGGTATAGAAACACAATATCTTTTTTTCCTTTTATTTGCCAAAAAAAAAAAAAAAAAAAAAAAAAGCGTTGGAGCCCTGCTCTTTTTCATTTTTTTTCCTTTTTGGAAATTATGTTTAAAAGTTCCAAATCCCGCATTCTTGCTCTTTTTGGGGTGGTTCCATTCCTTTCAGGG
>JBAMYA010000008.1:13874652-13905608 GCA_037176975.1 Arrhamphus sclerolepis
TTTATACTGGTAACCAGTTCAAACAGGTGCCATTAATACAGGTAACGAGTGGAGGACAGAGGAGCCTCTTACAGAAGTTACAGGTCTGTGAGAGCCAGAAATCTGGGTGGTTTGGAGGTGACCAAATACTTATTTCCCACCATGATTTGCAAATGAATTCTTTAAAAATCAGACAATGTGATTTTCTGGATTTTTTTCTGATTTTGTCTCTCATAGTTGAAGTGCACCTATGGTGAAAATTACTGGCCTCTCTCATCTTTTTAAGAGGGAGAACTTGCACAATTGATGGTTGACTAAATACTTTTCCCCACTGTGTGTGTATGTATGTGTACATATATATATGTATAGAGGCATAAAAAGGAAGAGGTGCCTACTTGGCACATGGGCTATTGTTAACAAGGTCCATGTCAGATGTTGAGGGACTAGGTCATGCTGATAAGAAACAGGCTACCTAAAGAAAAGACAAGTATGGTCTAGGTAAGAGACCGCCACCATATAACAACCCCAGCATGAAGGATTATATACAGGAGATGTAGAACCTTCAGATACTTTGTTTTTTTTAAAGCTTAGATATTGAGTTTCAAACAACTGCTTATTCCAATGTATGCAAAGAGGTTTGCTATCACAACTAGAAATTGCTGAGGTACAAGAGAGGTGCTACAAAAAGGGTGAGCACCCAAAAAGAAGCCCTGATTACATTAAACAAGTAGGATTTATGACCTCTTACTAAAACTGTGACAAAAAAATTGGTTCTTAAAGTTTATAAGTATAGGAATCACTGCCAGGATAAGATGAAACTTAAGATCAAGGCTACACACAGAAAGCTGTCACAGAAACAGAAAGATGCAATGAAAAAGACATTAGATAACTGTATTATCCCCTAAGGGGACAAACACAACAAGAACATAACACTCACTTTGAACTGTTAAGGAGACCTATGGAAACAGGTACAAGTGAATTTTTGAACCTGTTGGTCCTAAAACTCGGTGCACCATATCTACAGCTGGAGGGAAGCAGCACAAATTCTTTAAAAGGTGGATGACTTTGATCAGCCAAGATAGTTTTCTTTAAGGATCTGATTCTGTACAGGTTATTCAGTGTAATACCTGCAACCATGCCACATGCTTTAACAAGGTTAAAAAGCGTATTCAAATCTGGAGTTGCTTTTCAGTTAGTTTAATTATTGCAGTTTAGTTTTAGCTAGCTTAACAAACGCATCTGTACTTTTAGTTTTATATTGAGTTTTGTAAATTGTTTAGTTTTAGTATATTTCAGTTTTGTTTTAGCCTTATTTCTCAAGGTGTTGACTTACAGATATTGACCACCAAATCTATGAAAGAATGTTACCTATCAACAATGCCGTACAGCACAAAAATAATTTATTCTTTACTTGAAGTAATTAGAAAAATGTAGTGTCCAAGGTTAAAAAGTGCTGGTAGCCAGAATGCAGTGCAAAAAATAATGGATGTGAAACATTTCTATTTAATTATTAAGATAATATAATTTCCTTGAAGAGTTAGTAAGTTTAAGTACAGATCTTGAAAGATAATTAGTCAAAATTAAATAGGAGTTGAGGGAAGGTCATTGTGGATATGACACGTATGCACAGGAACACACAAAAGCACCTGTGCTACTCCTTCTGCATATCACGTTGTATGTCTCTGCATGATAATTTGGAAATAGCTTTGAAGATAACTGGGACAAATTATATCTTAAGACACAGGGGAGGCATTGTTCTTGCTTTTCTATTTGTCATAAGTGACATGTGGCATGCAACTTTTAGAAAAAATGTCCTCTTTGACCAAACCGGTTATCTTTGAAATATAAGACAAGACCTCTATTGTTTCTTCAACATCAGGAGGCTGAGACTATGCTATTTGTGGATATTCAATTAAGTTAGAAAACTTGGGTTAGACATGCTATCATAACTTCCAGCATAAGCCATTTCCCAGGGTTTAAAGTTTGAAGCTCTAGCAGGAATGCATTTTTACAGTACAGTAGAAGAAATGAGGCGTCAAAATGGGACATTTACACCTCTGCTGGCATTCTTGTATTAGTTTGATAGAGGATATTAGTTAGATTACTGTGGCTTTTCTGACAGGGGCTTACAAGATGACAGTTCACACAAGGATTTTTCTTTAAAAAGGCAATCCCTGAGAGCGTCCCCAAAAACCTTCTGTCAATGTGATCAAAAGCTTTGGAGAGAAAACTGCAGAGAAATCCATACAGAAAAACGCAAATACAGGTCCTCATAAGAAAAGCTGCTCACATCTTAGGGTAAGGATCCTTCCTAGATCGTTTTGGGTATTCTACATTTATACAGCCTAGTAATGAATATGTTAATTATCTGTTTATTGATTGATTGATATTTTATGAATTCATGTGTTACGAGACAGAACTGTGTAGCTTCAAGCCTTAAACTGTATTTGCTCAGGACCTCTTACCTGTAGAAAGAGATGTTCTATTGAGAAATATGACATGAATTTCACTACCAGATGACAACACAACTCCAGCAATCACACATCTACCATATACAATCTTCATTTTTTTTTTGACTTAATTGCATAGCCATGGGAAGTATGGGTTGCAGGGGGTGCACCCTTCTCTATTGATAGAATGTGTCACATCACAGATTGGGGGAGGATAGACAACAAAAATAAAGCTACATTTATAAAGTTTAATTAGAAATACAAAAATTCTTTCCCATTAGCTGTTATAAAATTGTAATATTTTATGAAATATTTCATAATGGCACAAAATGAGGAATATTATTTTAAACTCTTTGTATCATGGCAAACTTTAAGTAGCCAAATGTATTACTATGGTTGATACAGTATAGGACAAAAATGAATTTCAGACTTTATAATTATCCCTCAGCTTCTAAAGAGATTGCAAAGTATCAACGTATCGAATAAATTATCCTGAAACCTGCCTGACCACCTGTTTCAAAGACTGACTATGTATCCAAAGATTGCACTCAAAAAATATAACGAGGAGGCCACCATTTCTCCATGCTATGCTACTGCCACCAACAATTTACATGTTACCAACAGAGCCTATTCATCCTTCTAACATATGTTTTCCAGGCCAATATTTTGGCAAAGAACATTTCAATTGTGCATTCACACCAGCGCGGTTTAGCAGGTGGATATGGCTGCATTATGTTCTTCACATCCATCGAGTGCCGTATTTTGCTTGTGTGAAGGCTAAAGAGAAATATCTAAGCATTGTAGACAGTCTTCCGGTTGACAACCCATTCCTGTCAGATAGCTTTAGAAACTGGTGTAAAAACCACTGTAAAAGTCAATGAACATGAAAGATCCAAACTATACTTCGACTTCATTCAGAGGCCTGCTGCTTGGTTCTCCAAGAAGTTGCTTATGAAGTAAGACTTGTGGCCGACACTTTGAATTTTGTGCATGGTGTTGCTTCAGTGATAAGAGAGTCATCAAAGTACAGCTGTTTGAATCACTTTTTCAGTTGTGAAGACGTTGAAGCCTGTATCCAACAGGGTGGTGTGTCCATCAAATGCATCTGTTTGTCTTATGAAACTCATCCCGTCACATTCCCTTTTATTGGAAAATGTCAAGGATTGGAGAATTGGAGGAAACGGCAGAAAAAATATTAAGAAGTGGAATCAAGCGCGAAAAGGTGCATCCTTTATTGGGCTGCTTTCTTGCCAGACATTGTTTGTACCTTGCAAAGCAGTGGGACAGAGGATGCGGCGTGTCAAAGCAACTGATCTTCATGCAGGCAAAGGTGCCTAAATATTGAATTACCATACTTAGAGATGATGAAAATGTGGACCAGATTGTTCACCAGGTTAAAGCATATGCTTCAAAAATTTACTTCTTTTTTTTTTTTCAAAAATGGACTTTATAAAACCAGAGACCAGAGACTGCTCAATTGAGCAGAACCCCAAACAGTGATGGAGAGCACAGTGAGAGTTACATGGAGACGAAGGTTTTTCAAGGCTATGGATTTAGTGTCAAAGGGGCTAAAGAAACGGTTCAATCAAGAGACTACGACAGTCGTGGTGTACTGAGAAAAGCACTTATACAGCTGCACAAGGAGAAGCAGTCGATTTGGAGCCCCTTCAGGAGCTGCCTGCTGATCGTTTTAATCTCAAGCTAAAAACGCTCAGCAGTGTCATTGAGGAATTTTCATGCAGCAGTGTAAAAGATATACATAAGGTCCACAATAACACAAAAATGACACATATGTGTACATATGCCCAATATCCATTTAACTAGAGGAATGTAAATGAAGTGATTTTTGTGCCATTAGAATGTTGGAATGTGTCTCTCTCTTGAGCATCCCACTATATCACCCAACTGAACTCATCTTCCAATGGCTGCACCTGACCATAACCCTCTTGCAAAAGATGCAAAAAGTGGTACTAATATAAACAGGCAAAAAGAAAACTCCACTTGAAGTACATTACTTTATAGGCCTTGATCCATTTACACAAATTTTATCACTTTTTCTCTTCTGGAAAGTCCTCTGCATACCAATGATGCTAATCACATTTCTGCACATTCCCCAAGTGTCTTGCTGCTCCATTATTCCTCACTCGCTCCAAGCTGTTATTTCCAGTAATCTCCTTAGCAGAATTCTAATGATAAACTCGCAGAAGTGCAGGGATGTCAATTGAAATTTCCTCCGACACCTTGCATTTCTGACTTCATCCAGGGCGGTAAAAGACACTTCAGCCTCAGCTGCTGACCTGTAAAGTAACATCAGTGAAAGTAAGATTCAACCCATTTGATTTATTTATTTATTTTTACCGAGAGTGATTTAATATTCTAATGAAGGAACCGTTTTCAATTACTTTTAGGGCTTTTTTTAGTGCCCGATGCCCACTGAATTTAATAAAAGTAATGCCTAAAGCCCACAATAACACAGGTTGAATATTTTAGTGAAAAGATGTTTCTCACATAGATAAATTTGTCAGGGTTGGAAGTATAACTAAGTGTTATTTCAAATGCCATGTCATGGATTGGCAACCTGTCCTGGGTGTACCTCCATCTCTTGCCCATTTTAAAGCTGGTTCCAGCAGCCCGTGACCCTGAGGATTGATGGGACTGAAGTGAGTTCAGATAATGGAAGTGGGGTATTTCAAAGAAGCGACCAGTATAATTTCTGCACAAATGGGTATACATTGAAGATCAGTAGCAGTCTCTCACTGTACGTGTAAAAAAAAAAGCAATTGTGTACTCTCTGTCAAAGGAAAGTTTATCAAATATGAGACATTAAACAGCAAGAATTTACTCTGCTTCTCAATTTCTATAAACATACTGTATTTTGATACATAGGACCTAAATGTTATTGATTCAGTTTTAAATACAATGCAAAGAAAATGAATGTGAAACCCTAAATTGTAAGCATTAATTTCTATTTGCTTCAGTTAGGTCACAATAACATACAAACACAATGTTAGGTGATAACACACAAATTATCATAATTTCATGTGTCTTATTGAACACACCCATTAAACAATCAGAGAGCTGGAGGGAAAAGGAAGTGAACTCTATGAGTTAATAGCTGACTGAACTCCCTTTGGCAGCAGAGAAAGCTGTGTATCAGAGAGACAGTAGCTCTGGATCGGAGATATGCAATGTTCAGGAGACCAGTCCTCTTTCCAGAACTGCATCAGCTCACACTTCTGTAGGATGTGAACACCTCTCTTGAGCTTATTCCACAACATCTCCAGCATCTCTATGAGACTATATCTGTTAAGAAAAAGAGAGATATACATATATATATATATATTTTTTTTTTTATTTTACCCTGTTCTGAACTGATGTTTTTTTGTTTTGGGTATTGTTCACTATTTCAATCAGGCCCTCAAAACGCATATAAAGTCACTGTCAAAGCCTTGCCACACATTTAAAATTGACCTTGCAGTATTTAGCAGAAACTCTTCAAAAACAGTCAACACTACTTTAGTGATTCAATGTAACCAAATAAGTTATGTAAAGTTAAAATACTATTTAGAAAAATATGTTTTATTCATTTTCTGGCAGTAAAGACGGTAAGGATTTCCTTTTCAAAGACAAAAAATAAGTTTCTAAGTTTTAAAGATGATGACAGTAATTCTGAATAATTAGAGGCTGTAATCTACCGGCTCATGCCAGGATTTTGGCTTCAGGGGCACCTGGGACCACTGGTGCCCAGCTGCCCATCCGTCTGCTTCCATACTAACATGCAGGTGGTTTGGAAGAGAGTGTGTTCTTTATTACCCATGTCCCTTATATCACTTGAACCATCTATCACCATTCAACCCACCACTGTGGGACCAGACTGAACATGGACCAGAGTAACTATAGCAATGAGTTGTCAGAGGAGCTCAGAAAGAAAATTCTAAATCAGAATGTTGGAAAAAAAAGCAATAATGACCATATTCCAGGCAGTTTCATTTTTCTGTCATGATAGCTGCAAATGTTATTAAGAAGTAAAATGTCTAAAGGTCAATGGCACTGTAGCAAACCAGCAGGACATACCTGCATTAGGAAAAGCAACCCCAGGCTGATCAAAAGAAAAAAAAAAATGGTGTGCATGGTAGGAAGAGAGCCAAGAAAAAAATCCAAAGACATTCAAGCAGAAGAGTAAGCCACTGTCTGCCCCACCATCTATTCGTCAGTATGAAAAAAACCAAACATGTCGATTAGCCACAACGTTTCTGGAAGGACTGACTTTAGGACTGGTACAGAATCAGATCATTTTGATACATCAAATACCTCAGCATCAGCCAATAGAAATGTCAGTGTGACTCATATCATTTCCTCAGATGTTTCTATGTTCTAAACACAACATCCCCAAACATTCATTCTTCTGAAGATTTCAATCACATCTCTCTTACCTTCCAACTAATTTCCAACACTTTATCGACCTCTCCACCAGAGAACAGAAAATATTGGTTTTACTGGACACAAATGTTAGATGCAGATGGGTCCACTTTTCTATCTCAATACAATGTGGTACTTCTAACTTCCACCAGTACACTTACTGGTCTGTCACGAAAAGACTTTGACACTATTTCCAAATCTTTTATTGTGTTTTTTTTTTTCTTTCTTTTTTGTAGTGGGAGTAAAACCAAGTGGCTTTGTTCCTTAAAAAAAACAAAAAACAGAACAAATGAACAAAACCTTAATTGCTGACCATATAAACACTGGGTTGGCAACACTGTCAATAAACCCTCTCAATTTTGTTTTTAACCGCGAGATAAACTATTTGTTTTGCAAAACTGAGATGTTAAATCTCCACCTGGTAAATCTCTCTTGCATAGGGAAGAGATCTAATAACATGATGGCAGGGTTATGATCAGATAGGGATTGTGGAAAGAAATTAATTGATTTAATATAAGGGACCAATCTAGTTGATGTCAGAGTGTAATCTGTTCAAGAAGACATTTTATGGGATGTTGAATAGTAAGTGAAACCTTTAGATGATGGATTAATTATTCTCCAGATATCAACTAAGTTCAGGCTCCAAATGAAGTGACCTTAGAAGAGGTGACTTGAACCGAGGATATTATGACATGTGACCTGTCCAGGTTTTGGTCAAAAAAGGTGGTCATATCTGGTGCAATAATTAAGGCATAATTACTCAAAGAAGCCAGCTCTTTTGTTAGGATCCCCTCACATTCATAGATAGTACTATAATGTCACTGATGATTTACAACAAGGAACGTACCAATAAGCGTAAAAGAGCAAGTAAAAGGAAAGCATATGACATTTAAGAAGTAAGTTGAGGCTGGAAGCAATGCAATAAGATGATCATTAATGTGATCACCTGTCCCCAAAACCCTGTTATAGCTAGCTTTCGTGACAGTCATAAGGCAAAGTCTATTAACAATGAACTTGTGCCTGATCCCTCTTCTACAACAAAACATAAAGACCGAACCAAGTGCAGTACATACAGTCTATCATGTAAGTCTATCAGTTACATAGCAGAGTGACATGCAGTATTTCTGCAAATTTTGAAGTTAAAAGAAACCCAGAAAACAAGTATAAAACAAAACATGTCAACTTGGGTTTTGGCAGAACAGAGCATATAGTGTACGAGAGCCATCTCATTTTATTTGGGCACACTCAGACCATTATCAGGAGCCAGCATGGCAGTTTTAAGTCTTGATGTCGTGGCTGCTGCCTCATCCAGTTCATGATCTGACAGGTAGCTATCAAGTTAAATGGTTTGGTCTCACCTTTAACTTGTAGTGTAGCCAAATAAATCAAGAAGCTTTGGAGTCCCCCTGAAGGAGATGGGCTCTGGCACCTTTGAAAGTGTTGCTATGCTTGCACTGCACTCGGTGTAGAATTCCGAGTGTATGCCATCTGGGAGAGGTGATTTGGCTTTCCTGGTGGAATCGCCTGGCGATCTGGATGGCAAAGCAGCTGGACAATGATCATGTTGGCTTTGGATGACTTTGAGCATGGTTTGCTCTATCTCCAACGGAAACGTAGCTAGCTTTTCCAATTCTGGGATCCGTTTGGGCAACATGAATTTCAGGAATCCGCCAGCATCATCTTCCTTCAATTCTAAGAGGCAAATTAACTATTTTGACATTCACCTTCCTCTTTCCTCTAACTCATCAATCTTAAGTTGCAGGTTGTCAACATCAGCAGTGCAGATGTATTTATCCTTTATGGCCTGGTGGACCAATCCTTGGAGGTTGCCAGTTTTCGCAGAAAGCATGTCCACTTTCTTTGCTTAGATGGTCAAGTTTCAGTTTAGCATGTATCCCTCTCTGCCTCTACTGTTTGTTGAATTAACAATGCTGCATCTTCTTGTACCAAGCTAGCCCTGAACCACTTACTAAAAACTTCTTGATGTTTTTCAGATGAATTTGCTAAATTTTTGTTTGGTATTGTTTCGAGGAGGTTAACATACCATTGCTGGAAACCAAAGCTACACTTGAAATGCAGTAAATGTTAAAAAATAAAATGAAAGGGGGTATTTCTGGTAGGAGCTCAGTTCATTTCACAGCATGTCTCTCCATAAATAAAATGTTAACATTTTTATTTCATTAGTTGTTTGCTGATGCATATGTTTAGCTGATGTCTGTCTCACGAGATTTCAGAATCCTAAACCAGGGATTGTTGTTTGTTATCTTGTTTTAATGAATTCTGATATATTTTCATGAGAGAAATCTTTTCTTTTTTTCTACTTGTTTGTAAAATCTGCTAATTGCAAAGGCGTGTGCCTGGACTCACTCTTTCCCTGTTGCTCTTTAGTGTCATAACTGGTTACAGGCTGCTACAAATATATAACAGCTAAATCAAGACCAATTGTGCTGTTTAGTAATAAGCATTTACACATTTATTAAGAAAGCTTTATAACTCGAGAAGCTCTCTAAAGCCCAACAACTACTCTTCTTTTCCCAGTATAATATCTCAGGAGATGCACTGATTTAAGGCCAAATTATATACAGCTCTGCTACAGTAGGTAGAGATATGTTCACTATCAGCTTGTTAGAGTTATTTATTTATTTTCTTTCTTCCCAGTTTACCTATTATGTCTAACAATAAACAATTGAAAGGCAATTTAGTTGGAACATAGTACCATGCCCGTTGGTGAATTGGACAGCTCTACTGTTGTTTATATTTGCAAGTTCCTTGCTCTTTATTATTTGCAAATGAGATCCCCCCTGTGTTTACTTTCTGTTGCTATTGGCTCGTTCTCTTAGTTCCAGGTCAAAGACCACATAGGAATTGTGGAGCGTGGGCAGAGCACCCAGCCAATTAGTACCTAATTGAACATATACATGCAGTAATTAACATGCAGAGTAATTCTCCCAACGACATTACCTGAAATAACCTTACTTCAAAAATTTCAAATTAGTATGCTATCAGGCATGCAAAAATGTTGAAATGCATTTTAAGATTCTAACACACACATACGTGTGCGTGTGTGTGTGTTGGTATCTGTGCAATTGAAACCAAGTTTTCTTACACTGCATAAAGAGCCACAGGACTTTTTATGCAGCGTAATTAGTGTTTTGTTTTTTTTTCTCACTGTCTGACATACCAAATCAGACTAGACCTTTCCTGTTTTAGGTCAGTTAGGATTGCCAAGATTATTTGCATTTGCTAAATTCCAGAATAATGACAGAACACACTTACAAAACAAAACAAAACAAAGTCAGTCATACATCTAAAAATATTAGTAACTTTAAGCAGTTTGGGAAAATTCAGATGACAATGATGGTTTGGGAAGCTTCTGACAGGGTAACTGAAAACATCTAAGTAAATTTCAGACACTCTATGGATGTATTTCAAAGCACACCTCAGACACACTGTTTCCTTGGAGAAGAAAAACTTAGAAATCAGAAATGATTTCATGAAGACAGTTGTGGACTTCCACAAGTCTGGTTCATCTTTTGGTACAATTTCCAGATGCCTGAAGGTGACACATTCATATTTTTAAGCAATTATATGTATGTATGAACACCATGGGAATGTCCAGCAATCATATCTCTCAGGAAGGAGATACATTCTGTGTCTCAGTCGAATCTGCTTTGGCAAAAAAAAAATGGATATCAAACCTAGAACAAAAGGAACACCTTGAACATTGATTGAAGTTGGTCATTATCCAAAAGCAAGATAAAAAAAAAGTGATTTTTTTTTTCTTTTTTTAAATGCACACTGACAAAGAGCCTAATTGTTGGAGGCATGTCCCGTGGTCTGATGAAATTAAAATGTAGCTTTTTCACCATAATTACCATTGTTACATTTGGGGAGAAAAGCGGAAGCTTGCAACTTTGAGGCTTCTTCAGATCTGCTGCAATACTGGAATACGTGACTGAAACATGGCTGCAGGATATAAACTAACTCTTCCGTCAGTCATAATGGGGAACGTGAGCTCTCTCCTAAATAAGATGGATAAGATCGGAGCGTCATCAACATGCTGAATCATGTCTTTCACCAAGACGTGTCAACAGGATATTACCGACTCCACCATCTCTTAACTCCTGGCTTCTAGACTTAATCAGACATTATATGCTTGGTAGAGATGTGTCTGCAGGATATACCCAACTCCAATGTCATCTGCCTGCCATTTAGACATACAGTTGGAAGAGGAAGAGGAGGAGGAGAAGAAGAAGAAGGAGAAGAACAACAGCAACAACCAGTCCAGCAGCCAGAACTGTTTAAATGTTGTGAATAAAAACCCTCAAACTGAAGACCTTTTGTGGAGTTTTATGTGCTGATTCGGACCTAGTAGCTGGTACTTGCTACACAGTATGTTTAAAAATTTTAAGTAAAGTTCAAAGTCCTTTTAATAGATTTTATTTCCAAATATGCAAATGCTTTGAGAAAACTGAAAATTCTATTCCTACTCAAAACATGATTTTTTTTAACTGTTGCATGTTGACCAATATCTCTCAGCATTTCATGTTTTGTTTTTTATTCCACAGAAACAGCATTTTTGATGTCACCTTGCAAGCCTTCTATCAGACCATGGTCTGGGAATTGGACTGGCCACTCCATCACTGTAAATCTTGTTGGTCTGGAACCAAGATGCTGCTGCTTAGTGGTGTGTTTGGGGTCGCTGTCTTGTTGGAATACTCATGCCATGGCCATTTTCTATCTGGCTCCAAACAACATTAACTCTTCAAAGTATTTTGATGTTCTGAAATAGATCCATGATCCCTGGTATATGTTAACTAGGTCCAACACGATAGTATGAGAAACATCCCCCTATCATAATGATTGCACCACTGTGCCCCTAGAATGAGAGACAATAATCTTGCTTTCATGAGCTCAAAACTTGTTCTGCCATTTCTCTTTAGGTCAGTCAGTGTGTTGTTTGGCAAAATATAACTTCTTCCGTACACAGGCGTCTTCTGATTATTTAGATCTTCTTTGCTCCCTGTGGGGCTGATCATTGACTGAGTCTTGTCATTTTGGTTATTGCTCCCATCTTTCGAATGGTAGTTTTCTGTTTTCTTTTATGTCTTTCTGGTTTTAGTTCCTATTTCAGAGAGTTCTTTAAAAAATGATTTTAGCCACGTCATTTTCTACACTTCTTTATATGCCTACCACTCTCCAATCAACTTCTGAATAAAAAAAGTTTATGCTGTTCTTCTACAAATTGTCTGCAACAAACCATTTTTCTCAGATTTCCAGAGAAACCCATTGCCCTAACATCACACATCATGAAAGTCCTGGAAACAGAAACACACACACACCTCTTCCAAAAAAACAAGCAAATACAGAAATATTGCATAATGAACACATACATGAACAATTACTGAACAAAGTGGAGTCCTATTTCATAGCACCTCAGGGAAGCATATTATACAATTTGTATTCCTTCAATATTGAAAAACAAAATGGTTGTTCGCTTGATGCAGCAGAGCTCTGACTCTTCATATATCAGAGGTCTTCTGAGAGCATCATATTGTTGGACAGGGAAATATTTAGCTCCAAACATTCCTTTTTCAGTGTAATCCACAGAAAAATTTGTAAAAACCTGAAGTGGCAGAAATGCTGCCTCTACATTATTTCTTTGTCCTCACTTTTGCACATTTATTTGCAATACAATATTGTCAACGAGAACTGTGACAGTGCTGACTTCCCAACAGTCATTTTACATCAGGTTAAATTGGCTCAAAGTCCCTTGGCAATACACTACCAGTCACTTTGTAATTTGAGCTCAACATCACCCAATATATCAAACTTAATACACACATATGAACATATCCATGCACACAGAAATGCACATATACACACACCATTATATGTGTTCACATAAACTTTCTCCCAAAGGCACACCGAGTAAGTCAACATTAAGTGTCCAATTTTCCAGAAGGTACACTTTAAATGCATTCACCACATTTTAAATTGAATTTTGAAAATGTGAAATGTGGCATTTTTTGAATGTTTGGTTTTTCTGTTTGGTTCACGCTTAATGTCTTAGCCTCCTATTCAGCATGCCCACAGCTAAGGTTCAGATTAATAATTTCACATTTCTGTCCACTTCTTCACCTGAAAAAAAAAAAGAACAACAAACTAAAAGAAATAAAAGAATCTATCAATAAAATAGTCAGGTGTTCAAAAACAGTTTTGTATCATAACTGTGTTTTTCTTTTCTTTTCTTGTTAGATAATAGATCAACTACATGACAATCTTCCAGAAGTGTTTTTTTATGTTTTGCCAGAGGTAACAGTAAGAAGCTGATGAATTATTCACTTTTTAGGTGTACTAAGACATCCCTAATTCCAAAACAGTTTAGACAGTATGTAAACTCTCACATACACATATTTTATTGACAAAAGAACATAGAAAACCTGCCAAATAGTGAAAGTAAGTCATTTTATCCTTTTTTTTGTTTGTTTTAATATCTTTAATTGGCAGCTACAATCCAATTTTGATTTAGATGGTAACAACTTGTTTCAGAGAAACCAGGGCATGTCCAAAGAAAGGCTGGAAAAAGAAGTGGTAGTGAAGGAAACTTCTGGAAGAATATTTTGCAAGTAAAAGATTAACTGTCAGTAGATCAATGACATGATTGGATATAAAAGAAAAGAGCATAAACGTAAGATGGACAGAGGTTCACCAATCAGGGTATTAGTGGAGACATTAGTGCCACTGGGAAATTTGGACATCTGGAAAAGAAACATCAATGCAGAAAGTTTTTAAATATTTTATCATCTTTTTCAGGGAGTACCTTGCATCTTTCAGCAAGATGATGTTAAACCAACATTTTTGAGACAACCTTTTTTTGCTACCATTCAGTTCAAAATGACTTATTTTTCTCAAGATGGCAACATTTTTTCTGTCAATTCCTATTGTGAATAAGTCATGTATTTTTCAAAAAACTACAGAGATTTCACAGTGTCAAAACTCGAATTGGGATTGAATTAAAAGTGTTTGCAGCGGTGTGGTACTACTTGAATTGAAAGGTTTTTCTCTCGCAGTTTTAACTAATGGCTCTTAAAACTAACTAAGCAAACAATGACCAGTCAGGGGAAAAAAATCCTCCAAATTCCACATGATGACTCTTGTGCAGCTAAAGGTCAGTCAAGGTCATAACAGCCGTGAGCTCACTTAAGTACACTTGTGCATGCAGCGAAGGTGTGTGCCCTGGTGAGCATAATTCATGACCACTGTCCTTTTTTTATGAAAAAAATTAATACCACAACTAATTCCAGTTAAATAGCAGTTTTAGATTCAGGTGTTATTCTCAAGACCCTACATGTGTTTTCATGTGCACATCCTTTAATGCTAATTAAACACCATATTTCAGATTTAAACTTTCATGGTGCAAAATCAAAACCAGGAGCTCAATGAGGTAAATGTCATAGTGATTGTAGGTTGCTTCTGTTGGAGCTTTTATGTAACATAAACACAAAAACTATACGTCAAAAATATACATAAAGTATCTGCACCCAATTTACGCAAAAGCTGGACGTGCTGAATATATGTTCGCTTTTGACAAAGCACTCCTGGAGAGAATTAATGCTTTTCTCTCAAGAATGAGTGGCATTTATTTTAAAGAAGCAAATAATTGGGAATAAATTGAAATATATATGCAAATCTATTTTTTTCCTTAATTAAATATAAGGAAAGAGTATAGAGAAAGCGTATATAATGAAATGAAAAATAAAGGGAGTACATAGTCCAACAATTTATAGTAGCATAAAAACTGGGGCCCATTGGCAAGATCTCAAGGGGCTCCAGTTGTGAACAGGCAAGAGTTGGGATACATTTATGGACGTGTATAAATGTATTTTCAAAGTCAGTTCAAGGTTTTACTCAGCAGAACAATGTCAAATAAAACATTGGTTTCAAAGGGAACATTTCCAAAATTCCCCACCTTAACATAGAAAGCTTTTGTTTGTTTATTTAGTTTCTTTATTTGGGACAAAAAATAAAATAAAGTAAAATCTACTTCTTTGCAACACCAATTCTCACACATTAGTCTTTCTTGTCCAAGTGGGTCAAGGTTGAGCAGAGAGCTGCAGTGATTGCATCACCCCTGCACTGACTGGCCTGCTATAAAAACTAGATGGAAATCATGTGTTTCATGACTAACTGTTTAAAGCACTTGATGACAAAGGAGGTCAGTGTAGCTGTGGTTTTTCAGGCCAGACACAAATTATTTCTTCGGCACTTGTATAATTGTGGTGTCCCTGTGGTGCAGGGTTGATAGCTTGGATCACACAGGTGCTGAAGACATTATAAACCAGATTTTCTGCTCGTGAGTGAAACAATATAATATAAATTTCCTACTTTGCATTAACCATGCATTTTACAGTGACAACAAATTGTATACGATGTCAATAAAAAAGAGGCTTAGACGTAAAGCTTCCTGGTGTTGTAGCAGGATAACAACAACTAGGAAGCTTTAAGTAAGTATACTGAATATATATGTTCATATATCCTCAGAAATGTGCTTGAAATACATGGGTGGAAAAACAACAACAGCATCATTAGTGCAATCTATAAAGATTAGCACAGGAAATTTCTATTTGAGCATATTCATATTAAAATCAGCAGATAAAAATATTGTTAAATTTGGTTTAAAAAATATGTTAATTTAATTTATTTTACTGTTCTGGAGCCTCTACAGCCAATTGTGCAAAGAAGGACCATTCTTAAAATGAAAATACATCTTCACTACAGTGATTCAGCAAAAGCGTCTTCAGTCAGAAGCTTCTTCAGATCAGGTGCAACACAGACCGCTACAGGAGATCCTTCCTGCTCACAGCTAGAACCATCAATATAGACTCTTTGATGAAACATAACTAACGACAGTTTATACTGTCTATACTTTCCCTCTGCGGATTAATAAAGTATCATTGAACTGAATTTAACTGAATGTGTTTTCTTGAGATCTCATCTTACTGTAATTATGCTATGAAGATTATTGTGATTATAATTTTATGGGTATTTATTAATACTAAAATACCACTTAAAAAAAAACCCCAAAACAACTGGTACTGATGGGTTTTCTGTATTCATTTGGCATATAATGTGTTCACAATTACAGACATAATTCCTCTTCCTTTAATGAACACACCCATTAAACATTCACAATGTCGGTGGAATAAATGGATGAACCCATTGTCTTATTACCCCAACAAATGCTAATACACCTGGAGTCCAACTCATAAAATTAGTTTGGAGCTGTGTTTTACTAGTTTGATTGCTAAAAGAACCTCAGAAATTTTGAGCTAGCAATTGCAAAAAAAAAAAAAAAAAAAAAAAAGATGTGTAGGCCTGCTCTTTGTCAGTTATTTTTATTTTTGTAAATTATGTTTAACAGTTTCAAATGCCATAGTCCTGCTCTTTTTGGAGTGGTGCTAGTTATTTTAATGTTAGAGGGTTTATTTCTCTTTTTCTTACATTTTTGGCTCTCCCTCTTTGTTCTTCTTCTATCAATGAGTAAAAAATGTACATGGCATATGTTGCTCCTGTCAGATATTGACAAAAAAAAAAATCTAGGATGAAAGAATGTTACCCATCAACAGTACACCATCAGTTTCAACAAACATCAAAAACAAGGCTATCTATTTAATTTTTCAGAAAACAGTCTTTTCTTGAAGAGGTAGCATGTTTAAGAAGCAATCTTGAAAATTAATTGAAGTCAAAATGAAATAGAAATTGAGGTGAGATCAATGTGAGTCTCCATCGTGGATATAACAAACACATAAGCACAGGAATGCATCACAGCACATGTGCCACTCCCTTGACATTCAGCTTTCATCTTTGCACGGGCTAGATGTGTTTTCACATGCCTTAGTTGAAGGAAAAGATCTTTCTTGTTTGACATTCATGTAGGTCATGTTGTTGTAATGTCTGCTGGACGGTCTTCCTTGATAAACTCACACCAGTTGAGCTCAGTTCTGCCAGAAGAAACTTTGTAGTAATTCTTGAATCTTTCTTGCACATCGAGTTGAGACTGTTGCCCTTCTGACCCCATTCTTGGGAGAGCTTTTGCAGTGTTACAAACTACTGTATAAATGAGGAAAATCAAAAGTTCCTTAAATTTTATAGGCATGTAAATAATTTCTGGTTTAACAGTATATCCCTGCATCAGGTATACTGTAAATAAGTAATGAGGTACTACCACAGTGTAACTGTGTTCTGAAATTGACAAATCACTTTTCTCATGAGAACCACCTCCATGCCGAATGTAAGAAAAACAAAAGAACTGATAGTGGACTTAAGCAGGAAGTAGCAGAGGGACTTCTATCCACTTTGTATCAGGGTCTCTGAGGTGGAAAGGGTGGACACCTAAAGTGACCATCTTACAGGATGTGCCTTGGACTCAGCACATTGACACCACTGTGAAGAAGACACCAGCTAGCATGTGTAGCACTTCACATGACTGAGAGACTTCAAATTCCCTTTCAAGATACTCAAGAATTTTTACACAGGCACCACTGCAGGCACCATCTCCACAAATGCAGACACACTATTTCTGATTTTATTATGAGGAGTTTTAAAGTTTTGTTCAGTCGTAATTAATTAATTTCCATTAATATGACATGTTTTATTTATTTTTGTGTGTGTTGCTGTTTTTAATTGCCTTGTACAAATTGGTTTCATTGCATTATATTCAGTTGGACCATATACTGCCTATGAGCAGCCAAGATCGATTAAACCTTATTTTATTTTATGTATGTATGTATGTATGTATGTATGTATGTATGTATGTATGTATGTATGTATGTATTTATTTATTTATTTATTTATTTATTTATTTATTTATTTATTTATTTATTTATTTATTTATTTATTCATTCTTTTATTCATTTTTTTATTTATGTTTGTATGTATGTATATATGTAGTTCCACAAAATATCCACCAGGGGGCAACAGTAGCGGTCTCGGTGTGCCACAGGAAACAGACGTAGGCTGAAGCGGAAGTACTGAGAAGCAGCCTTGCAGTTTTTGTTTTTTTCCCGTTGGGAGCGAATTTTGGGTGTATTTTTGTTTCAAAGACAGTGAATGTCGTCGAGCCAATACTATAAGATGGACAGATAGTGTTTATTTTAATAGGTAAGTTAGCAGAATGTAGCACAGTTTCAGAATGCGCGAAACGCTGCGCTGCTATATTAGCTGCTAATAGTAGCCTGCGAGGCTAACGTCAACGCTGAGCAGCTGCTGCTGTTTTTAGCGCCTACAAATTTAGTTAGTGCTGATTTCAAACTGTTTCTGTTTTTTTGTGTCTTATATAATGCTTTTAATCACAACTGTTATATACATTTCGAGACCGCGGTGTAATTTTCGCTGGCTTGATTTATATTTGGTGTTCATTTAAAGCGTTGTTTTAACGTCTGATTTTCTCGTACGCATAAAAGTGTACTCATAATAATCGGTTATAAACGTTTATAAATTTTTTCTGAGCAAAAATAACAACAGTGGCCTCAGATACAAGTATTAAATACGACGTTTACTGTCACTGTATAAGAAAATTACAGTTTACTCATCTGTTACCTCTTGTACTTAAATTAAAGGACAGCGAAGCCATCTATAATAACAAATATATTCTTCACGAAACAGATAAAGTTAAAACATTTTGATCAATTATAGTATCTGTGAAGTTAGCATTTGTTGCGGATATATTAATCTGTAAACCCTTGTAAAAACAAGCAAAAAAGACATTACAATGATGGCGATCTCATGAAATTATTTATATCTCTGCTTGCAAAGAAAAAAAAAACATCTGACAGTTGATGTCAACTACGTCAAACTGTGTCAAAGATGGAACAAACATCCTGTTCAATTATATCAGCTAGTTTGACATTTCTAAGCTTCATTTTTCCTGCCAGATGCTGTCAGGCCTTTTTATAATCAAGCTCAAATGACTACTAGGCAGATTTTGTGTATTTAACCCTTAAATGCATACTGGTCACTACTGTGGAAAGCTATTCAAAAGTGGTTTCATTCTATATGCATGGGTTTTGTTGTCAAAGTTGCACATCAGTCACTACACTGGATACTAGTGTGTCATCCTATACACCGTCATCTATTGGTCAGCCGTTGTAAATACCAAAAATAAAAATTCTCAAAACCAAGATGGCCGAAAGAAGTACAGTGCAGGGAAGTTTTATCTGTCCATTCCTTCTACTCTAGGAGATCTTTGCAGATAAAAAAAGAAAAAAAAGTATGGGGACATCAAGCAACAACTAAAGAGCCATATAATTGTTGAAATTTCAAAGTATTAAATTTTGTGATTAGAGAAAATTGTGATTAATCATGTCTCCACTAAATTGGGCGTCATGCATTGCTGGCTGTATTTAAACTATAATTCATATCATTACTGTGACTTGTTTTTGAAAAAAAAAAAAAACTTCAGTCATCAACTTAATCATTAGAATGTACCAATATTTAATGCAAATTAGTTCTATAATGAGAGTAACAGTTTGTGTCTTTATGTTTTGCAGAGGTCGTGCAGAGAAAAAAAAACCTACATGCTTTTAGTGATGATGATGAATTGCTTACAGAAAAAAAAAGGATTGGCAAAGGCTAGCAGTAGTGATAATGAATAAGGATGTGTTTTGTCACCAATGCTGAACTACCACTGTCACACACTGGCTGGTTAGTTCAATGATCCTCATGGCCTCTTGAAGTGTTGGCTCTTTCTGTGTTGGCCAGTCCTCACCTGATTTGACCCAAAGATCGAGCAAGATTCTCAGCATTCCAAGACTTTTTTCTATGAAACTTCATGATCAGCATACGGGATGGATACATATCGTGGATCAAAGTTTTCCAATGTATACCCTCAATCCAAAAACAAACAATAGTACATCCGTGTGTTCTTTCACTACATGGTTGTGAACATTGTGAATGCCTGAATTCTACAGAATGTCTGGGTAGGAAAAGAAGGATCTTCTGCATTTTAAGGCATCTGTAGCTTGTACACTAATAAATCCAGGTTCCACACAAACACTGAAGAGGAAGACCCAGTGTCACCCCACCTCCTTTGAAGTACAGAGACAGACACTGTACGAAAGTACATTTGAAAAAAAACGTTTATTGTAGTAGTAGACTGATATGATTGGAGTCAGTCAGAAAAGGTCAACTGACTAATAGGGAAGTTATTTATGAAATGAAGTTCAGTGTTTTTGCAATGCATTTAACAGTATTGGAATATGTTAGAATAAGTTAACATATCAGTTAAGGAACACTTAAAACACGAGGTATTTCATAATGGTTATATAATCTTACTTTGTCTTATTAAAAAGCATTTCTAAAAGCTCAAACGCATGTTGTCAACTCTAGTGTACATGTCACCAACTCCCTGAAAAATGTGTGTTTTAAAAAGGAAGTGTCATCATTCATGCATGAAAGGGTTAACATGAGCACATTTCATTCTTTTAACTTTCTTGAGAAAAAAAACCCATCTTCATCATATGTCTCAATCATGTGAGTAAATCCTCTAAGTGAACTCAGCTTGGTTTTCTCAGGTCAGCTTTTTTCATGTTTTTCTTCCTCCATTTCTCATACTGTTGTGTAAATGTAACGGTTTCTCACTCTGCCACAGATTTTAGGTGTGGTCTTTATAAAAAAGTAATCCATCTGTAATACATCTGTCCCCAACTTGGACTGCTAATCGGGACTTGAATTCACACGGGGCCACCACTGATTTGCGACCAGAGAGACTTCAGCGTACCAGTTCTTTGTCTGTGGCCACCAGCATGGCTAACAGTACTCCAATAATAGTGAAGGGTCTGCCCTCGGGTCCTGCGGGTAGAAGCAGTCCAGAAGGCTCTCAGGTCAGTTTTATATTATGTTTTTGTTTTTTGTATCAGCCTCGTTTGTGCATAAAGGGTGAGATTTAGAAGTGTGTTGTGTTTGTTGAATACTTTGAAGTAGGTGACATATGAAGAATAGTAAGGGATGTCTTCACATGTCCCTCCCCCTTTGGGCTGTTATTTCACTACTGAAGTGTATGTTTTTTTTCCAACTGAATGGTGCTTTGTCTCCAGGTGCTCACTAAGAAGAAGCTGCAGGACTTGGTGAGAGAGATTGACCCAAACGAGCAACTGGATGAGGATGTTGAGGAGGTGCGTTAGTGGTTTTAGAACTACCTTTTTCAATGCACTGCCTGAATTCTTTCAAAATGTCAGGTGAAGGTAAATGGTGTGAAATTACTGCAGTAAATGACTTATAGCTGTACAATACAGTAAAAGTAGGGTGGCCTATATCCATCATTTTAAACATTTATGTGAAAGCCCGGCTTCACTTCAAATGTTTTGAGTAATTCAACAGTTGTGGAAGGGTTGTTTTGAGTTTTGAAAATGTGCCTCTTTTCAGATGCTGCTTCAAATTGCAGACGACTTCATAGAAAGTGTAGTGACAGCAGCTTGTCAACTGGCACGCCACCGCAAATCTAATACGTTGGAGGTTAAAGATGTTCAATTACATCTAGGTGAGTTTCTGGTGGCTTTAGCAGGATTGGATCCTTTTTATTTAATTTTTTTCTTCTTCATGCATGTGGGTAGTCTTAGGTTTACATAAAAGAGATGTGCAATGTGATTGTTATGTTACCCTGTTACCATGGTTATTGTGAAAGATTTATTAGAATAATTTGAGTAAATCTGTGTAATTTCTTGATATGCATCTTTTTAAGCCAAAATTGTGTTTATTTAGTGTTGTTGTGACATTATTTTGTCACAGATTATAAGAAGTCCCGACAGTCGTATGAAAACAAATTTTTAACAATTTTTGGAAAAGAAATGCAAATTAGATCTTGGGATTGCAGCTTTTTCTAATTACGCACAAAAAACTAAACCTTCAAAGCAGATGTAATTATATTTATAATGTGTTTGATGTTGCTAAATATGCATTGGAAGTCCTGAAGAGTTAGAGTCTGTGTCTTTACTTGAGTTTTTGTCTTTGCCTTTCTTAGAGCGTCAGTGGAATATGTGGATTCCTGGTCATGGCTCAGATGAAATCCGACCGTTCAAGAAAGCTTGCACCACAGAGGCTCACAAACAGGTGAACAAGAGAAAACTTTGTTTCTGTTGAAGTCAGAATATTTCTGTTAAGATTATTGATTTGGTAAATATAGTCATGTTCTGAGTCTAATTGTTTAATTTATTTTTGTTTCAGAGAATGGCACTGATCCGCAAGACGACCAAAAAGTAGCCTGATATGTTGTACCCACTCTGTATTTTTTTTTTTTTTCTTTTGTTTTTCCAATTTTTTAAATCTGGATATTTTTGACTATAGAAGAGATAATGGGTTTTGGTGATGTATGATTTTCTTTTTGACATCAAATGTTAAATTGTTATATCTAAATTTCAAGTGTTTTACTAGAGTCTTTGCACAAAAATGTGTGTCTTTTTTTTGTCACTGAGCTAAGACTGTCAAAATACTTTGCGGTTTTTTTGTCAATAAACATTTACTGGAATAGATCTTTTGTATTGTGACTATTTCTGTATGTGTTTTGCCTTTTGATAGCCTTGAGCGTGCAGGTAGGAATTGAAATTAATGAAAATTACAAACTCCTATGTTTGGTTTGGTAAACTTGTATATAAAAGATGCATGCTGAGGGGGGATTATAGAAACACCCGTTTACACACTAAATATATTGAATTTATTTATTAAAAGTAAAAAATAAATCACGTACATGTTTGTCAATACGTTGTTGATGCACCTTTGGCAGCAGTTACAGCCTCAAGCCTTCATGAATATGATGCCACAAGCTTGGCTCACCTATCTGGGCAGTTTCCTCCAAACGTGACACCTGGCATTGATGCTAAAGAGTTAAATCTTTGTCCCATCAGACCAGACAATTTTATTTGTCATGGTCTGAGTCCTTCTGGCTCCGTGCGGACTGCCATGTCTTTTACTTGGGAGTGGCTTCCATCTGGCCGGTCTACCATACAGGCTTGATAGGTGGATTGCTGAACAGATTTTTGTCCTTCTGGAAGGTTCTCTTTCCAGGAATGCTGGAGCTCTGACAGAGATGCTGTTGGGTTCTTGGTCACCTCCCTGACTAAGGTCCGTCTCCCCCAGTGATTCAGTTTCGATGGACAGCCAGCTCTAGGAAGAGTTCTGGTGGTTCCAAACTTCTTCTCTTTATGGATGATGGAGGCCTCTGTGCTTATTGGGACCTTCAAGGCAGCAGAAATCTTTCTGTTCTCATTCCCAGATTTTTGCTTTGAGGTCTACAGACAATTCCTTTGACATCATGCTTGGTTTGTGCTCTGGCATTTACTGTTAACTGTGGGACCTTGTATAGACTTTCCAAATCAACTGAATTTACTACAGCTGGACTCCAAGTCAGCTGCAGAAACATCTCAAGGATGATCAGTGGAAACACGATGCGCCTGAGCTCAATTTTCAGCTTTGTGGAAAAGACTGAATACTTATGTGCATGTAATTTCCTATTTTTAATAAACTTGCAAAATTCTAAAAGGAAAAAGGATAGACTTATATTTTGTGTAGAGTTTTGAGGAAAAAATGAATCTAATTCATTTTGGAATAAGGCTGTAGGATAAAATGTGGACAAAGTGAAGAAGTGAAGCACTGTGAATACTTTCCAGATGCACTGTGTGTGTGTCTATACATATATATAAATATAGATTTATTAAGTTCATTATGTCTTCTTGTTAAACTAGTTTACTAGTTTTCTTATATCAGCTGATTAAAGCACGTCACAGGCCAACATTAGTGTGACCCTCTGAGGAAGACGGAAGCTATGTCAGGTAAAGACAAACTTTACATGTCTGAAATATAAGAAAACTAGTTAATAACATATATATATGTATGTATGTATATATATACATATATATATATATATACACATAGTGTATGCAATTTCTTTTTGTTTATTTCCAGACATATACAGTGTGTTCTAAATAATGTATAAACACATTAATTGCAGCATCTGTTGTAAACTTTTCCTCTTTGCCTAGTCTAGCTAATCATAATAAGCTGATTGTAGAAAAGAACTACCTCCAGATAAATTATTTGTATTTTTGTAATTTATTTCTTTATCAAAACAGAAGATGTTTATTCACAGATAGACCTCGCCATTAAAAACACTGATTGATGGGTCAAGTGAGTAGCACCAAGTATATTTATACAATTCAGTGTTCCGCTGAGAAAATCTGCATCCAGGCATTCACGTGGACGTTACTTTCACACCATCCACCTACCTAAACATTTTTGAAGTCCAGTAATACCCACCATATGGAAACAGCACCCTTTTACATTAGCAAGCAACAATGACTCTAAGATTTGAATTTGGCCTCCCAACTCCACAGATACCAACATGAGGAGGTGACCAACAGGGTCTGAAGGATTTACTGTTGGTACCAGACGCTCCGGGACATCCTCTGTTTCTGGTCATCATCAATCATTAAATACCAAATGAATATACAGTCAAAGATTTGGATGCTCATGTTGAGCAGTGAATGTAGACTGTCAAACACACCAGACTGGATATTTACAGAAACTGACATTTTAGATGCAGAAACACGGGAGTCTGTTATTCAGTTGTATGAATTATAATTGATATTGAAACCTGAACAATATGCAAGGATGCACAAGAGTTATTTAATTTCATCAATAGCACCTGAAAAAAAACTTTCATTGGTTTGCTTTGAAATTATTAGTGTATCAAAGTCTTTATAAGTACACAGAAAAAAAGATTAGCTCACATAAAGTCAAGGTTTTTAATATAAACCAAACCTCTGAGTACCTTAACTCTGTTACAGAACATTGAACATAGAAAAAACAGAGGAAAAACAGAGGAATGTCTATGTGCCGTCGCTCCCACCATGTTTGGAAGCTGATATAAGCTACAACCTTGATGTGGATGCACTCTAAAGATGAATTTCTTTGCTCCTTTTAAAATAAAGATTCCAAGCATTTCCCTACCAGGTAACAATCTCACACCTTCCAAGATTGTTAGATACATCTAATAGCTCCTCTGAGGCTGGAAACCATTTTTTCAGTGATGGAAAAGTGGTTAGGCCACAGGTGTTGACGTACAAAAATCAATAGTCGAGAAAATGTGATACCTCCTGTCTTTAGATTGAATGTAATTACGACAGTCAATTTTTTTTTTCTTAGTACCTATTAGACTGATTAGGGAAGAATCACAAACCACCGGACATCAGCTTTACAACCCCTGGCCCCTTGAACTGAGGTTAAGTAATGACCTCATCAGTCCATTAGTGTGATAAGCTGTGGGCTGAGCAAACCACAGGAAAGAGAATTAAACCAATGTGTCTTTCAAATGCAAAAATCTATATTTATCACTAAAAGTCAACCTCATTTCAAGATTTGTGCAGCTAGGTTCTAATGCTCAGAGAAATTGTTTTGCAGGGATGTTGGAGCTTCATAAAGACTTTGAGTAAACAATTCAAGTGATGAAAATAGACATTGTTTTCTACAGAATGTGTTTAGAGAGTCAGTCTGCTGAATCTTCACACAAACATGAAGAAAACAGTTTTTTCATGATGGGGATGCGATACAGGAGATTGCCACCATATATCCAGCATCCTGGTAGGTGGTTTTACATCAACATGAATGACTATGACTGACTGTTGCCAGGACAACACTTCAGCAACATTTTACGCACAGCACTTCTTTTTGTTCTTGGGAGCTGTGCTGGGTTGAGACACGCTGGCTCTTTGTAACTGCAGCGCCTGTGGGGCAGCGCATTTGACACCATCCCAGCCTTCTTGCAGCTCCACTTCTCCACTCAGCAGACCCTGGTAGACCCGTCGTGTGAGGAGCTCGAAGGACTCCCTCACGTTCTGACCAGTCTTTGCAGAGGCCTCCACGTAGGCCATCCCCAACTGCCCGGCCAGCTTCTCTGCCTCCTCTCGGCTCACCGCCCTCTCCCCTTCAGCATCTCGGTCACTCTTATGGCCCACCAGGATGAACAGAACTTTGTGTGGCTGCACTCGCTCGCATACCTCAGAATGCCACTCCTTAATGTGATCAAACGAGGCCCGGCTTGTAATGTCAAACACCAGCAGGCCCCCGACTGAGTTACGGTAATAAGAACGGGTCACTGACCTAAAGAGAAAGACGTGAGGCAGAGGGAAAAGAAATGAAAGAGAAAGGAACGTTTAAATTTCAACGCATGAAAACCTCCCAAAATCCAAACAGGAGGGTGCAAAGTTCAGAATTTGCCAGCAGCTTCTTTCCTTTTCCACTGAACATCTGCTCTGTACGAGTTAAATTCTTTCAGATAAGCTGATTGACAAAGAATCCATTACTTTGTAGGAGACTGATAATCACTGTGTTTAATCATGAAACCGTCATCTTGCATACAAGTCTGTCATGAGTCACTGACTTTTGTTTGGGGCAGAATTAGTTAGCGAATCTCCCACTGAACTCCCAACTTCATTAAAATGCTTCTTACTGAAAAACAAACTTAATTAAACTGAGCTTTTAGCTGACTCCCAGGATTACGTATACGATGCAGGGCTGAGGTATATACAAACTGGCGCAGTCTGCAATTTGTTGCAGTTCATTCAACTGGACAGCTGAAATAATGACTATAGAGAGATTATTAAACATTAAACATTTCATTAAATATGCTGAGAATGGAAAATGGTGCCTTCTCTAAGAACTGCACAAGCTGCATTTATATACACACTGCACAGTGATCTTATGAGGATGGGTGCACAGTTGTGGCTTCAAGCAAACACTGATGAAAAGCTTTGAGGTGCATTAAATCATCGCAGTTGTATTTTTGAGTGCACACCAAGTTGAATTAATATGTTAAAAAAAAAATTGAATACCACAAATGATCCAAGGATTTGAAACTATGAACTCAGAAGTGATATAGTTCTAGACACCTTGTCTGGTCCTCACCTGAACCTCTCCTGCCCAGCTGTGTCCCAGAACTGCAGCTTGACACGGACCCCCGGCTCCACCTCCAGGAAGTGAACATAAAAGTCTACACCTACTGTCTGGTTGATAGACTCCAGGAACAAGTCCTCAGTGTAGCGCTTCAGCATGGACGACTTCCCCACAGTTGAGTCTCCCAGCATGATGATCCTGAACTGGTACTGCCACAAAGTCAGGTCCATCTTATTGGCAGTGAGGAAAGAGATGCGCAGACAGGAAGAGCACCGTCTGACAATTTAAGCGTACAAGTTAGAGAGAAATGTCAGTAAAATAAGGAAAGGTTAAGAGAGGAATATGGTGAAGAGTAGTGGTAGTGTAATTGATATTGGATGCAACTGAAAGAGACCAACACTCCCATCGCTCCTTCCCACTGATTTCTTACCTCAGATGCTCCAAGTGTTGAGAAACAACCAAGCAGCCACTCCTCATTAATCACCACAAATTCATATGTCTTCATAGCCGTGCCAAACTGCTATGCATTTGCTGTCTGCAGAGCGAGTTTCTCAGTCTCATTGTGGCTCGTCAACATGTAAAAGGAGTTTTGTTGAAAACGGTTCTCATCCAAATGGCTGCTGACCTAAACTCCTACGGTACGCATGAGGATGAGTGACTCTGCAGAGGTGTGGACTTTCAAAGTTTGCTTGTTGATACTTGACAAAAGGAGGGGCAAATGCACAAGGACACAGGGAGGGCTGCTGTGGAAAGGGAGGGACACATGTGGGAGGGGAGCTGATGAGGAAGTATTGCTTGTATGTAACACCATATAAAAGGAAACTCCAGTTTCCTGTTGACGCAAACTCAAATATATTTATATATGTGTGTGTGGGTGTCTGTAAAAATAAATATATATAATTACTAAATAGAAAATGAGCGTATTTGTCATCCAGTTTGTGATAGGGTTTTCATCATTTTATGATCTTGTCTTTGGAATGTGTGTTACTACCTAAAAAGGGAAGTTGATAACAATAGCTTTAAATTTCCTGGGAAATGACAGGATACGATTATTGTTACAATGGATGTTGGGTCTGCATGCATCCAACTACAAACTCCAAAAGTCAACAGGTTGGATATAAACTGAGCAACAGACATAGACTGAATTTAAAGCCAATTATTTTAAACCAAATACTGTTCTTTCAAGTCTACTCTGTGCTGCATTTTAATAGTGTGGGAAAATTTCTCCTAAACTCCAAAAACATTATGCTGTTAATGTTACTTTGAATCATCACCACCTATTTTATGAGAAACAAGCTCTATGAGAAATAAATCCAGTGTAACCTATGCACTAAATATATCAAAATATGGTATTTAAAAAATGAATTCACCATATATTAAATTATTTCAGTGTCTTCGTGACTGAGCTGATTAAGAGTGAAATGCCAAACTCTTATTTGTCCATCACTTCAGGCAGTTTACTTTAGGGTCATTTAGAGTTGGCTCAACCATCAGATGATTGCGAGTAATCATAATTCATTTTGGAAGTTCTGTGTACAATATGACAGTAAAAGCCAACGTGGGATAAAACTGTTTATTGGTTGGATGCAAAAAACCATAAAGATACAGGTCATGCATGGTGAACTGCTGAGTTGTTTCAGTTTACAAAAATAAGACCTCACAGGACTAGATACAACCTTAATATTAAAATCATGTAGTATAACTTAAACCTCATTATATATGGACATTGTAGGTTGATCAATAACTAAATCATTGACAGAAGACACCACAAAACCCTTATGCTGCTTCAGATTAGAGTAAAATATTAAGCCATGGAAACAAACACTGTTTTGAAAAGAATTTCTTAAAGTTGAAAGGTATTAATATGATGCCAAAATCTGCTTAACTTTCAAACAAAATTCTTTTTGAATTAATAACTGATCCTTTAAGTCTTCCTGATTTAATTCTGACAAGTTTCTTTTCTCAAGTGCAAAAAGTCCATGACAAGTTTGCTAATCTTATTAACACTATGTACAGCATGACAGAAAGCATTTATCAGTAAGTTCAGTACAGCACTGATATGACGCATCACCACTGGTCATTTACTGTTGGATATCTTTAAATCCATCTACTATTCTGCAACATTCACATGGTTTAAGGCTCTTCTTATTGCAATATTCCTAAAAACAAACTTTATTGATACAGTCAATCAATTCCTCAGGTGGTTTAAATTATTAATTTATTTTACCAATTAATTAAAAACTTTAATAGACATCAAAACTTTCAAGGAAAATGAGATTCTTCTTTAGAGCTTGGGTTTATCCGCATGTGTGAGACGTGTTCAGCTCCAAAGAGGGAAACTTTAGCTCGAACATGTCGTCCACGTCAGGAGAGCTGCTATCACTGCGGTCGCTGTAAGTGTCCCTGGAATGAGAGAAACGGAAAATAATGACACTTCCCAGAATATTTCACTGTGACTACAGGTGATTCCAGGTGGTACAGGGTCCCTGTTCATCATCATCATCATTATTATACTTTATTTCAATTCATACTTTATAAAATTTGGATAGAGATAAAATAAATAAATATCGAATCCTCCACAGTTCGAGTCACTAAGTGTAAATTGAATAGAATTAAGCCTTTTTTTTGTCGGAGGACCAAATTAACAGTCTCACATTTGGTTGCAGCAAACTCAGTTAGCACATTACTTCCTGCTTTAATCAGACTGCTTACACATGGATTATTTAAATTGATCAGTTTCATATTCACATCAAATAACTCGATTTTTAACCTCATTGGTCTTCTAAAACGTACCGTGGAGAAAGGCGGCAGCCCTTGCTCAGGTAGCTCTGAAGTTTTCCAGCAGCAGCCAGCAGGAGACCCAAGTACGGAGGAGAAGCTTTGATGGGTCTGGAGGTGAACTCTGGATGGTACTGGACTCCAACAAAGTAACAATGGCCTGAAAAAAAAGAAGTGCAATATGATGATGATGATGACGACCTCCACTGATATGAGACCTCATTGATCACAGGGAAAAGAGTGAGGGGCCATGTAGGACAAAATACATCTTTACCTCTTGCACACACCTCTGAGATCATGCATATAATACTTTAAATTTTTTCCCCCTTATTTTGTCTCTCATAGTTGAGGTATACCAATGATGAAAATTACAGGCCTCTATCACCTTTTCAAGTGGGAGAACTTGCACAATTGGTGGCTGAATAAATACTTTATTGCCCCACTGTATGTGTAAGAGCACAGTTGTGTCAATGAGAGGTTATTTACGTGTATGTGTGAGATGATGCTAGTTTCAGTGAGAACTTGCAGTGTGTGTGTGAGTACTTTTTTGCCCCACTGTACATTACCATATCAGCTCACACATACACATGAAAATCTCTCATACATTACTGTTATTACTGATTCAACTGCATATAGGGTGTCTTGTCTGTATGTGTGTGGGGTTTTAGTAGTGTGTATGTGTGAAATTTAAATAGTTTATATGTGAGATGTTGCTCATGTGTGTATATGTGAGAATTGATTTTATGTGTACGTACAAGTGACTATAGTAGTATATGCATGATCTCAGAGGTGTCCGCAAGGGTTAAAGATGTATTTTGTCCTATATGGCCCCTCAAAGAAAAGTGTTTGTATCATGTTCAGGTGAGGCATCCAGGCTCCACAGCAATTTCTTTCAAGAGCATATTTTAAAAACACATTTATTGGTACTGTATGGTTGTTTCCCATCAGCCACTCACCCGCCAGTTCAAAGATCTCCATTCTCTCTCCTTCCTCATCTTGACCAACAAACTGAAGTCCCTTTTCTTCAAAGTTTTGCTTCAGGTTTGGATTCACCTGGAATGACATTCAATAACTTGATCAATGAACTTATACTTGTACTTTAATACTCTGCAATATCTATGAGACAAGCCAATTGTATTTTGAAAAGTTATGCTAAAATTCACAGTAATATTCATGTTTTCATTCCCACATAAAAAGCTTTAAGATTTCAAATCTCACCTCAAATCTGTGCCTGTGTCTTTCTTCAACATATTCCACGTCTCCATATAGTTTTCCTGCAACAAAAACAGTTACAACAAAACACAAAACAAGACAAAAAGAGCCAATAACCCAGTCTTTATTTCAAGAGCACACATACTCATCACGCTGTTGCTGGATCTGAAAATGGTC
>JBAMYA010000008.1:13911222-13922433 GCA_037176975.1 Arrhamphus sclerolepis
CAGCAGGGAGGGAGAAAAAGACAAGACAAGAGCAAGAGACACAGGTGGAAACGATTTGGAGAGATGGGACGAGGGAACTGATTAAGGGACAGGCTTTCAAAAAAAAGAAGGAAACAAAGAGTCTCAGAAATAATCCTAAAAAAAGACAAAATAAGCTCAAACCAAACCAAATACCTGACATCATGTACATCAACTTCCAGAACAGGTTCAACTGAGGGATGTTGGTAGGCTCCATCACATGAGCTGCTTACTTAAGGGTCTTCCGTAACTTTTCAGTAGAATGAGGTCAGGACTTAGACCACCTATCCCAAAAACATTCAATTTATTCTCCTTCATCCAATCTTTGGTGGAGTGCCACGTGTATGGGTGTTGTCTTGATATATGACCCACTTTCTGTTAAGACTGAATGCATGGACACAAACCCTGACATTTTCTTTTAGAAATCACTGGTATGATTCAAAAAGTAATTTTTTTCATAAATGAAGCTGCTGTCGAGGCCCAGACTCAGCAAAACATGGTCACGGTTGGTAATACCACAACAAGATTTCACAGATGATATAAAGCTGTAATGGTTGTACAATGTTTTCTTTAAGCCATCCACCAAACATTTTTCCAACCGTATTCTGGCCCTTTTTTTTCTTGTTTTTTTATTTCTCCTTTGGCAGTGCACTTGAGCAGAATTATTCTTTTTGAAGATGAGTGTTTTTGTGTGTTGATTTGTTTTCCCTTTATGGTGGACATTATTTGCCAGTGTCAGAGAGACATTTTAGGCACTTCAGTTCAAATTCATTTCAGTTCAATTCAATTCAATTCAATTCAGTGTCCATGGCAACAATTCACAGCAAAAGTAATCTCATAGCACTATACAGAGAAAGAAAACCAGATCAATTCTAGTCCAATTAAATTAACTTACTTTTAACAGAAAGAGACCTCCATCAGAAACAGACTCGGGGAGGGCAGCCGTCTGGGCCAACAAACAAATACAAACACACAAACAGATTCAAAAACAATAGCATACCTGCCATGGGAAACTGAAAAAAAGGTTAATGATGTAGAGTAAATTCAGTAGAGCGAAGAGATGCGCTCAGTGAATCAGACTGATCACATCCCATCTGGAAGCATTAATTTAGGAAAATCCTCCCTGAACAGTCTGTTTGATTTAAGGTCTAAAAGGCAATTGGAGAGTTTCGATGAGGCTATTTTGGTTCTGTTCCGTTTCTGTCTTGTTGAGTTCAAACAGTCTAATCATATCAAGTTCAGCAGTCATTTCTGAAGCCACTGTACTTAATGATACATCAGTGACAGGAACAGTATTGAGGATGACTTAAAGTTTCCTGGAAACATCACTACTGAGAGTGAAAGGAATATATGGCTCAGCAGAGCTATGATGCTCTGTCTTTGCTTTTGGATTGATCTTTGTTGGCTAAGCACCCCTGGGAAGGGTAGCGGTGATCTTGAATTTCCTCCATTTGTACACACAGTCTGTATGACTGTGCATTGTTTGATTCCAGACTCTTTCGAATGAGCAATTAAAATCTTTCATCATTCTCTTTCGTTGGTGCCATGATACGCTTCCACAAACATGTGTTCTAAAGATCAGGCTCTGATTGGTCCCTGATCCTCCACTAAAACAGGGTGCCCACTCACACCAGATTCAATTCCTTTGATGGAAAACTCCTGACTTCAATTTTTTTTTTCTTCCAAATTAATAACTACAATCGTGGGAGTTGACATTTTACTACTTACAGAAATGCAGTTTTGGATTCTTTTCTATTAAACAAGAAAATATTCAGTAGAGAATCTGATGATATTTTAGGTCTTATTTATCTGTAGAAATAAAGTAAATTCCAAAACATTGTGGCTTCCAACTTTTCAGGTCAGCTGTAAATCTCTCCAATCTCTGCCTAATGCAAAACACAGACCTCTTCCTGGAATTTTAATAACAGGCCTTCGTATATCCATCCACACTAGAATGGAGGCATTTTGGTTGAAAAGTCATGGCCTTGAAGTTTAAAGGAAATGGGGGTTGCCACGTGACTTGTAAATAAATTCTACGTAATTCTGCATAGTTTTTGCTAATACCATACAATCCTTCCTAGAAGTCAAGTTTACAGGGACATGGCTTGTATTTCAGAAAAGTGGAATCACTGGAATAAAATATGTCCAGTTTTAGCAAGCATTAATTCTGTATTTATAGATGTTCTGTTACATCTATAGAAGAGCTTAACTTCGGCAGCCCTGAAAATGCCAATTTTCAGCTTTGCGTTCTGATTTTATGCAACCTTGTTCATCTGAGCAAAGCAGAAGGCCTCAAAAGCTTGTGCATAACCTGTCAACATCTCATTTAATTATTTAACTTGAGCTGGCTGTCCCATGAGATTATTATGAATGCACTTCGGACCTGCTGCATGAGAAATTATGGAAAGTAATTACATGAGATGATTTCTCAGCTCCTCATGCTCTCTGTCTCTTCCCTTTACATCTTTCACTCAATTGCCCCTGTTTCACACAGCGTTTCCTTCCTTCTACAAACCAGATGTGGATACAATGCCCAGCCAAGCATGTAAAGTCTACAACACTGACCTGAATTCCACTCTTTTTTCCCTTCACATCCTCTGCTTCACTGTTCCTCTGTCACCGCCACCACACATCATAGTTTCCTCTCTTTCCCTCGCCGTTTGTCCCTCCAGAAGATCTTCTCCTCCAGATAAACACAGCATGATTTGGTTACTTTGTGTCATCACCATATGTACAGCTCTTCACGTGTTTATCAGGATCTCACTTTGTGAAAACACTTTTATGTAAAATGGGTGTTTCCAAGGTTACCGTGGCAGCATTAAGTAACTGTGACAGCCTATGACTGTGGAAATCTTGCCTTCTGTAATAATATTACCATAGATTCAGAGTATTAGTAAGCAACAACATTTATTTATTCATTCTGTTAAAATGGGTATATCGGTGTTATGTTTTCAAACAATCAAGCTATGGATAAACCAAGTCATGTGAGGGACAGCCCAAAAATATGGCACTATGGGTTATGGTAATGGCAGCCTATGGCAGCTCTTTAGCAAGACAACTAACAGCACTACATATCTGTGGTATCTTATCTTATATCTTATATTACACCAATACAGCATTAGGTTAAAGGCAGTGGAAAATGTCTGGATTGTAATCTCCACAAAAGTACGTCTGTGGCCATCTGTGCTACGGTGTTAGTCTGTGTGCACATGTTGCTTTCTGTGTGACGCCTGTTTTGTGCCCGTGCGGCTGGTGCTGCATTCATCCTTCAGTCACCCAAAAGCAGATGTCACTAGGACGATGGGGAGCGGCAGATTGCCGTGGCGACCGAGCGGTGGCAGGATGAAGGTGTCTCCGCCCCGCAGTGCCCAGCAGATGGGAGCTGAGGTCATTATCTGCTATTCTGTTCATCTCCTTACCCCCCACACCTCCATGCCTTCTCTATCTTCCTTACCGCATTGGCTCACTGCAAAGACACATCAGATCAGTTACTGTGCGATTGTCATTGAATGTAAACACTTCGTTAAGTGCTTTTACATCATGCAAACACATTAGGCAACTTAAGCTGTTTGTCCTGCTGACAAATTTAAACTCATTATCATGGCGCTCTCTGTGGATTGTGATTAATTTGTTGTTACAGAGTCCCAGTAACGCAACCGTGAAACTAGTGATGGAAAATATGCACAGAGGCACACTGTTAGGCCTGAGGGCTTCCTGTCCCCAATTACAGAGCCACTACATTTCATGGTGAATAGCAAAAGTAAAGGGAAAACAACAACAACAAAAAAACAAAAACAAAACAAAAAAACAATGATAAGTTGCCATTCAGGACAAATAAGCCAACTACAAGTAGAAAGTAGGGCAACCTGGAAAGGAGCTCTGATGTCTAGGTTGTTATTCTGGTAAAATCCTTCTGTGTTAAACTGTACGTGCAGCATGGAGGACATGCTTAAATCAGGTTTACATTATTTGTGTCATGTCTTTTTTGTATGTCATGTTTCAGACGGTAGCGAGTAACACAGGTTCTCTCTGACCACTGCAGCATAGAATGGTTGCCTCTCAAGCTAAGAGTGTCAGCAATTATGCCCCAAACTGCCACGGGCTACGGTATATTGAGCAAATATCACTTCCTGTGTGCCTCGTGCTCCTGCTGCTCAGCAGCTCTCTTTTGCTTTCTCTCTTTCAAAAGTGAGACAGACATGCTCCAGATGTGTGGTGTTGCTCATTATTAGCGCCACGGAGTATTTTGTTTGTGTTAGAGGAATGTTTTTTGCTGCCCTGGCGCCCGTCCAAATGTGCCAAATTGCCCTTGTTTGTTTGCCTCTCGTGGCTGAAGCAGTTTAGCAGCATTTTTACTATTTAACTGCAGATGGGCAGTTCCTTTCTGCAACTGAGTGAGTTTTACTGCTCGTACACACATGTGGTACACAGACGTGCAGAACACCAGCTAGTTTGGGCGTTGCTGTCTGGCAATGAGCTCTACCTTAAAGAACTGCTCAAAGATTAGCCTTGAGTAAACTGGTTTTCATTTATAGTTGATTTTCAGTCTTTTTCAGGTTCAACAGTTTATCCTACCTGTTCTGTTTCATATACATCTTTTAAGAAACTCTGCATTCTTTCCATTCCCCTACTTTTATAATCATTATAGAAACAATTGTTCCTCTGTGCTGCAGTGGAATTATTAAATACGATAATAATATAGTCTACATACCCTCATTTAGACAGGGAGGTTAGCAGTATTTTGACTGGAAATAACTGCAACACTTTTAATTTGCTCACTTTTTTTTGAGGTCTGAAGTGAGAACCGTTTACCCCCAGAGAGCAGTCTCGCAATCACAGCAACCAGCTGCTTCCTTTCACATTGTTTCCCAGTTTTTAGAAATTCTAATTTCTCCTTTCTTATCGTACTTGCTTTTCACAGAATAGATTAAATGAAGCCTGTCATACCCAAACTGAAGTATTGTCCATTTAATGAATACAGTTGGTCTAATTTCCCTCACAAGTACTACTTTTATGTCTCAGCAAACCTTAATCTACCTTGTAGATAATTACATGTAAGCCTAACACTATACTGAGTTGTGTATATATATGTATGTACACATGTGTATGTATATATATATTTATGTACATGTATATATATATACATGTATGTATATATATATATAGATAGATATAGATAGTTTCTAAATTCTTAGTGAAACACAACAAAAAGTTATAAATACTTAATGCAGATTCTCACATCCCACAATATGTTAGTGTATCTACGAATATCAGCGTTGTCTTATTTGAAAAAGCAGCAATTTAAAAGCCATCTAGGGTGATTTGCCTTACGTACATTTTTGCCTTCTATTGAATGATTGATTTCATCTGGCTTTTTGGCACTGCCAAAAAATAAGAGGAGAGTTTTAAGAAGCAGTGCTACAGCTGGAGGGCTGGAGAGTAACCTACATTTCACTAACATTACCAAAATAATGGCAATCAGTGGTTTCCAGAGCCACAAATACCTATGTTGGATGTCATTAATGTTTGATAAAACGTTTTACGGAACGACTGTCATGCAGCTCAGACATGACAAACATTAAATTAAGATGCCGCTGCGAGCTATGAAGTTAACAGCATCCGACTTGTGTTTGTTCATAAACGTTTCACTGTCACAAGTCTAATGCTGATCCAAATGCTTCTCTGTCTTGCTGTGTATGCGTGAAAGTACTTTTTAAATAAAATAAATGTAACATTTGCATATAGTTTTACTGTTTAAGCTCTGTGTTAAAACATTTTAAAGAAGGTGTGAAGGTCATGTACACCTTAAGAAAAAAAAGCCATTTATGTGCAAGGATGTGGGAGAAATACTTGGCATTTCTGTGAGCAATGCGGTCCTTCAATGGCCTCACACTGCTTCATGGATATGTATAGAGAATGAGGAGTTATGTTACATGATCTTTTCACCCTGAGCTGCATTTCGGGAAGACATCACTGTATTGAACAGACATGCCATCCATTGCAATGGTTACTCTGACAGCAAGAGAAAGCGATAAATGGAGCACAGTGTATTATTTGTTTGATTTTTTTTTGACACAGTGCAGTTTCTGGTAAGATGGAGAGAAGGAGAAAATGAAAGAAAAGGAGCCCCACTGGGAGAAGCTAAATATCAGCACCAAGGAGCAGTATTTTGACAAACTGTTCCGATAACATAAATCCATATGACCAACCTGTACAATACTATCAGTGCCATAATGGTATAAGTTGTGAAACAGAATTATCCGTTGCTCTATCATGTTTCTGTTTTGTTGAGATCAAGCAGCCTAAACACAAATCAGATTCAGCTTTCACTTCTAAAGCTGCAGTAGTTGATAATTTGTCAGTGATGGTGGAAACGATGGAACAAATTTAACTGAACAACACAACTGAATATTTTATACAAATGAAAACAGTCTGTTGTCTTTGGTCTAATGCTGCTTTGATGAAACTTAAAATGCTGAAAACTGCTTATGTTGAGTGGTCATGTTGTGCTTGATTTATTTTATTTTATTTTATTATTTTTTTAAAAAGAAATTATATACCATGTTATTGATTAGTTCTCATCTTACATGTATTTTATATACGAGGAAAACTTGGCCGACATAGCTCAGTAGACAAAGTTTGCTTTCCTGGCCTAGCAACAGTGCAAATCTAGTTTTTATTTTTTTTGCAACGCTTTGTGGAGAACTGTTTCATGAATAAGGCCCAGTATGCCTGTGGAGTTACAGAACAATTAATTCTGTTTCAACAAGCTCGTGAGTCAGAACTGGAAGTAAAACTATCTGTTTTGTGTTTGCAACCAGAATTAGTGTGCATTTTAGTGCAAACAATACGAGTACAGTGACTTAAATAGAATTGATGTGAAAATTTCATTATTGCATTAGTTGGTCTGAAATCGTAGTTTAAAAAAGCATGTTAACGCCTGACTGAAATTGTACTTGACCAATCTCCTCATGGTTGGACTGACACACCCAGGTTATGTGCTTGAACATGAGCTAATCAGTTCCACAATTACAGTTTCCACCTCAGGATTACTGCAAGAAGCCTGTGCAAGCAACAAAAGAAAGAAAAGAAAATAATTTGTTAATTAGTCTGTCCAAATCAACATTTGCCATTTTTCCACTTTGTTGTCCCCAGCTAAACCATTTATCTGTTGTTTTAGGTATGTAGCACAATAGGTCAACTGGGAAAGCCCAGTGCTAATTTGTCGAAGGGGGGCAGCATGGCCAGCTGTCGTGGCAGTCTGTGATATACTTTGGATGATATACTGATTGTCTTCATGTGCATTAATATGGGGGCAAAGAGGACAGTCCATGATAAACATCCTAACCAAACTAAAGCCATTGCTCGGCTAATGTGTGTTTGTAAATGTCACAATATTTGCAGATTCTCAGAACCTGCTGCTGTCTCACACTGGCAAGACAAGAAAAAATAATAATATTTTCACTCAACGTAATCAGAAGTGGTTTAGTGGCACCATCATTAGCATTTCTAATATTTGGTTACTGATATTTTCTGATTTATGCTTCTGAGTAGGAGACATGCACATAGGCTATGATGGACTCTGCGCCATCTTTGGTGTTTATATTTGTGTGTTGTTGTTAGTGTCCCTCTGTAATTAGACTACCAACCACTAGAGGGCAGTATGAGTTATTTCCTGCGGCGCTGTAGATTATTGTGCTGAGCTTCTTCTTCTTTTTTTTTTTTTTTGACATAGCATGGGAGCAAATAAAGTACATCTTACATGAGTTGGCAATGAAAAATATTGATCATCAGCACAGAAAAGCACTGCAGCAAACTATCATTGCAGCATATTTGAAAACAATGCAATAGCAGTCATTCTTCTTGTGGTGCAGTGTTACAGACTTGTGAGTTATGCATGTTGAATATTTGCTCATGCCTCTGCTGATTTTGTTTTCCACATTCCTCCTGATTGGCACTTCACAGCTTGCTGTGGATTGGTAGGGACTGAGCGGCCACAGTTAATCTTCGGCGTCCGGTGGTCCTCGATGCCCATCATTAAACCTTTAAGTTTGTTGGTTGGTTTCAGTAGAGAAGCTAGCACTGGGTTACAAAGGCAAGAAAATGTAAATAAATCAGATCACTTTAGTTGCTCATGCATTTTTGTATGGGTTTGGATATTGGGAAGATGAGATGCGTGTTTTTGTGTGCTGTGCTTCCTCATTAGGGTGTAGTATCCTCGTCAATGTGATTTGCAGTTACATTTGTACAGAGGTGCACGTCAGGGTCTGCCATACCTTATGACATATGGTTCACATCTCCAGCGTAGGTACACTGTTGCTTCCACACAGTCGTTTAAATCAGCCTTTAGTCAGCATTTTACGTCAAATTCTATTCATTCACATAAATAAATCGAATTTGAATTGTTCGTCATGCTTTCCGATTTCAAATTTTAAGGAAAGTTTGTCAGTATGTACTTATATAATTCAAGGCCTGCTCAAAAAAGGATACGAGTCGCTGTAGACCCGCCCTATGTACGATTTCATAAGCTTCCTGCCTAGCCACAACCTGATTGGCTGACGTATGCCTTTACGCATCTAAAGGTGAATGTTTCTCAACTTTTGCCGGACCTACCACTATGCTATACCATATATCATGCTGGTGATGGACCCCCATTTCAAGTCTATGGAGACAGATGGTGAGGTGTGATGTATTTTTACATATGTTTACATTTGTACGTTACATGTAAACATTGTTAGAAATTCCTAGACACCTCACTTAGTTACAGAATGAGGGAATGTATCTTACACACACAAGCGGCCTCTCTTTTTTCATGCCTTTTTCACTACCTCAGAGTGAAAAAAAAGACAGAATTTGGTTTTATGCCTTTATGGAAAGTGGCGGTTACATACATGCACAGAAACTGGCAAATGGTGGAGATGTTTTGCAAAGAAAAGCCAGTATGTAAGTGCTTCATGAGTGCAATAGTCAGTTACAGGAAATGTTGAAAGTGTAATGATAACACGTTGATTTGTGTATCTGAGGCACCAAGAGTTGTGTGTATTCATGAGCCACTTAGTGCCCTGCAGCGAGCCTCCAGGAATTCAGCCAGTCAGAAAATACTTGAACTAGATCTGAACATTTTCAAAAGAAATCTCTCCTTGTCTCTTTGTTGTTCTGAGATAATTAGACTTTTGGAGATATGCTGGGTGATGAAGCCACCAAAGATTAAAACTGAAAAATGAGAATGAGCATAATATGAAAGCTTCAAGCAAATAAATAAATGAAATGCAGCTTTTGTTGAATTTCTTTTTCCTTTCCAATAAATAAATATTACAGTTTAATGATTTTTTTTTTCAAATAATGAAATTTCTCTTAATGGTTCCTATTAGTCTTTCTTATTACATTTTTCTTGTTTTTATACAGTTCTGTTGTCTGCCCACAGCAACTTCCATATCATCCATAAATAATTCTTTTAAGATGATGATTGCTTGGTGTCCAGACAGAAGCTGAGTTAGGAACATAATTTCACAGTGAAAGGCAAACTTGAGTCTATCAGGGTGCCTACGTCCCTCTCTGGCTCCTCCAGTGGTACAACAGAACCATTTTCAGCTCCTATACCATTCTAGTGAGAAATCGGGAGGCTTTGGAGGTCTGAGTTTCCCATTTACATGTCAAAACCTCCCTAGGCTCTGAGTGTAAAGGACCCAATTTAGAATGACAAAGCTTGGCTGGAGACAGCTGATCCACAAAGGATGCCTGGTTAAGTTCTACCTCCCAGTCACCAGCTGCTCCACTGACCCATAGTGCCTCTATTCAGCAAAGAGACAGGGGAATGCTGCCACGCGCACTCACATGTAGCTATTGAGAAACGGAGAAAGGTGTATTATTCTTATAAGCCACAGAGTTTTGTCCTAAATGAAACCCCCTCTGTGCATTAGGTATAATCTGTGATCAGTCTACATACATTCTTTTTTTGTATTTAAGACTTCATCCGCAATTTTTGACACCAAAAAAAAAAGAAGTTATTTCTTAAAAGGTTTCCCCTTTTTTGTTTTGTGTCAGCAAGTGTTTTTATTTCTAAAAACAGGTCACATAAAAAAAGAAAAGAAACCCTTCAGTGCTTCTGTCTTTGGGGTGTTGCTGACATTACAGTTTACTGATAAATTTCAGTAAACACAGACATTTTCTTTCAAGCACTTTATTTATTTATTTATGCAGTGTGAACTGAGCTGTCATTGATTTATGATACCTCTGTGTGTGTGCAGCATCTGTCACATGGTGCAGCCTTCTTTCTGTGTGTGTACTTGACACAGAGTGGCTTAGGGACTTATCGCCTCCCACCCTGAGTTTTGAACTGGAATGACAGGATACTGGCTGGAACTTGTAGGTCACACCCTGCGTGTTATGCTTAGGATCATGCTCGTCAGCCAAATGGAAACATGTTTCTCTTTACACCCATGCTTCCTACCCCTGTACCCCCATGCAACTGACCACCAAGAACCATAGGAGCAAAACCACACGTCTGAGTAGGTACAACAGTAAAGATAAAAGGAGACGACTGCAGAATCAGGCCTAGATGGCAAGGTATCGCTGGTTCCTGTGGCTGCAAGGAAGAGATTACGTAAGTGGATTTAAACCAACGAAAAGGGGGACATGTTTCATTAGCGTCACTTGTGCCAGATCTATTTTTGGAGCATGAGCCCACAGAAAGAGACAGGGATGAAAATAGCCTTTAATAGGCCAGTTTGGGAGCTTTATTCCATTCCCCTCTCCTACCACAAGTATAGTGACAGACAGAGCACGCTCCACAGGGACCAACTCAATTCACCCAATCACAGGGCTCCCTTGGGCAGGGCAGAAATGAGGAAAGTGTGGGAAAATGGAGAGGGTTTGGGAGGTGGAGATAGAAAGATGAGGAATGAACTCAAAGCTGTTTGTTTTGTTCAGGAAAACATTTAGTTTAATTCATTCCAGTTTAATTCAATTCCATTCAAATCAGGTTCATTATTATCCATTTACAATCTAATTCCTCCAGTTGAGCAACAGCACAAATACTGGTACTTTACTTGTCTGTTTTAGTTGTAAAAATATTTCACATCTCCAGAATTGTAGTTTAAGACACATCAGTGATAAATACTACTACTACTACTACTACTACTACTACTACTACTACTACTACTACTACTACTACTACTACTACTACTACTACTA
>JBAMYA010000008.1:13931972-13954454 GCA_037176975.1 Arrhamphus sclerolepis
CCACTAAATGAAGGGTTTGCGGTGTGTAAAAGATCACCTTTACTTTTTTCATCAAAGCTATAGTTTTTCCTCGCTCCCACTTTTGTTGTATTTATGAATCAGTCTTATTGTTGTAAAAAGCATTATCAAATGGTGATTTTTTTTATTTCAATTGTTTTGTGAAGTGTCAGATGAATACCTTGATGATCCAAAATTGATTGCGTTCCTGCTTCCTAGCTGTCCAATCAAAACCCTCCTATTGTGTTTTGCACTCAGTGCTTAACTTGAGTTGGAGCTACCCTCTGAAGGATCTGTAACATTTAACCTTAGCTCAAAAAAAGGTTGAGACTCTGTGTGAGTTGTAAATAAAAGAGAATATGACCAATTAAAAATCACAGTCGTATTTTTTTCACAGTAGAACACAGAACCCCATTAAATGTTTAAACTGAGAAAATGTAGCCTATTGAATTAAAAAATAAATAATTTTAAGTGTGATTTAAGCAACATATCTAAAAAAAAAAAAAATTGGGAGTCTAGTATATCATTATTCTTTTAATAACCGTCCACATATGACTGGGAACAGAGGAGACAGCACATGTCTGCTTTTAGAATGAATGTAATGATGTAAGCATTGTCTTGTTGAAAGATGCAAGGCTTTCCCTAGAAAAGTTATCCGATGAGTACATCTGTTCCAAACAAGTATGCCTTTCAGTGCCCCCCCCATTTACTTGTCTTTAGGCACTAATGTACCTTACAGTTATAGGCTTTTGAACTTAAGTACTGATATCAAGACAGGTGGCAGCGTCCATGGTATCCAAACAAAAGAGTTTTCAGTTTCATCCCATCACTCTTCACTTTGTCTGTTTTAATTGAGCTTTGAAACAGAAGAAACATCTGTTTTCATAGATTCTTTTCACATATGGCTTCATGTTTTTTGAGAATCATACCTGTTTGTGATGCAGTGCCACCTGAGGTCACAAAGATCAGAAGCATTCAGTATTGATTTTCAATCCTGTCACTTGCTAACACAGATTTCACCAGATCCTTGGAATCTATTGATGATATTGCACTGATGAGATAATGAAATATTCAGAGTCTTTGTAATTTTACGCCTTCATTTTTGTTCAGGGTCATGATAGCAGGGTGATCCGCACCATTGATTTGCTACATGTTTTTACGCCAATATGCCCTTCCTGATGCAACCAGGATTTGAACCTGAATCACCAGCATGGCAGGAAACAGCACTACCAGTAACCTAGCACAGAGAAAAATGTGCAGTTTTACACTGAGGAAAGTTTTTCTGTGATTGTTTTATAATACATACATTGTCTTTGGTTTGTTTTTTTCCTTTATTTGAAGATTGGTGATTCTTCTCCCATCTTTTCTTTTGAGTGTTCTTCTCAACACTTGATTGATAAGGCGTTTCATTTTAGCACTACTTCCCTTTTCAGCTTGTTGTTCGGAGTTTCTTTTCATATTTTCTTTTTCATAAAATTGTAAAACATCTCACCTCAAACATTTGATATGTTTTCTGTGTTCTAACATGAATAAAATATTGATTGATGAGATTTGTGAAACAGCGTATTCTGCTTTAATTTTACATTTTAGATTAGGGGGTTGTACATATAACATACTAAAGTTAACTGTAATGATTAAAGCTGGTCCACGCTGTGTTATGAATATTATCCATTTGCTTTTGATCCACATATTATATTTAATAAAAGCTGTATTTATTTGACAGCAATTACAGTTATGTTTGCATGTTTGCTTTCAGGCTAAACTAATCTGCACATATTTCAAATTATAAACATGCACAAAGCGGAAAATTGAAAGTGAGTTATTGAACCTATGAAATGCAGTGGCCATCCTCTTCCTGTAAGAGACAATAACAGGAAGTGGTTAACAAGGTCCCAGACAAGCATCCCCATCTCTCAAAGCGCACACAGTTCCTTCCACAACGACATGGCTTTTAAAAACTGTTAAAGAGCAATGGGTGTTCACTGCAGAATATCCCTTACAACATTTATTTTGCACTCTAAAACCAGGATATGAACTGCGAATGGCAGGAAACAGTCAGGTCTCTCTTTGGGCTCATTTGTGACCAGGCCCAGTACAGACACGTGTGTGGTGTGTTTCCCATAGTTAGAACAATTTAGTTAGGTCGAAATTTATGCAGTTAAACCACGGTTAATTAACTGTAGTGGCACTAAAACATAAAGGTACTGAAGATGAATTTACATCAAGCTAATTATTACTGATTATTTGTATAATTACTATTTTAAAAAGAAATCTGGAGAGCCAATTGTAATTAAAACACAGGCTTGTGAAAACGATATTCATCCTGTGTAGTTTGAAAACTGATACTGTATTTACGTTTGCACAGATTGAAATTTACAGTTTTTAAAATTATTCTTTTTGATTGAGTTTTAAATGTCATTTTGTGTCATTGACATCACTTCATCATGGTCTTTCTCAAGAAGAAAAAAGAAAGAAAAATCAATTTTAATACACAATTAAACATGGATTATAAGAGTTGCTGAACCTTTTCATTTATTCCACCAACCATTTTGGATTTAAATTTCAAATTATGCATTTTAATACTGGAAGCATGTTATAATTTGAGCAATGATAGACAGCACCTGGGTGGAGCTGTATGAACACTAACCTGGCACATGATGGTGTACATGTCCCCATTCAGACCTTGTATTAACACATGTCCTGGGAAATCCTAAAACCAGCAGCCAGCGTGGTGCAGTTATGCATAAATGTCACACTTGCTCACACTTGGCATTAAAATGTGCATACAAATGCATCTTGAGTGACCACATCTGACCTTCTATGTACAAATAAGCACACAGTTCATTTTTGTTCGCAAACACCAAATGTTGTATTCTGTTTAATCACCAAAAGCAGCACCTGGAAAAAAAACTGGGTGTAACTCACAAGCAGAAAATAAAAATAAGAAAAAGCGTAAGAAGGTCCATCATAAATATTACTATTTTTAACTGAATGGGGACACATGTCTCAGACCATCTTCAAATGCATCCTGAATGACTGTGGATCTGAATCTGGCAATAGTGGCCACTTGTGACTGGATTTCCTTGGATTTATTACAAGGTTTGAACAGGGTCTAAAATTTTAACCAAGAACCTTGATTGCTTAAACATAGCAGACATGAATTGCAGTCACCATTGCAAGTGCACAAAACTGCAACAACAAAAAAAAGTAAAAAAAAAAAATGAAATTGCAAATCTGTTACATCATGCATAAAAACTAAAACTGTGAGGCAGCACCTGGGATTAAGATGAGGATGCTACACAGTGTAAAGGTAGTATCCCTTGGTGAGAAACTCTGTTGGTTCATGGTGCAAGATAACAGAAATGGCCACAGGGATGACTAGCTCCTTGGTGTTGGAGCTGTTGCCCAGTTGATAGTAAGAACTCAATTTGCATTTTGAGGGCTCAAGTGAGGAAACACACTATTCTAGTAGTAGTTTGTACCAAGTTCCATTGTTTCCGGTATTGGTGATAAGCCAACATAAGAAAGCGAGAAAGTAATTTGAGTTCAACTTTTTACAAATTCAGATTCCTAGAAAGAAATCTTCATCTTTGATATTGTGGTCAGTGTAACTCAGTGTAACATGTGTTATAAAGTATTTATGTTTTGTAGGCCTATATAAAGCATCCCTGTTTGACTTTGATTTTAAGTCACGTCTCATCAAATTCAGAATCATTCCCAGCCACATTGAAAATTCATGCTTATGAAGCTAAAGTCATCTTAATGTGATGCATGATCTTAAATGATGCAAGAGAAAGTATTTTATAAACCATGCTTAATAAGCATTCATATGTGCAGCTACCAGTGAAGCAATGCTACTTTTTTCCCTTTCTCTCTCTCTCTCTCCCTCTCTCTCTCATCCTGTAATTAATGTTCTTCAGGGGATGTGTAAATATAGTTGCTCAGTCTTTTAGCCAATTATGCAGAACAAAGACGGCGGATGTCAGCAGAATCCTCGGAGCTCTGGGAGCTCCCAGTACAACCGGGACTGACCTTCAGGCTTTCACTTCTTTGCTGCTCCTTATCAGCCCACATTACTTTGTTATTGTCATCCAAGCTCACTGCAGCCTTTCAAGGACAGTTCAGGGCAGGAATTCATTCCAGAGACTAATTTTTTATTTCAAACTTTTTATGCAAAATTGCCTCGCCAAATAAAGTTTACAACCAATCATTTTAAACTGTTTATATGCTTTTCTACCTCTGCATATTTACAAAACAATTTGCAAATTTGGAATTAGTTTCATTTTAGTTTCATTTTCACATTTGGCTGTCTGTCTACACAAGTAGTTTCTGTTTTTCTGCTCTCATTTCAATGAAATGAAATTTAAAAGTTGCAATAATAAAATGTGTATACACTCCCAATAACCATCCGAGGCCACCAAATTACAGAAACAACACAGGTGAAAGATACCAGGTATTTCCTTATGCTCTCGAATTACCAAATGTCAGTACTGCATTTAAGTTATTATTGTTAGAAGAACAGCTGTACCTAATATTACTTTTGTTTTGTTTTTTGTTTCTGTTTTTTGTTTTTACTTATGAATATAGAAAGTCTTCAGACCTGTGAAGGTTTCTTTGATTGAACCAATACTCTTTACGTTATGATAAGTGTCCATCTTAGGCTACATTAAACTGGTTTTAAGTTCATTTTCAGCCATCAAATTTGAATTTCTGGTACCGCTAAAGTAGCTCTGAACCCAGAATAATTCCAAAAGTATGTAGTGTAATGATTTAAAAATTACAAAGAAGAAGTATATATGAGAAGATTCTGCCCTCTGTGATGTCACAGAGAGCCAGTTATAGAAAAAAAATATTCACAATAAAGCATTCTCACGTGTTACGCATTGGAATACTACAACATGCATTTACCTCATTTGTTGAGCCTTAAGAATCTAAGTCATAATAACACAATTAAAAAAATTGCAAAACATGGAAAATCCCGTTTACTTTAAAGGGGTACAGTGCATAAATCACACCCTATGAAGTTGATGAAATTAATGAATTAGCTCAATATTTCTGTCCAGGGTGGACTATTGCATTTCCAAATTCAAAAAATATGACAATGTAGAGTCTGTCTAGTTTATATATTTTAGTACAACGATTGAAGATCAACCACAAATGTTGTTCAGGGTCTTTTATGTTAACTTTTACATTTTTTTTCCTGATAGTTTCACTGTGTGAAGGTTAATGGTGTTTTATCTAATATTCTTTTATCCAGTGGAGCACCTCATCACATTATTAAGTTTGCTGATGACTCTGTTATTCTGTCACTAGTGAACCAGGACAATCCTGATCATGGTCGAGTGGTGACATAATTTTTAGAATGGTTGAAATCCTCGTTTTTAAAAAAAATCAATGTGGAGAAAACAAAATAGATGATTTTAGATTTTGGGAAGAACCCTTCAGTCATCTCTCTGGTGGTTATGGATGACCAACCAGTTGTCAGTCAATATAAATATTTAATAATTTTAAATTGATAACAAATTGAACTTTGAGCCACAGACAGATGCTGTGTGCAAAACAAGTAAACCAGAGTCTATATTTTTATCGCAAGCTTGGAAACAAAATATCTTATTCTTGTTTAATCAAATCTTTGCTCAATTTGACATTTCTATGCCGGTTTGGGTTTAATAAGTTTAAAAAACAAGAATAGGCTTCTTAAACTTGTTAAAGTACATGGTGAGTTTGCAGGTGTTACACCAAATAATTTGAGTGCCGTGTACAGAATGACTCCTCAGTAGTTCAAAGTGAATTTTTTTTTTTTTTTTGTTGTCTGTCCTGTATATGAAGATCCAGTTTCTGTGTTCTTCATGGAATCTACAATGAAATTTAATGTAAACCACTTACTTACCAAGTCCCATTCCATTTTAAATCTGTCAAGCTCCTCTCTTGTGGAACCTGCTCCCAGTCTGAGTTTGGTACATAAAAATTTAAGCTGAAAACTTTCAATAAATCTTACACTTGGTTTGTTGGCTTTTAGGACAAACACCGTCTGAACAACCTTTAAGAGAGAGTATTCTCTGTCTCAGAGTAGAAACAGTTCTCTCCACTTCTACTCTGCTCAGTCAGTAGAGTAAAAACCAGAAGCAGCATGTTAAGTTACTTTGACACAACACAACCTTAAGCTTAATTTGCCCCACACAGAGCTGACTAACTGGTCAGAGACATATGGGCAAGCATTTGGCAGTCTCCAGTCATCACTCAGTTGTTATGTGTGAACAACTCAAAGATGCATTAAAGAATCTGGCTTCTTCAAACGCATCATCAAACCATCGTCAACGTGTGTATCTAACATGATATATATCTGGATCCATCTGCATATGAGCTCCTTGCAGTCTGACTGCAGGGCATACTATGACATGAAAAGCCCCAAAGGGATGCCATTGGGGCAGGGGTGTAATCTTTCAGTAAAACCCAATGAAGGAGAACAAGTACGTTTTTCTTTTTTTGTTCAGTTTCTGAACAAATCATTGCTTTAAAAATAAAACAGCTTCCATTACTCATTCTTCCTTCAGTCCAGTTTCACACTAACAATTCAAGTTTCATACATGATTATGTGTCATGTCCTTTGTCACTTTTTGTATGTGTTTTGTCAACAGCACGTGGTTTGGAGACCAGTTGGCTGACCAAGTCACTGTGATATCATGTGATGACCCCTCCAGTCGCCAATCAGTCACGTAACGTGAACACCGCAATAACTTCAAGACAGGAAGATACGTAGTCTAATCTACCCTTGAATCTATGAACGCACACAAAGTCATGTAGTGTGAAACCGGCCTTAGCTGCTTGAACATGTGCTGTGTTGTTCCTGTGGTCTGTGGGGCTCTGCAATGGGGGGAGATAAAAATGAGAGACATTCTGTTGCCTCTAATTTTCTGTTCTACTTCATCAAACCAAAGTAGCAGCCTCAATAATCGCTTGAAGGTGACTGTGAGAGAAATTTAAGTCATAATGACGAACTTTTATTGCTTTTTCTTGACTAACTTTTTCTTTTGCTTTTTTTTACTTTTCAGTCAAAAGAAACGTGGTGATGACAAGAGGCACAAAGTAATGACATGATGATGTCTTGGAAATACCATACTGTAATACATCTGACAACATTTAGCCACTTTTCTAGTCACTTTGACCGCTTTACATTGCAAATAATCAGCTAGATGCAGACATACATAGTCAGAACAAGTGAAGGATGTATGTTGTCTGACCTACTCTGAATGAGATATTTTGAGAAGGCACAATCCAACTTCATACTTACAGCAACAGTATTTAAAGATTCCACATGAACTACAGAGCGGACCAGTATGGCTTTTTATTTGCCGTTTACTCTTGCTGTAGACATCATTTCAGCTTGGTTATGACCACAAAGCTATTTTTGAGAGCAATTCAGCAAAAAAGAAAGTGAAAGAGAGAATGCAACAAGGAGATTTAGCTGATTGAACAGGTAATTATTCAGCTTTTTGTTCAAACTTAGAGCTGGAGCACAACATGCTTGTAGAAAATCAAACAGCTGAAATGAAGCAAGAAAATTTTCAGTCATATCAATTTGTTTTTTTTTCTGTTGGTTTTTAGCTCAAAATGAATAACTCAAAAAATGAAAACAATGAGGTCTTGCTCTAAAGTCTCAAGACTCTATATTCCATTCCACAGGTGAACCCTACCTTTTACTATGGTCCCTTACATGTGCTATGTGCTTTTATTAAAATATTTCAATTCATGTTAATTGATTTATTTCACATAACTTTATCTTAATTTAATTTGCATGCCCCTGTTGTATTTTTTGAGTTTGCACTATTTAGTCTTTGAAGATTTTGATCTATGCGCCAAGGGTCTGAGAGTAATGCGATTTAATTCTCTGAATGTGCCCTACATGCGGTCAAACTGACAATAAAGCAGACTTTTACTTTGACTGCGCACAGCACTTTCAAGGCAGAACTTATTTGTCGATATTCTGCCTCCTTTTGCATGTGAACGACTGTCACATGGAATGGTAGGGAATTTGCATTGCACCACTGTTCCACCTTGGGAGGTTGTAGCAGAGGCTAAATGTAAGCGAGATGAGCTCTGTTTGGAAAGGTGAGCTGTCATGAAAAGTGAGCACTCACCTGATTCCACAACAGCACATAGCCGTGTGTAATCACACACCCATGCCGCCTCCATTCAGTCTGTGTGAATTACCACAAGGGAAACGCAATGACTTAATTAGGATGGCTTTTATTGTGTATATGATGCAACCTCTGTGTGAGAATGGCTTATAACACCGTTTCATACTAGAGTTAGTCCCTAGACTTGAGGGAGCCTTACATAAGCCCTACTTAAGCCCCAGAAGTGACAGTGGAGTTGCTATTGGTCCTGGTATGCTCTTGCTTGCCTACTTTTGGTATGATAATGTGAATGTGGTTACTAAGCCTTATAAGGCCTTTTAAGAGATAACTGCCTGGTGACCACATGGCATTTAGTTTTACTTTCTTTTAGAGAAGAAAAGTAAAAAACTTTATAGAATATACATACTAAGCTTTCAGAGTAATGTTTTCCTTGATGATGTGTGATGGATGTCTGAATTGCATGTTGGAAAGTTAGGTAGCACCAAGAGCTGCTTCCCCAAAACTTGCTGCATGTGGGAAAACAACTGATTGTGGTTGTCTGCTTTGACCAGATACTGTTACTTTCTATAATTAACTGTACAGCACTTTTATTTGCGTGCTGTGCCACAGTGAAAGGCATTGTAGTGGCAATGCGAGGCCAGGCCAAGCCAACTTTATTGATAAAGCACTGCAAACACTGACCAAAGTGCTGAACATATGAAACACACTTAACAGAAGTAAAAGACACCAATTTCAATAAAAATAAAAACCACAAAAATAAAAGTTAAAACATAAAATAAATAAATAAAATTAAGATTAAAAATTAAAAATTAAAGTTAACACCTGTATTAGAAGCCTGGCAGAAAAGGTGGTTTAAAAATGGTCAAGGAATAAGCCTGCCGTATATTTAATGGTAATGCATTCCATAATTTGGGGGCTGCAGCAGCAAACGCCCTGTCCCTCCTGACCCTCTGCCGAGTCCTCAGTACGTCCAGGAGCAGCTGGTCAGCTGATCTGAGTGACTGAGGGGAGTGGAAATGCAGCAGCTCAAAGAGGTAGAGGCATTTAGAGATTTAAAAACAAATAAAAGGATTTTAAAGTGAACTCTAAAATGGACAATTAACCTCTTAATGTTAATCTCTCATTTCAACATGTCACACACCTTTCATGTATACAACCCAATGCCGTCAAAGTCTTCTTCAAGAGATTAATTGAACATATGTGCTGATGTTGTGTTTTCTTTCCTCTTTATGACAACTGATGAGGCTGGATGACACATCTTAAGATCTGTTCTGTGAAACAATGGCCCTACAGGTCAAGTGGCTAAGTGAGAGAAGTAAGCCATCTTTATATTTATTTGGTCATGCTGTTTCTCCTGGCTTATTTCCATTTCTTTCTTTCTTTGGCAGTGCGTAAAAAGGAGGCAGCCAATTCAGTTGTGTCCGCTTCTATTTATCTTCAATATATACTGACTGTACAACTTTAAACTACATCCATCCATCCATCCATCCATCATCTATACCTGCTATTTCCTGTGCAGGGTCACGGGGTCTGCTGGAACCTGTCCCAGCTCTCTCCGGGCGAAAGGCAGTGGTCCACCCTGGACAGGTCGCTAGTCCATCACAGACTTTAAACTACAGTGAATCTAAAATATATATGTATGTATTCTTTCTTGTTCTCAATTAAGTAATTAATTAATGAACTGATTGATTCATGCATTCATATTCTAATATGTTCTTTTCCAACTCACTATACATGTTTTTCATGGCCAAGAAACCTGGTATCAGTCAAATCAGGTATCTGTCTAAAATAGGATTGCTCACAACAAAAGTAAATATTAATTGTTATTCTAAAGAAAACTTTACTTTCTCAACAATGTTAACATGGAGTGATAAGCAACAATAGATGTTAAAACCCCACAAGCCAGCCAGTGAATAGTAACCAGAATTGTTGCCCATCACCACACCAATGCCATGCAGAGAGCTGCTTATACAGGATGGTTACTTTTCTAAAAATCTATGTTTTGGTCAGTTTGATTGATAATAGTCACTTTCATACAGATATCGCAGAATAAAGAGACACTGGAGAGCCCCTCATCATTCTGCCTCCACTCTCCAGCTGTGGATTTCCAAGAATGCCCAATATTCTCTCCTCAGTGTGGGCTTTCACAAAGTATTACTGTGTTCTCCTATATGCAGATGGTCCCTTTCCTCTACTTCATGGTCTTCAGTCGGCAGCTGGCTGCCTTGTTGAGTAGGCACTGAATATAACATATAAAGCCAGTAAAAAAAAAAGTTTTCCAACCAGTTTCTAACTGGTTGTTCCCTGGGACACATACAGTAGTGCTGACTTCAGGTTTCCCCACCATCATTCACATTTGAAGTGCTACAACAGTTGTAGGTTGGAGATGGGATTGTGCGGTTTCAAGATGTCTCTGCGACTCCAACCACTGCGGTTGAAGACCTCATGGTGTTTTTCTGTTTGTTTGTTTTTTTTTTTTTGTCCAGCTGTGTCTTTAGGTTGCTTGTCAATTGGCTAAGCATTCTGAAATTCGGCCTGAAAGCAGCTGGTCGCTCTCACCGTTGCAGCAATAGACTTTCATCCTCTGCATGAAGTTTGCAGACATCCTCCCGCCCATGTTTCATCATTTTTCATCTTCTATCTTCCAAGGCAGAAGAGAGATGGAGCAGCTGCAAAACAAAATATTACCACCCTCCACATCTGTCCCATTTGTACAGCACAGTGAGGCAGAATTAAAGTGTCACAGAGGTGGAGCAATCTGGCTGTGTGAATGGAGCTCTTGACTTTGTTATTCTTCCATATATCCAGTACTGTGGTGTCTTACCTTTTCTACCTTTCTGTTTAAGAAACTGCTCTTTAGGGCTGTCTTCCATCTGTGGCATGACTCATCACAAAGATACAAACTGGAGGGTGTAGCTCAATTTCTGATGATCTGATGCAGGCCAAAATACAACCAAATTTAGATGTTTCCATTAATGTGTTGCTGGGTGTGTTTGATGCACTACAACATTTCTCTCTCATAGTCTTATATTTGGATTGATTGATAAAATAGATTTTTTTCAGTCATTAATTGTACATGGCTTTTGTTCTCAACTAAGAAGCTCATTACAAGACAGCTATCTTTTGACAACTCTGTAATGATTGAATGAATGTAATGAGTGGTCTTACATCAAGCATATTTTGTATTTGTAATGAATCTGCTTTTCTACTTCTAAGTGAATAAAGATTGACGTATTGATTGCCTGATGTTGTGCTGTCTTTCATTTGTGCTTTGGATACAAGTGATCTGGTTTACAAAGTATTTTTACCTTAGTATTTTTACCATGCACTATCCTATTAAAAAACACTATCCAGCCAAGCTACAGTTTGGTGCTGAGAAAGCCCCTTTTTGCACAGAATAACAATTTGACTTCAGACACTTTAACTGGCTTTGATGCAAGGTTTCCCAAGGTAAGTCTCTGATGAGCAGATCAAATCCACCTGAAAATCATCTTAACTTTGCCTCTGTGGGAGTGATGCTACCCAGGAAAATAAGGTATGTCGAAAGAAGTAAAAGTAGTGTTGTACACTGGTAGCACAACGGCCAAGGAGACAGCATACACCCCCTGATGATTAAATTTGTGTCACTCATGCCCTGGTGGACCTTTGAAAATTAATTTTCTGCATTTGTTTGCAGATGTAGAAAGTAGCTAGAGCAGCTAAACTGTTATAATAACATCCATAGTTACATTTGTTTTTCTGTGACTTGTTTCTCTTGTCTTTCATTATTTACATGGACAATAAGATTAAATTTGCATATTAAGGATAGTTGTACCATTCTACCATCTGGGTCTTTATCACAGGATCCAGATATGACACTCATTATCTATCCTTCCCCGTCTATATAATATAAGTCCCATTTTCAATCTTGATAAGTAGGATTGGTCAACCACGCTGTATGTGCTTGGATCACTTCCAATAAGGGTTTACATTACATTAGCACATGACATCGTCTTTTTTATGCTACTTGTGTTTTCATTGACCCTTTCCCAGATTATCTAGAGAGGATCTTACCACAATGCCAAAGAGTCAATGAGCACTTGTGCAGAGTCACTCCACAGTGCCCATAAGAAAGCACATGTGACCTGTGATGAAAAATCAGTCAAGGCAGACGGAGGTGTGGCTCAGTGCCTACAGGATGTCTGAAAAATGGGTCACACGTGTGGGCGGACTGATCCTTGTGTCTGAGTTAAAGAAAACAGAAGGAATCATGCTTATAAGAGTATACATGGTGACGTGACTCTCTCGGTGCCGGTGGGACAGCACTGGGGCGAGGAATCTTTGATGGCTTTGCTTAATTAGATTTAGTCTTGGTTGCATCCAACACAGAGAGGGGAGGGGGGATGGGCTCTGCAAACAAAGTGGACATTCATCACTGTTGCCAATCACACCAGACGTGATTAAGTTACACACCCTGCAGCCGCAGTGCTGGAGTTAGCGTTACACCAGTCACCAAGCAAACATAAGCACACAGCTCTCACAGGCGCATAGATCAGAAGGTGTCGGGCTCTGCTTTTACATGAGTACCCAAACAGGTCACATTAACATATAAGAATTACACTCAGGGTAAATTACCAAGTAATGTTTAACCTCTAAAATGGTTTTATTTGATGTTTTTAGATTCTTCACAAGCTGAGAAATAAAAGGCTTTAGCCAAATTACAGAAAGAAAATTACAATAGATTGCCATGAATCAAGTATTCAATACTGATGCTCAAAAAGAAATATAAGGAGCAAAACCCGAACCAAATAGTCTCCTCTGCCTTCCAGTTGTATCAAGAGTAAACAGGAAATGTGTGGCATGTTATGAGTGGGGGGATGGGAGGCGAGTTAAGAGGCAAAGCTTAAATGAGGGCAGAGGGGGTAAAAAGGCAAATTCAATTTGGAACTGTTTTCTTTTAATTGTGTACTGTAGAGATAACAATAAAGACTAAGGAGAAAACGATGACAGGAACTGAAACATCATAACCACATAACATGCTATGACTGACACCAGTTTGAATTCCTCTGTGTTTTAAAAATAGCACCCCAAAGAGGAAGAGAGAAACATGATGTGCAACATTTGGTCGCTGATCAGTCTGACACTTGACACTGAAAGAGCAACTTGCTTTGAGCAATGCACACAACACATCTGCAACTGTCAAAAGATCAAGACATAATGCTTAATAACATGAAATAGAGAGCACACCCTAAGAGTCAGGATAGAAGAGAAAATATATCTGGTCCTTACCAGCTATATATACAATTTTAGACAAACAACAATAGCTGCAAAATAATTGACAATGTTATTATTTAATAACAAAAATGGAGCAAAAGCATAGAAATAGTGTTTAGAAAAATGTAGTACTTCTATTGTTATATATAGCAACTATGTAGTAACTGTGCATGTAGCATTCATACTTAACCTAGAATATAGTTGCCATTTGTATGTTGCTGTTTGCACTAGTCTGTAATTACACTGCTAAATGCTAGGTGGCAGTGCATTTCCATTTCTGCAGCACTGCAGTTTGCAGTGTTGAGCTTTCTTTTGTACATATTTAATGTATGTACAAAGGAACATACTTTTTTGTACATACTTTTGCACCTACTTAATGTAAGTCAGACATAGCAGTCGATCAGATGAACATCTTGTGTGAGATGCTGATGAAAAATGTTGAGCAACCATTACTTTAACTGACATCGCAGCAGTCTATTGTCCTACCTGCCTTGAACAGAAAGAAGAAGTAGTAGTGGGAAATACAATGCTACCAATTGGATCAGTCGCATTTGTTTTGGTTTGTGTCAAGGTGGAGCAGTTACATTTCATCCGCAAGTGAAATTGCCTCTCTAAAGCCAGTTTTGGCAGTTTGCTGGTGTGGAGCATTCTGGTGCACATCAGCATAATGCCAGCAATGATCTTGGAGAATCAATTGTTACTGGCCACCAACCAAAGAAGGCATTTCAAGTCATTTCCAAACAATTAAGACTCCATCATTCTATAAAAAAGAAAGCTTATTAACAAACAGAAAAGTTTTAATTCAATCCCAAATTTCACCCAATGTCAGATTTGTCCAGTGCTCCACTGGGCCCAGTTCTAATGGCCCGAGTCATGATGTTAAGTTAAAGTTCATGTCCATAGAATTAGAAAAAGATTGAACAAGTACAGCTTGTTAGGAAATGTTGCCAAAAGAAAGCCTCTTATCTCTAAAGAGATCACAACAGAATTCTTAGGTTTGCAAAGTTGTTTCTGAAAATAATGCAAGACTTTTGGACCCTTGTCTTTGAGACAGTCAAGACCAAAGTGGAGACGTATCGCTAGTCAAGCACAGCATTTAAGCACAAGACCTGGAGGTGGAGGTGTGATGATTTAGACTTTATTTGCAGCCACAGAACCGGCACCTTGCAGTCATTGAATCAGCCACAAACTTCATTCTATTTTTCTAGCATAGTAGGGTCATGCAACAGGACACTTTTCCCAATCACAAAAGCAAATTTACAACAGAATGGCTGCTAGAGAAAAGAATCAAGGTCTTGTAATGGCCCAGTCAAAGCTGACTGAATTGCTGTGGTGGAACCTCAAAAGAGCTATGCATTGACACATGCCAACAAAACGCATGAACTGTTGCAAGAAAGAGCAGGACAAAGTTCTTCCAAAATAATGTGAAGTCTGACAGTGTCAAACAGAAAAATGACTGGAAGTTATTTATATAGCTAATTCTACATTCCATTAAATCATGGCACAAACTCTGCACATAGTGCTTTTACATTCTGGCATTTTTTTGTGTTAAATGAGTTATGACAGGTTATGTGTCATGTGTCGTCCTCTTTCATCTGTGGCTATATTTACCTAACTTGAAGAGTAAGGACCACTTTTTTTGGGGTCCAGATATGTAAAATGTTTTATTAATTCAATTTATTATTGCTATTATTGTTTATTATTATCATTATTGTCATCATCATCATCATCATCATCATCATCATTATTATTATTATTATTATTATTATTATTATTATTATTATTATTATTATTATACCTAAATTCTATACCTTTTGTTTCATGTATTGTCACAAACCATCTTAACCTGCCTGGGATGTACCATTTCTTGGCAGTAATTAAATGATCAGCAACATGCATTATGCAGAAGAAGAAGAAAAAATAAAAATAATAATAAATAAAGAACGAAAGCTTCTAGTCTCTCATCACTTGGCACAGGCACACCATGCAAATTTCATGACCACAGCATGTTACTGATGCCAATTCTTTGCTTTGAGTCGGATTCAATGTACACCCACAAAAGCCGAGGGCATTCATCTTTTATAATGCTGTTTTTTGTCTCTATTTGACGTACTCAATAAAAGATTTAGGGAGATGCTTAATCCTTTGGGCCTTGTCAGGTAGACACCGCTAGTGCTGCTGTGTTGATGAAACTGGCAGAGGAGGGATGAAGGGAGGCAGGGTGCAGACTGACAAGCAGACAGACAACCATGGCTGCTAATATAGCAGAGAGGGAGGTGCTGATGGCCTGTTGCCAAGGTGACATGGGCCAGTTGGGTTCTGTCTCATTTGCAGATGCAAACGAGACCTTGCAGCTCCTAAAGGCGCATGCTAAACTTCCTCTGGAGATACAAACTGGGCCGCCTCCTCCCCAGAGAACAGCTCCTGCATGCACCTGAGCTGAGAGGAGAGGGGATGCGCAACAATTTATTTGCTTTTCACGTTTGCTTGTGATGTGCCTCCTTTGTGCCACTCTGCTCCTTTGGGAAAGAAGGATTGCTCTTAGTTTCCTAATGTCCAACAACCCCCACAATGACATCTTCCCTCCTTGTCTCCCTCCTTGTCTCCTCTCCCATTCCATTGATTCTCTGTGTTGAATTGGCCTTTTCAGCGAGGGGGATGGATAGCAGCACGTACTGTTGAATAACAGCCCGCAGCCGACGCAGCACTCCACCCCAGCGACAACAAAAAGGCAGACTCCTTTGTTTGGCTGGAGGTAAACAGCTGGGAACAGATGATGCTGGCTGGGGTGATTTACGTGGCCACATCCTCGGTGGTGACAAGGTTTTGTTGTGATAGGGACAAACAGATGAAGGGTGGGGGAGGGAGAGATGAAATGCAAAGAGACAGATAGTAGTTTAAGACAAGAAGGAAAAAACAAATTGGGGAGTAGTTTGGTTATCTGTTTGTGTGGATCTGATATTGCCTCCAGGGAGCACAAACAGAGGTATGACTGATGTCGGATAGGGTCAATATCTAATAGCCAAACATTTAAAGACCTGCAAATGTAAAGACAAATACAACAACTTACAAATTATGAGACAGAAAACTCAATTCATTATTATTTTCCTATTTGTGTCAGTAAGTTTTGTGTTTTCAGTGAACAAATGCATTTAACTTTAATTATTATAACCAGCTACTACTGGTCAGCAAGACATGATTATTATATTCTGTGCTGTGATAATTTGGAGGTACATGAAACAAAACAATCATAATAAAACTCCCATTAACAACTGTGGCTGGCGCACACTTATGAGAAACACCACATATGCTGCACAGACCAAATCCTGAATGGTTAAATGGTCATGAATAATTAGGGCATTCTCTCACTGAGCAGATGTCTCTTTCTGCCGAGTGCTTCTTCTCACAAGAGTGAACGGCAGGGAAAGATAAGCCTGCTGGAAAAACAGTGTAGACTTCATTGGTTAGAAGAGGAGAAAGGAGGAATATTGGAAGCTGTGTCTGTAATACAATGTGATGTGTTCACAATCACACACATGTGGATAAACAACACCCAGTCTCAATGCCTCAAACCTCTTGACCCTCCCCCAAAACATAAGCCCATTGCATGAACATTATTTACGAGCATTCCCACTTGAAACCCTTAAGTCTGGAAAGACTAGACTAGCAAGACTTCCCGTGGCTACATATCAGAATGACCAAAAATTTATCGCAGAGTTATTTTTTCACTTTATTATGGAATTAAAAACATAAAATATTCTCCTTTTACCCACAATAGTTGTTCTTAAGCACAAAGATACCTCAGACAATTCACTTTAATTGTTTCCTGACACGTTAATGTAATGCATCACCCCAGTTAAACTTGTGCATCCATTTCTTAAAATCAGGGAATACTTTCATTTCATATAGTTGAAAAAATTAAAATCCCACTTGTTAACATGGAAAAGAACCAAAATGAACTGAGTCGGTCCATCAAGAGGACAGCTCATGATGCTTGATGTCTCATTTTCCTTTTTCTCCTTTGTCTTTTTTCTAGTTGGTTTAAGACCACCTCCACTGCTGCCATCTAATTTAATACGTCTAATTTTTTTATCACTCGTATTAGCAGGAGACATCCAAAATGCCATGTGCAGAGCGCTATCAGTGATCAGTTACATGAACCATATCTTGTGCCAAAGTTTTATAGTTTCTTCTTTTTTCACGCTAAAAATCCCACCCACCCAATTTTATGCTGAAATAGAAGAAGGCTGTTCACTCCTGGTATTAGGAGGTGATCCATTCTCAAGTGGACAGTACCAAGTGTGTGAGTCTCCACGTGTGACTGGAGTGGCCACTTGAGATCTGACGTCCCTTTGCCCATTTATGTGTGCATATAAATATCAAACACAAGAGAGAAATAGGAGATGGATAGAAAGTGTTGTAATATGGACAAAAACCTGAAATATGATAACCAGTTCATTAATCAACAGACCTTTCAGGATATTATTGTGTTTCAGATTTGCCTGACAAAGGTTTTGTTGCATTAATTTGATTTACAGGCATTATTTATAGGGATTGTCATGTAACACAGTGGTTCTCAACCTTTTTTGGGGTCCTGGACCCCCTGCATATTCTTGATCAACTCCCTTATTGTTAGTGCCTAACAATAAGGACTCATAATGTCAAAAGGATGCAGATCGTATTAAGTTTGTATTAACAGTGTCATACAGTAACTTCAACAATGCAAATGGGTACAAGATTTCATAATAAATACAATGAATTACACTTGTGAAAGAGAAAAAGGTCATGTTATGTTCTGTAGTTTAGGTAGATAAAGATTTTGGTCACATTTGAGTAAAATACTAATCTATTTCTATAAATGTCAGAGGATCTTTTTAGAATATATATATTTTATTGTCACTGACCCACGGACCCCTTGCAATTACACCACGGACCACTAGGGGTCCGTGGGCCCATGGTTGACAAACACTTATGTAACAAATACAAAACTGAAGAAGTTAAAAGTAACTTGAAATAATAATAAATTTGTCCCTTTGCAATTCTCAGTTCAGTGCATGTCTGCTGGCTCAGGATTTACAAGCTTTTAAACTCTGAAACATTTAAACTTGTTTGTTTTTTTTCAACCAATCAGATGAAAAGTCTAAGAGGCTGTGAAATGTTACGCTGTCATTAGAAGTAGTTTCACTTCCTGAAATGCATCTGTGGGTTTTATGCTCTGTGTGATGTGCAGCTGAAGCTCACGTTCTCCAGTTACTCAAAAGATTAGGACCTGCACATGTTGCTGCTTTATTTATTTATTTATTTTTACTGTGTAGAAAGCTGACACAAATGGTGCATTAGAGATTTTCTGTGAATTACACATCCCATGCATTTGAACTATTTTGTTTATTTATAATAATTTTTAAAACTAACGGATCAGCATGAAAATATATCTTCCAGGCAACACTACAACTTGCTTTGAGGCGCATCAGGTGGTCCTTCAGTGTGGTCCAGGGCACAGCTGTATTTACACCTGTAATTAAAGCCGTTCACTTGTCCCAGAAGTGGACAGCTCTAAAGTGAGAAGTAAACAACCTGAAACAGAGGAACAACCAGGGTTAAAACCGATGAGATAATTAAAATAAAAGTAAGCTGTTTAAAACTACACTATGTTTTCATGTCAAATGAAATAAAATGATTACTTGGGGCCACAGAAACATGGCAGGATACAACAACCTTCTTTCATTGAAACAAATTCTTCTGATTAAAATTTTATTTAAAAAAAACAAAACAAAACAAAACCCAATGCCTCTTAGAGGCATGCAGTTAGAAGACAATAAAATAAGACTCACTATGATGAGCATGTCAGGGTCAAAGATGGGTATGCATGTTTTATGTGAATAAATATCTTTGCTGACACTGGCCCAAGGCTACTGAAAACAGGATTTTACTTACCAGGAAACAAAATGAAAAAAAAGAGAAAAGAATTACCATCCATAGGAATTAGGAGGGTAAACAATTTTCAGGTACTTCTAATAAAATGCACTTGGTTAACTGATCATCAGGGAGTGCAGCCTAGTCTGCACAGCCATCCTTACTGTCTTCCTCTAACATACAAAGAACAAGTCTGGATTTGACATTGACGTCCTAGGGACAATAGCAATGGAAGCAGAAGAAACTACCTTTGCACACCAGTGGAAAGGCATTCACTCAGTCAAGAGAAACAAAGCATACTAATAGTGTCCCATTTTGTGACAACCAGAAAAGTATCAGCAAAAGACATCCAAAACTGCTGTGCATTAGCGTAAAAATGACGGTGAACAATTGTTCTTGGCTGTGAAATAAGTGACATATTAGCAATTTTGCAGCCATTTTGGTTGTTTTGAATAACAGTTCTTGGATGATCGGCTCATCACATAAAGCCCAGCCCCACCCTATCATGACTGAACCAGTATGTTCTATACTGGTTGAAATGGCTGTAAATGGGAGGAGTACCAGACTTATTTCACCAGAGACTATTTTTGCAAAGTGAAAGGATATGGCTGGCCAGGCTGGGTGTTACCATCCCAGTAAAAGCAGAAGTATAGGTTGTTTGCTGGTCTGGAGCATTCAGGTTTGTATGTTAATACAATGCCAAGGAGGAAAGACATCAGCAAGGATCTCAGTAAAATAGTTTTTGCTGCCCAATAATCTCAGAGTGGTTGTAAGACCATTTTCTAGCATCATACAATGTAAAAGACTGAATAAGTTTTACTTGTTTATAAGGGTTGTGAGGAGAAAAAACTCTAAGTTTTAAAATGATAATATTGGAATAACTTGCAAAGTTTTATCTGAGCAACATACATTCTGGGTAAGGAACAGAGTATTTTTTGGTATGTTCTAATGTGGAATGTCTCATGCAGTTTAAAACAAAACAAAACAAGCATGGCAGTACATATTTTGAGGGACTTTCATTACTCATTCATTCACTGGACATATATTGCTTGCTTAATACAAAATTAAATTTAAAATTGACAAGTTGTAAACTTATAAAAGGAAATAATCCCCCACATATACTCTGAAAACTACTGACTTTCATTTTTTTAATGTTCTGAATTGAGCTTCACCCCAGGTCACAGTGTAAATAAATGATTTCCACGAGGACTCATGTTTTCCAAAGCTTTTACAATGTACAACATTTTGCAGCATATGAGTAATGCACTGTCTATCCCCACAGCAACTTTCAAATCTGTGCTGATTGGCCGACTGATCTGTCATTCAGTTTTTGCTGCAGTCATGGGCCAGTGGTTTTTCATGCATGACTGCATAGATGATAAAACATCTGAAAGTCGTGTAACAGCCAACCTGAAGGAAGTATATCTACTGATCTAGCATGTGGACTTCACTTGATGAACCATGCTGAGCTGTGATATCTGACAATGGCTATCATGCTTGTCCAGATATCTTACAACTGCTCCCTTGTACACAGTTATTTATTCAAACCCACACCTGTAAAGATCTGCCAAGAAAAACAAGAGAGGCATCAATATATAGATTTGTCTCTATGGAAATCAAATCAAGGCCAGGGTGATGCAAACTTTGGGCTTTCCAGCAGGGGAAACAATAATTGGTTGTTATTAGGTGGATTGAATAACAAAGATGAAGATTCTACACAATCAATGGCCAGCAAACAATTTAGCGCTCAAAGTGTATTGATTTCCTTAGCTTCCCATGCATGCTGCAAAGATTTTGAAAAGCCTCTAGCTATAGATGTATTATGGCAAGGGACAAAGGAATGACTCAGATGGAGAAAATGACAAAAACATCTTTGCTTTGCAGTGTGAAGTTTTATCTCTTGTGCTGAACTCACTTAAACCCAGGAAGCGGCTCTCTTCTTCAAAGACCTCCTACAGAAATTTAATAATCTGCCTGTTTGGGAGATGAAATGGTTTGACAGTGAAAGAACTTGATGTCAAAGATATTCCTCTTGTCATGAAAGAGCTGTTGTGACTAGATAAAGTAAAAGTGTTTTGCGGTTACATAATGCATTCTGATTTCTGTCATGTCGAGACATTCCCACCATCCCTTCTGAATATATAAACTGTCATTTCATGAGTTGCATAATGCTTGTCTGAACCAGAGAACAACTCACACAATCAGTACTTTTGGCAAATAACTTGAATGCAGGCTGTAAATCAAGCACCGATGACAGATTGTGAGTCTTTCTTATGTTTGTGACTTGCACGTATGGTCACACCTTGATATCTGGCAGCAGAAGAGTCCTGTTTCTTAGCTTGGGCAACTCAGTTCCGAGAACATCAGAAATCACTCAGAAGAAGTCCATCAAATGGGCAACAGTATTTACCCATGTGTAAGGAAGTATGTGTCTGAGAGACATACTTCCTTACACATGGGTAAAGTTCCTATTGACAGGAAATCCTGACAGGAGGCAGCTTGTGGCACCTCGTCAGTGTTAATGCCACCATTATCCTTTTGGTGAGGTTGGACATAAGCTCTGCACGGCTTTTAAGCCTGGCCTTTTCCCACTGTCAAATAAGGGAAACTCTGTGTACTCTGGATCAGCAGAGCTATTGCTAATTTTCCACTTTAAATCATGTGCATGATTTTGCCATGTTTAATAAGTTGATAAAATATCAAACAAGAATAGCAACATTGTCCGTGTGTAGCATTTCCAATAAATAAGTTGTGTTGTTTGGTTAGTGTGGGTGTTTTGCTTCCTGGTGGCAAAATAGCACATCCCAAGTGGTTAATCACAGTTTTGGTTTTGCCTCCCCCCTCCATATGGGGGGGTAAGGCAACTTGTAGTCTTGCCCTTGGCACAACTTGAAAGCTGTCCTCATGTCACCAGCTTTTAATTAAAGTTGTGCTTTATAAAATATACAAGCATGTCAAGTCTTCTGCTTAGTTTTGGAACAAAAAGTAACGCAGGGAAAGTGACAAGTGCAAAATCTGCCTTTACTGGTTATTAATTGCGATCAATTTTGACCAGGCTTTCTTTATACATAGGTTACGGGCACACACACACACACACACACACACACACACACACACACACACACACACACACACACACACATATATATACAATATATATACAGCACGATATACATATACA
>JBAMYA010000008.1:13963615-13975794 GCA_037176975.1 Arrhamphus sclerolepis
AAGAAGAAAAAGGGTTGGCCTCCAAAGAAAAAGGGGGAATTGTAAAGGCATCACCTCCACCCATGCAGATTTTTTTTTTTTTTTGTTTTCCCCCCCCCCCCCCCCCCCCCCCCCCATTTTAATTAGTGCAATCTGCACCTGAGATGACTTCGCCTCCTTGTCCAGACTTGAGGCAGGAGAAGACGGTACCCTGGTTATGGGCAGAGTCCACACAAGCCTGAACACACTGCTGTAGAACTGAAGATGCTCGGCCCGGACCAAAGTGGTCCGGAAGCTGCTGGATGCGCCTCGGGTCCAGATGGGGTCCCACCTTACCATACTTGTTTAGGTATACACAAACTGTGAGAGAGAAAATAGAAAAAAAAAGAAAATCACAAAGTTTCTACCTTTGAACTTTGAAAGCATCATCTCAGAAGCTGAAAAATCTTTATCCCTATTTGTCAAACTCCACGAAGCACCAATAATATAAAAACAGGAATGTACAAAGTCAGTAAAATCTTTGTTTTGCCACAGAGCAAAACATATAGCTTTACAAAACAGGAAGTATGTTACTATGCGACTAATGTGACTGTAGTTAACATCCCAGACACTAAAACATGGTAAAAATGTGAGTTACGTCTAGACCTGTGCATGTTATGCACCTGTGGGAGCCTGTAATGCTGAGTTTGGGATGGTGGCGTTGTCCATGGGAACAGTGCTAGTGTCGGGCTCCGGAGTGCTGCTGGTGGGAGATGTGGGGACTGGATTAGGCACCACTCGTGGTTTTCTCTGCACGCAAACAAACATATTCAGATTTTACAGCAGTCTCTTTGGTGGCAGGTTTCCATGACTACACAGATACAAAAATCACTCGTGTTGTACTCATGTTTTTTTCTAAAATATTCAAAACAAAGTGAAACACTTCAATACAAACACAAAAAACACATGCACAAACTACAAATGGAAATGATACTAATTTTGATTTTCTTTTTTTTTTTTGCTGTTGTTGGAGCCTAATAAGTGCAGCAAACCTCCAAAAAGGTTCACAGCAGAAGTTGGCATCACCCAACCATTTGTGCCATTGAAATGGAAACTAATTCAAAACACAACCAGCACAATGAAATAATGCTCTCTTTCCAATTTAAGCCAAATTCAGTTTAGAGTGGTTAATCTTAATGAGGTGTTGGCAAGGTAAACTGTTCAAGAATGGCATGACAGCAGAGCTGAATCAACTGTAGCCGAGCACAGAGACAACTGGCAGGTTAGTGTATGATTATACTACTTTTTCAGGTAAAAGTAGCTGAGCTCAATAACACTCAACTGTTCTATGTGGTACAATAGTTAAGTTACAATTTCACATTTCTCGTGCAGCTAGATGCTATAATCTGAGGTTTAATGGTCTAATTATGGTCTTGTTTTTAAAGTTCTGGACTGCTACCTTACTGCCTGGCTTGGGCCCCCTTTTCTTAGGGACCTTTATAGGTCCCGCCTGTGTCTGGGCCTGTTGCAGAGCTATCCTCTGCACCCAAGTAGCAGGCAGTCTGCCCCTAGTTCGCCCTGGTCCGGTTACTGGCCGTCCTGGGCCAGCCATGGCCTCCTCCAACCAGCCAGCTCTCTTTGCCCAGCCCAGCTGCAAACAGAGTGTAAAGGACATGAAGTCAAGCAGCAGGAACACTTTGTTACTAATGTTGTGCAACATAAAACAAGTATTTTACATGCAACCAAAAGTGCCACAACTTGTGACAAACAACTTGGGTGTTGCATTAAAACCAATAGCATCTGTGGGCCACCTTATACGTACCTTACTCCCAGGCTTGGGTCCTCGTTTTTTGGGGATCTTGATAGATTCCAGGCCTTTGCCTGGCTGGATGCCCTGTGGTCCTAGAGCAGAGGCCTTTTGACTCCAGGGTCCTGACACTTTGGTTTTCCTACGGCCTGGCTTACGTCCTCTCTGACCTGGAGGTCTGCCCACCACAGGAGTGGGATTCATGGCTGAGCTCTCCACACTTCCGTCAGTCAGTGCCCCAAGGCTCTTAGGCAACGCCACTGAATAAATGAAGATGATGCAGACAAAAGGCAAGGTTTAGAAATAAATAAATACAAAAACACTTTGTGATGTCAACTGCTGTGCTCTCATACAGCCAACTAAACATGTTGAGCCGTTTACAGAAACCACCCAAAATACTTAATGTGACCAATCAGTTATCATCTATAACAGTTTTCCTACATACACTGCATAAACTGAAACACACAGGTTATTGCTTTCTACCCATTTCTGCTGCACTGGATGTTGCTTTCGAATTTATAGTTGTTTTTTGTGGATACAACATCTTGTTGATAGAGCACATATACTGCAGGGGAAAAAAAAGATTGTTGCAAAGTTACAAGCAGGAGGACCAACAATGGATAAAGTCCTGACCAAAGTTTCTTTGCATGAGTGAAAATGACCTTTGGTATAAGGATACCTCCTATGTTCAACGAGTATTTTATTATATTTCTATATTCCTTCACTTTTATCAAGAAAATCCAGTCTGTTCATAACACCTGAAGGTCAAACACACTCAACAAGCAGGCAATTCTCTCATCCAGGTTTATTACAAAGGAGGACAAGAAGCATCTCTCAATCTGAGATATTTGTCACAGTGAGGACGAACAGAGGCAGAAAAAAAAGCACAAGGGTACGTCAATTTATTGAATGCTCCAGTTTCTTTTCTAATACTGCTTGGTTACCCTCAGTTTGTCTGTACCTTCTACTCAATTTTAAAGGTTTAGTTAACTTTATATTCTAAACACTTGGGTTCTTCCCTGACAGAAGATTATAGTTGTGGTGAGCCTACAAAACTAATTTTAATATTATAAAATTATAATACAAAATGTGTGCATCCTTTATACAACACCCCCCCCCCCCAAAAAAAACCCAAAACAAAACAAAAAAAACAGTTCCACAGCGTCCATGTGAGATGTTTTTCAAAATAAAAGCATGACCTGTAGGCACCCTCAAACACTTCTAATGGAAAGCAGTGCATGTCTGAAATGGGCTGATGAATTTCATTTTTTTTCTTCTTTTAAAGTTATTAGCAGCTTGAATAGAAATTTTAAAAAAAATGTGAGAACACCTATTTAATCCCAGGAGTATATCCAAAGAAAGCATGGAAGAGAGCTGCAGACAGCTGAATTCTAACACACACCCTTCATTTTCTCATTGGGAGTTTTTTCAGAAATCCCTCCAACCACTTGAGTGGAAAGCCTCTATTCAACACATGAAAACAACTGACTAAACCATGTACTTTAAAACTCATCACAGCTGGCAACACTTCAAGAATGTAAGCATCCAGAAAAACCACCAAGAAAGATGAACTGCAATATCATAACAATGTATCTGGCTTAGAATGCACCTGCAGGTGCGCACACGCACACACGCACCAGCACACACAAAATAAGATGCACTGGTATTCAACCCTGGATCAACCTGAGACAGATTTATGAGAGGTGCAGTCTCGTTCATTAGTACAGTCTTGGCCCGCGGGGCTGTATTTATTAAACACTTTCACACAGGCGCACCAAATCAATGCAAAGCTCAGTCTACAAGCGACTGCTGCCTTTCATGGGAGAGTCAGTAGAGCCAGGAACAAATAATAATAATGATAATAAAAAAAACAAAAAAAACAAACAACAACATTCCGAACAGACTGGATGAATCCCTGATAACACATTTATGTTTAAAGCTGTAAGGAGCTTGAGGATACAATCAATTGTAGTACTTGTAAATACAGTTAAATAAATGGGCAACAAGCGAACTCTTTTCTTCCCCTTGAGTGCATTGAGTTCACTGAGTTCACAAAGCCACCGGTGCCAGCATCAAACTACAGTAACAGAGCTCCCCTCGAGCTTTTAATCTATCACTCAATAACTGTAATTTGCATTTTCAGTTCATTTTACTCACCCTGTTGCTCAAAGCAAAAAGAAAAGTGTGTGGTTGTCTGCTCAGCTGTCTTCAGATTCACCCACTCCTCCTGGCCTGTCCTCTTCTCCAGCTCTTCCTCTGCATTGCTCCTCCTTTCCTCCTCTTTCCTCCCTTCTTCTCTCCTCCCACAATCTACTAACAATGTAAACAGTCCACCTTTGACAACATACGCCTATCCTTTCTTTGTGCTTCTATCCCCTCTCTCAACCTAATGCTTCCTAAGGTGTCTAATCAGACTCTAGTCACCAGGATGCCAAAGAGAGGCCTGTGGAGGGGCACCCAGGCTTGTTTCAACGTCATGGCGTCCTCTGCCAACTGGGTGAGTGCCAGACCTTCATAAAACACTAGCAGGCTAGAAAAACATGGCCTGCCTCCTCTTTTTCCCTCCTTCACATGATGTGGATTCTACAGAGGAGGACCGTTAAAACTTGTGGCTGATAATCCTTATAACCATTTCTTCCTCTAATGTTTCTTGTATAAGAAGGAGCTTTTCTCTTGTTCCAAGTCCTTGCTCTGGCTCATTCCTCGTACTAAAAAGTTGAACATGGCTGCAGCTTTTGAAACGTACAGCTTTAAGTGACCAGCCTCTGTGACTTTTTTTTTTTTTTTTTTTTTTGAGGGGGGGCTTAAATTAAAGCTCACTGTCAGATGTGCAGTAAACACAGTCCTCCAGATGAAAAGCAGAACCACAGGCATTCCCACTTAAACATTTTACAAACAGGATGGATGTAAATCTGGAGAAAAGTTTCAAATAGAAACTTAAACAACACTTTAGTTAAATCAAATGGCACCTACTAAACTCACAGACACACGCAAAACAAAAACTCCAGTTACTATGATACTGATTGTAAGCTTGGCAGTAACTTCCGTAACGATTTTCAGCACAATATATTTCAAGTGGTTAAACATAAATGTGGACTTCTGCACCTTCTTAAACCTCCAGTGCCCTTGAACTTCCCAGACCAGAGCAGTTGAGAACCTGTGAGGGCAACAAAGTCCCGATGCTGTTGACGGAGAAATGGGTTTGGTAGTTTAAAAGCCCCAACGGCGCCGATCCGTTTTTAGCACTGAAAGTGCGCACGCGTGCCCACATTCTGTTGATGGCAGGGTATTAAAGTGAGATGGCAGAATAAAGAGCTGCTGGAGGATGGCTGTATTTTCAAAGTGTGGCATTTTTAGCCTTTTCAGATTCCCACATGACCCCCACACAAACTGACTCTACAGACAGAATAAAAGCAACTAACACACAAGCTGGAAATGTGATTCAAGTACGGTGCTACGAAATTCAACGTTAAAGACTTCATCAGTCCACTGAAAACAATGGCAGTCTTTGATCAAATATATGTCAATGTCTCTCACACTTCACTCAGACATGCCTGTCAAGGTGATGAAGGTTACAGCATGAGCACCATATTTTTCCATTTCGATAAGCAACTTAAATGGAGTACGTTACCACTTAGCGTTAATGTTTCTTAAAACATGTCATATCACCATAATGGTTCAGTTTAACAAGCCAAGTGCACAGTGGTTGTGTAAAGTGTACCAGCAATGGATGAAAGCAGCTGAAAATACACAGCATACTGACCAAAATACAAGATAACACACTAACCCCTCTTCCAAGACATCTTTTGGAGAAAGACTAGTAGCACTAGCAACACTTGTTCCCAGTTCCACTGCACCACAACATCCATCTGTACCGACTGAACCTAGAGTTAAACTCAACATTTAAACAGAAGATCTGATAACTTCCAAGGCTTTCAAATGACTTCAATTCTCAAGTATGTCTCTTCCCTGCACAAGGAAGCACTGTTTTTTGTTGTTTTTTTAAGCTGTCAGCGTTACAAGTGATCTTTTTTAGGCTCACTAACACTGTGTATTACTGTGTAACAACTGTTATCTCCACTAGTAACCAACAAGCAACAGGTGATGCAACCCAACTTTCACTTTACTGTGAAAAAACAAAAAAAAAGCAAACTTGTCTTATATTTGGGATAAAATCTCTCCTTTTTTGTTTTTGTCCCCTACATGTCCAAGCTGAATTATAGTGTAATTATCATGAATATTTAACTGGTTCATTTAGACATGAAATGCACAATGTAAAGCATTTTAAATCAATCAATTAATCACAATTTGTTTTAAAAAGACAACAAACATAATAAGAAAAAGGAACTCTACAAACAGACATGATAACCAAACTTGGGATCAGAATCTTTTCAGGTCACCGAAGTCCACATATCAATAAGAATAATAAAAATATATCTGATGTACATATGGAGCTCTTTAAATAGCCACAATTTTCTTTAGCATGATAAATGTTGATTTTTCAGAGAATTCAACTTATTTAACAGTGACGGACACAGTGAAAATGGCTATTTTTGTCATGCAAACAGTCAAGCCTGACTGGTTCCTTCAAGAAGTGGTTATAACTGATAAAATATCCGTTTACCACATTTGTTGTCTAAGAAAGTCAATGCACTTTTGCTACAGTGTTCAACAAAATCAAGTCTGTACACCTCAGCTTCATTTAGTATGGCTGCCACTGTTGAATTCTGGGTTCATTTCTATCCATGATGATTGTGACTGGTTTAAGTAATAGAAGTTTAATAAATAAATAAATAAATAAATAAATAAAATGAAGCCAGAAGGTTTTCCCTTTTTCTCCCTAATCTGAGAAATGATAATGAGTGCAGTCATTTCACTTATTTCAGTCGTACGGACGACTACTAACAGTGTTTTCCTGATGAGTTTCTAGGTGGCCAAACCTTTAGTGCCAGGGGGCTGAAGGTTGTCTCCAGTGAGGGCGCACCAGCCAACTGGGAAGATGTCACGCGAGTCATAGCGGCAGTAGTAATCAAAGGCTCCACGCCATCCATCAAAGGTGACCAGCACCTCGACACCACGCAGTGCACCTACTGTGGCCGGGCAGATAAAGTGGGGATTTTTCCGGTCTACTGCCTCAAGCTTCATACCCACATGGAAAGAGTTCTGCTCTGGAGCGGGAGGCTCCTGCTGGGAAAGAGAGAGCGGGTCAGGTAGGGAGGCTGGCATGCTCGAGCGTTTGCTCTCATTTCTACTGGGAAGCAGGAAAAGATTAAATCAAATCAAATCAATAAATAAAAATGTAACACATCCTCTACATTGTAAAACAGATGAACAAAGGATCCTTTGTTTTCTCTCCGTCAAAGGAAAGTTTTGAGCCTAGTCCAGGTACCTTGTGAAAAATGCGAGACGGAGCCATTTCAGCACCATTTAGTGTTTTCAGCAGGAACATGGGCCAAGAGGACGCATTGAGACGGAAACCTGAAAAAGACGAGAATATGAACAAGGGTTTTATGGTCCCATGAGCTTGGTTATAAAACATTAGAAAGGAGCAGAAGGAACTAATAAGTAAATCAGATAAAAACTAAATGGCATTTTGATACTGAATTGCCATGTTATCACTTCATTGAAAAAAATCATTCATTTGCATTATTAAAATGATCTAACTGTAAGCTACTTCGGCTGGGGACGCTTAATAAAGAGATAATCTTGGTATGCGGCTTTCCAAATTGTCATTAGTAATTTGCATGTTTCAACATGGCACACTTCCTACGCTGTCAGTCACTGACCCCTAGTGGACAAAATAAAACAAAAATCTACTGATGAAAAGCGGAAAAAGTTGGGTTCAGATTTAATCTTTAGTTTGTATGATAGTGTAGGACAAAAAAAAAGGGAGCATTTACATGCTGCAGCTGTGTCTGTTTGCTTACCCAGTGGTGGCTGTAACATGCCTCCATTCTTTTCACAGTTGCCAATAGGCTGGATCTCTGAGGAGTCCACCAGACGCCAGAAGTCGTTCTTATTGTCAGAGCCATCTAAGCGCAGCCGCAATCGTGAACCCGTGAGACCCACCACTGTGGCTATGCATGTGGATGTGGTGTTTCGTGGGTCCTGGGCCTCCAGCTTCATGCCTGCCTTGAACTCGTTGAGTGGCGGTTTGAGGCTCTATTTTATACAAGTAAGTTGCAAAAGGGGAAGTAAGGAGGGGAAAAAAAAAAAAACATAACCAAGCTCAAATGACTAATGTCAATTTGCAAAGACAGTTGAAGCTGCTCACCTGTTTGAAACATGAACCAGGAGCAGCAACGGCACCTGTCTCTTTCAGGTATTTCTCCCAACTAAAATGCCCTGCAGAACATGGAGTAAGAAAAATGTCGCTGAGATACTTACCCATCATAAATGAGTTGATAAATGTTTTGTCCTGAATAAATATCATGTAGAACAATGGAAGGGAATATATCTATTCATCTTTCTAATAAAAGGCCAAAAAAAGGACATTATGTCTTTATGTTCGGCATTTGAACAAAACTTTTATCTTGATGATAAATGAAGAGGCAGAGTACTGTGCTTACTTAAAATGAGCAAAAACATAATTCATAAACCACTAGCTTCTTTGGGTTAATTACCTTGGTACTGTGAGGGCACTCGGGAGGGCCGTCCACTCCGGGCATGCTTTATCCTTCGGGCATCTTTCCACTCTATAGCTGCAGGGGCCAAGTAAGAAACAACAAGCCCTCTAGTGTGGGTAATTTTCTCATTTGTCAATACCTCGCATTTAGTTCCACAGTCGCTGCTTCATGAGTCTGCGAGGACTGGTTGGAATGTCAAACTAACTTTATTTGTAATATATAGTGAAGACATATTCCAGCTACTTTACAAAACACTTACCTTTCTGTGGTACTGGTTTCCTCATGCTACAACAATTCTGACCAGCTAATAACCAAACAGCGTCTTCCACTCTAAAAGATGAGAAAACACAAAATAAATGCATGTTTCAGTTGTAACCAGAACATGGCAGATCTGTTATGCACAAACCAAATTTTTAAAGGATATCATATGTAATATGACTTTGACATTTGAAGGAAAGGGGTTTGTCTTTTTCAAGAAACTAAAGTAATGACCACAGTTAATATGCAACTACTAGTTCAGGCTTCCCAGCAACATTACAGGTCATTTGTTTGAAGTTTGTAGTGTTCATTTAAGCTTTACATCATTTGTTGGCCTTTCAGAAATATAATGGTGCATTAACCTTCATGAACACCAAGTTTTCATTGAATATCATCAACCTGTTCCTGGAAGCATCTTTCACACACTGACAAGGAGGTGTGGAAGTTCATTTTCAGTCAATGTTTAACCTGAAAAGCTGCAACCACATCGCCCTTCATAAAGCAGCATCAGTATCAGTCAGTCACTCTCCTCTCAACCAAACTTTTTGAAAATCCTGTTTTCAGTTTGTTCTTTTCTAATCCGAACAAAGAATCTTCTGAATAATGTTCACTTGTGTTGGTGGTCATATATCACAAAACTTCAGTATGTCTAATACAGACAATTTACTTTTGACTTTTCATTTAGATCTTTTTTGTTGAACCATTTGAATCATATTTGGGCTGTGCGATTAATCGATTTAAAAATCGAAACTGAATTTATTGGTCAAGGTGATGTTGAAAAAAAAAAAAGGAAAATTGAAAAATCAAATTCTTATTTCAACACCTCGCAAACAGCTACACGTCAGAGGCTGTACACGAGGACGAAATACTGGCTAAAACACCATCACCAGCTCCAAAGCAGGTAACGCCGTGACTTCATTTTCACGTGGTGTCCCGTATAGCAAGACAGACGTGAAGTGGAAAAGGATCTTTGGTAGTTTTACCAAAAAAATCCAAAATAGAGTTTTCTGAGAAAAAGAATTGGGATTTAATTTCCGCCAAAATCGGCCAGCCCTACCTCAGATGATAACGCTGTCTAATAACTAGAGCTAAACATTCATTCACAACACAACACAACACACAAACCCCCGTGATCCCTATGACACTGGACAAACAAACAAATAAATACTCCTGTACAGAAAAGCAGCCTGCAATTTTGAACTTTCTGCTATATAATAATATTTTAAATTCACTTCTTTTCTATCTTAAGTCAGAGGTTGTATGTTTTTAAAAAAAAATGCACAACAGTATATTTCGTCTTGAAAAGCTGGATGGCAACATGTACATTTTAACTGAAATAATAAATATTTAGACCGAACGAGACTAGCTCGTATAAATGCTTCATTTGAGAGGAAAAATAGAGACGGATGCTTGTTATCGTCTGACCTTTTACTCTTTATGGCAGGAAGGGTGGGTGATGAGAGGCAGATGGAGCAACTTCAACGAAGGGAATGGAGATCATTCCAACTATGTATGGCATATGGATTTCATTTTCTTTTTCATCCAAGGTTCATTTTAAATCACGGTGGATTAAAGTACCTCTGCTTACTGTCAGCACATATAAAGAGTTCATCCTCTCATTTTTAAGAGAAGCCCAATTGGTCCTTGGGTCGATTTATCAACACCTTTTGTCAAAATTTTACAAAACATGTTTAGAAATAAAATACACCTGCTGTTGATTAGAGAACAAGGAAAGCTCTTTATCCAATAACTGCAAGTGTACTGAATGTTTATCAGACTTCCTGTCACTGATCAGCAGGTAAGGCTTTAGGACAGAGCAACATAAATGTTAATTTGATCCCTGGTGCTCAAACACCTGTTTACCAACATTAACTGGCAGTCAGGTCACATTCATTTAGGACTCAAATGTCGTTTATTTTTAAATAATCTGACAACCTAATATTTAGTAGCTTTGGGATCATCAAAAAAGTGCATACGAAGTGGTTAACAGGCACACTAGTTAACGATCTGCCAAATATCTGAACTGGTCCAGAGAGAGAAAAACAAAACAAAACAAACAAAACACCTGCTGTTCATTTAGACTTTTACAAAGAAAAAGAGCATTTGCAGTGTAGTTTGGCGCTGTGTATAACGACGCTTACCTTAAACCTTCATAACCGTTAAGCTGCGTCTCTCCTCTCTCCGGACAAGTTCCCTTCCAGCAGAAGTGCGCCTTTTTCCACCGTCAAGGAGGGATCGCGTCCCAGTTAAAGCGACCCGCTCCCTGTTTTCCAGACTGGGGGGGATGTGACAGGAAGACTAGCGTTAGAGCAGGTCCGCCTCCCTGCTGCTGCTTTCACTCCTCTGTCATCCACATGGGACGCTCTTTTTGTTTATTTTCTAAACATCGCAGCTCTGAGCTCAATTCAAGGAGACAAAAGCCCCCAAAACACAGGACCCTCCTCCTCCTCTGTGCTGCATTTACATCAAATATTTATTTAAGTGACAGCAACGCGCCGAGTGGTTCATTGAGGAGCTACTACGGGAGTAACGGTACCTCAGCATGCTGCATTCAGAAAACACGGAATGTGATATAAAAATAAAAAGAAAAAAAGAGAAAAACATGCCTTGGCATACAGGATACTACACTAATACACTGACACTACTACACAACACACACATGCCCACTGGATGCTAACTCAGCATGCTAGCTGTGAGCTCGCTGACCTGATTACAAATATAAACATGAGGAAAATGGGACCACAGCGGCGCGGTGAGCTCTGCTGGTGGCGGGCTGGGCTGGGCTCGAGCTGGAGCCAAAAACCGCAAGACGCCGCCCAGTTTACTCGAGGAAGTTTACCTTGCTTTGTAACGTTTATATTTGTTTCTGGCGTGGGTTTACCGCTTCTCCGCCATTTTTTTTTTTCAAAGAGGGGAGAGGGGGGCGTCTACAGTCACAGACAGGAGGGTAAATGACGGATGGAGAGATAGAAGGGGAAACGACGCCCACTGGTGGCCACAAGATGGTATCACATGTTTACACACGCATTCCATGGCTACAGTTGAGTTCAATGGTTCAAAATGAGAGCAGGATGTTTAAAAAAAAAAAGAAGTGAGTAAGGCCCAAAAATAATTCATGCTTGGAAATAAAATCTATTAAGAACACTGCACATTCTATTGCAACCCAAACCACGAAGAAAGATCTTTTTAAAATATGCGAAAAATGAATTGAAACTGACGTTCAGAACCACTAATCAGTGTAATCTGGCTCATGTCAATTCTTTAAATTATTTATCTTCTTTAAAATATTAATTTAATCACCATACATAGTTAAACTGTGTGCTTCCTTTCATTTATTTTAAAATGAAAAATATGTGCTCTTTTATTAGAAAAATAAATTAGTTTTAATAATTGATTATATTTGCAGAAGAAACCTCGTCAGTGATCTATGAGGGAAAGAAAAATAAAACAATATGTAGCTCCTCTCGGTAGTAAAGCATGAGGCCCGAGATCATTTTATAAAACAGGGTTTATTCAGTCATCGAGCGACC
>JBAMYA010000008.1:13975894-14013652 GCA_037176975.1 Arrhamphus sclerolepis
AATACTAAAAGATAAACACAAATGGGCTAAACCAGTGAACTACCACATCCCCTGCTTTTATAGAGGTACTCACACCTGCTGATAATCAGTTAATCAAGTGTGATCAAGTCTTTTTCTAACCTTTTTAATTTCCATGGTAGCAGTAAGAGTTCATTTTGCCTTTTTAAAATGCATGTTAGTTTACACAAGTTTAGTCTGCTACTCTTTCAAGCCCATAGAATGAATGAATTAAAATAATGTTACCGTTTTTGACATATCTGTAGACAACACATTTTCTTCTTAAACTAGTCCACTTAGAAAATACTACTTTTTTTTTTTTCTCCCAACACTGTATTTTCAGTGGTTTCCATTTTCTGCAAACATTGCTGCATTTCTTGTAAGCACGCTACAAATCCCTTGTTTTTAAGTTCCCGTGTAGTTCTTTTGTTTGAAATGAAAAACGAAGCCATCTTATCACACATTGTGAATACATATGGTTTTTAATTGATTACAAAAAGAATATGTAAATAATCACTGAGGGTGGATTCTGGTGAACGCTCTTATTGCAGCAGTACAAAGAACTGCTCCTGTTTTATTTTAAGCTGTGCTCTAGTTTTTGGTGTTAAACTAAAAATGTCGGGTTTCTGCCTTGAGCACAACATGAATAGATTTAATTTTCAGTGCACACAGACCCTAACTTATTACTCACTTTTGCATCCCAGTTCAGAATGATAACATCTCAATGTATTTCCAACTGAGAAATTGTATTTGTCAAACATAACAACAATTTGCACATTTCCAGAGCACACTATTTGTGAAATACAATTTTCAGTATCAGTAATTTATTAAACGTGGCACAATAGAATATCTATAAAGATATTCCAGATGAACTGCAAAGGTGTGAAAATTAGAATTAGTGGACATTTGGTCATATCATGCCAATTAGGTCAGGGTAGCAACTGTAACTATGTGATTTAGAGAGACACCCAGCAGTTCAATTGTGTGTAATGGTCACCTGGCAGCACCACTAATGCCCATTTCAGCCTACGCTGGGCAGGCCATGGCCTATTGGCCCCATGCACACCAGGCAATTATATTCGGTTTCACACGGTGAAAAGGGTTAATTGGCAGCACCCACGCGCCTGCTTGGACCTGTTTCACGCTTGTCAGCCTTCATTGCATCAAAGGAAGCCTCAGTCTACCAGGCAGCAGTGTTCAAATACGCACAACAGTCACACATGCACACACACCTCACGGCCATGCACTAAAGAGATTCTAGGTAAATTCGCTGCTTTCATGAATATGGAGGAATAAATGTACCTGCACATACCTCGATTCTCCACACACGCACACACAGATGCACTTATGGAAGCACACATACCAAAAATGCTCCTTTTGTTAACAGTCCTGGACAGACAAAAGTACATCAACACTTGAATGGACTCAAAGATTTTTGAAAATCAAATTATTATTTCTTTTTTTAATGATTTTAACAAGCGCTTACAATCAATAGGGGTCACTGTTGTCTTTCAGAAAGCAGAGCCACATTTTTGTTATTTTCCCATTCACATAATGGATCTGGGCTTCCCTTGACCACAGGACAGAGCATCTTATCATCTCTGGCCTTCACGACCATTCATAGTCTCAAGACTTTATTCTGATCTTGATTAGGTATTTCTTTTTGATCAAATGTTTCTTTGATTGCATAAAAGCCTCTTAGGTTCCCTTTCAAACATATGTGTGTCAGATGTGTTTGATAACTCACCAAATTCTGATTTCTCTCCTTGAGTTGTTGTAATTACAAGCAAGCGCAGTGTTGAACCATGACCACTGTACATTGAGCACTCGTCTGATTGACAGGGTTTCCATGTGGTTTTTACTTCGTCGTTTCAAAGCACTGAGCTTCAAGCATTGAGCCACCTGAAATCTATAAAAGAAAAGTCCATCAGCCAATATACGAGCCAGTTTGACAAGCAAATAACAATAGTGACGGTGTTTTCCTTTCAACAGTTTGCTCTCTATAAACCCAATGTCTTCATGTTGATCAAACCGGACGTACACTATGTGCGGGGTGTAGCTTTGCAAAAGAACTCTTCTGTGAAAAGGATTAAATGGCTCCTCGGGTTTGTAAAAATCTGCTTTTAAAATGCTACGTAACATTTACCACCAAAATGTTCCTCAGTGCTACATGTCATGATGGAAACTAAGCACTGGAAAGGAAATTATAAGAAAATTATTAGGAGTGAAGGTCAGTATGTTGCTAAAGTATTCTAGTGAAGATAGACAAGAATCCCTGGGGTTCTTGTAAAAACAAACAACAACAACAAATAGGCAGTAATTTAATTCTTTACACTCAAAACACACAAATCCGCTGTACGAGCCGAACCTTTTAATTTGTAAATACAAATGCCTTTTGTAAGTGTGATCATATAAAAATTTCAGAGGTAACTGCTTGTAGCAAAGCTTTACAGTGTCATGTCCTAAAAATGTATAATGAATATATTTAAATATGTACAACTTCAAGACGGGACTGAAAGCCTTGAATGTATTATTTTAGCTCCTTTCATGCTATCAGTCTCGGAGAAGATGGATGTCATAGCTGGCAACGTGTTTTTGGATTTCCAGACATGTTGCTGTAGGTATCTACTTGCCAGTGGCATGGCTCCACCACCACGGCCTGTTTCTGCACATACAGGCAGAGCAACGAAGCTCTTTTCCCACTGTGGCTCCTTGTCACTTCCAGCACTTTGGCACGCTACAACAAAGTCACCCCTCTCACACACAAACTCTATGACAGACACACATGTGCGCGCAGTGAGAACCAGACTGTGTGTGTTCCTTCATAACTGAGCCTCAGAGGACTCATGCCCTCGCCTTTTTCCACAGACGAGGACATGCATGTGCACACACACACATATACACACAGTCCTAATACACACTTCTCATCTCTGCTGGCATCCTGGGAGGGACATGCAAGAGAGAGAGCAGGAGCATATGTTGGATAGGCATTTGTTGAGGGTGGATATTTCTCTTTGGATGTTGTCTTATAAGCTCTGACGGCATGGCGCAGAAAGAAGGCATTTTTTCGTCCAATTTATTAATCCTTTTAGGCAATGTTCTATGTTCAGAAATGCAAATTGAATCAATCTGAGCCTGACTTTAAGACTTTTCAAGTGGGATTTAATTAGAAGCCAGGGCCTGCAGTTTTTAATGAGAGAGGGGGTGGAGATATGGAGAAAGAGAGAGGCATGGGGAGGGAGAGTGGGCTGCGGTTTTGATCTGGGGGTCCTGATGGAGAAAGGATACACAAACACCCTCCACATTCACACAGACGAGCATGCACACAGGCGCTTGCGCGCACGCACAAATGCACCCTGTAGAGCAAAGTATGCAGCGGATGCCCGCTGTTTAGTTTTTCTTCACTTCCATCATCTCGGCCTTGTGAGAGTTCAACTGGGGATCTTGTTTCTTTAGTGTATATCTCAAAAACTCACACAAACTTAGCCTATATAAGAATTAACAGAGTGCTGCTACACACTGCTTTTCAGTGTTGATGCTGTTAGTGGAAAAGAGCTCGCGTTAATGTAAAGCAATTTTTGACAGGTGTGGTAGCAGACAGAGACATTGATGTGAAGTTGACATGAAATAACCCTTCTCGGATGAGAAAATCTGGGGGAAATGAGCGACGAGTAATGTGGACTATAACAAGAATCCACCTTTAAGCACCATGCATATTCAAGATTGAATATGTTTAATGTGATATACAAAAATAAAACACAACGGTGCACAAGCTGTAATGAAACTCTTAAGTTTGGTGTCTCCCAACACACAGCAAAAGTAAAAATGCAATAGAATAAAATTTTAAATAAAATGAAGAGTAAAAAGTAAATGAAAAAAAAAATCATGCATATATGAAAAAATATACATATATGATATGGCATAGACAGGGAGATGTGAAAAGCTGCACTTATCTGTGCATTATATGTTTTTGTTTGTATGTAGTACTCATTTCTAACACCTAAAAGCAACAAAATTGCACTCCTAATAGATTTAATGTTACCAACCGTAGGCTTCTTTTTGAAATGATCACAATCATGTTTTTAGAAGCACTCTTCAGTCTTCAGCAGCAGTACTTTAGTAAATTAATCTAACTTTAGAGTGTGAATATGACCAGACACCAGACAGGTTTTTTTTTTTTGTTTTTGTTTTTTTCTACAAATTTTTCCCCATTTTATATGACCCAGTGCTCATACCTATGTTGCAGTCCTGGGCATTGTACTCCATCTGCCCTGCACTGGCCTCTGGTGTCCTTCTATACCTGAGCAGGCCCTTCTTTTCACCCAAGGGGAGGGGTTTCCCCAGCTGGACGTACCGCATGGAAGGATCACGTTATTCCAGCCAGGTCCTCCCCATCCCCTCAGGCACCCTGGCTGGTCAGGGGAGGCAGGACTGCTGCATGTTTTTGTGAGGGTAGCTACATTACCAACCCAAGGGAACACGTGGAGAACATGCAAACTCCACACACAAAGGCCCTTTCACCAACCCCACCCAGGTTATGGGTGCTGATGACATGGAGAAGCATCCCCGCTTCTAGCTGTGAGGCAAATGCGCTACCCGCTGTGCACCAAGCCAGACACTGTCTTAAAAGTGTTTCTTTTAATCTGTCTGGATCAAAAATACCTAGACTGCTCCAACTACAATTCAGAGCCTCAAACTGAAATCAGCAGTAATTTATTTATCTATTTATTTTTCATGAAAATTCTGTGAAAGAGGCACAGAATTTCAGGTAGGGAAATATAATCTATACTCGATATGTAAAGCTGCATGTTATTGCACATGTGTCATGTTTTTATATTTTTTCCTGATTTTCTACAAAGTTGCATGTGTTTCAGATGATGCAACCAACTTTAAAATCAATGAGTAAATATAGCTTTTGTTCTGATGTGTGTGTGTGTGTGTGTGTGTGTGTGTGTGTGTGTGTGTGTATATGTCCGCTTATCCTTGGATATTTTTCAGTGCTTGAGGCAGCTCTTGTGTCTTGGATTTTGTGTGAAGCATAAAGTTTAGTAGCTCTGAATTGTCACTATCTAGTTTGAAATACACGGCAGGTGTTTGAGGCATGAATGAATATTGAATAACTATATTCTTGTGCGGCTTTAATGCTGCCTTTTTTTTTTTTTTTTAGTTTTCCTCCTTCTGTCACCTGTTGCTCTTGGAACTTTGTGTAGAACAAAAGTCAAATGATCTGAAATACATCCTTTTCATGAGCACATGCGGAAACACAGAAGAAAACCTTGGTTTATAAAGAACGACAACCTCTGATGACTTGCATATTATATCTGGAGTTTTAGATTTTGTGGAGCTGACAAAATTCAAACAAAGCCTGACTATGTTGAACTTGAACTAAGACACACCTCTCAAGTGGTCTTTTATACCATTAAATTCATCCTGTAATTTACTGAGTTTTTTCAGCATTTGTGTTTTCTTGAAGAGAACAAATGTCTTATTTCTGTGTCATATTTTTATGTACAAGTAATGTCTCAGATCTGAATTTAAACACGCTTCCCAGATATTCTACCTCTTTTTTTTGACCATCAAGGTGAACATTTGATACATTCTGCTTAAATTGGTGACATCCGCCTGTGGTGTGGGGATGTGGTTTGAAAGCTCTTGCTCTCGCAGGTCTTTGCCTTCTTTCCCTCTCTGGAGATCATGCTCTGCTTTTTCAAAGACTGTGTCACATTCTCACTGCAACTATGTCTGAATTTTCTCTTTAAAGGTTTACTGCATTGTAACTGAGTGACACCTTACAGTGCAGCTTTCTTTCACATCACTTTTCCAAAAAGGGTGAGGCGAAAGCAGGAGAAACTATTTCCTAATAAATTGAAAGTCCTTCTCCAGTGTTAAAGTTTGGTTTGTATGTTCAGGACTTCTGTCGACATGGCAGCACAGTAGAGGACAATAGGTCGTTCCTCCTCCTATGTTTTGTTTTGTGTGTGTAAAAATCATCTGATCATAGTAGGTCTTATTATTAGGATAGTATAACCTCAGAGGAACAGCAGCAATACATTTTCACCTTATGTACTAAGGACCCCCATGATTCAATAGCTTGTACATAGTTATTTGAAGCATGTTCCCAGGTCACTATCCTCTTGCACAACTCAATTTCAATCAAGCCTTAGCTGTTGGAGAGATGGCCTCACATTTGCCTCTATACTCTGATATACAGAGGACCCAGAGACCGCTAGCTGCTCAGGTCTCACAGTTGCAAAACAGCTCCAAATTATCACCCCTCCAGTTCCATCCTTGGCAGCGGATATGAAGATTCTCTGCTGAAATGCTGTATTTAGTTATCACCATGTTAGGCAGTGGGCATTAAGGCCAAAAAAAAAAAAAAAAAAAATACAACCTTTTTGAACAAACTTCAGTTGTTCAGTCTTCTTCTAATCTTCTAACTGTGCTGTCATGGATTCATTTAACATGCTTAGAGAGGCTAAATTGTCTTTCTTTTTTTCCCCTCATTTTTTTAATTTCAGGGGATTGCTTGGTCTGATCGTGGCGTAAATTTGCTGGGACAGATAACTGTTTTGAATGTGTTCAACTTGTGAATAATCTTTGTTGGTGTTTTTATACATACTTACAGCCTGGTACATGGTATGGTTGTGGTCTCCATAATTAGCAGCATTTCTGATGTCGTTCTTGTATTGACGCTTGAAATGAGGATGTTTGGACAGATTTGGTCAAAATCTATGTAAAGTAATATTAGTTAGCATCCTCGGTTAACATAAGTTAAGCCAGCTGAGCGAAAATAGCTAACTGTTAGCTATCTTTTGCTATCTTCAGCTCTGCTTGTTCCACCTATTTACATTATAGCAACATGAGGTACGATAAAAAAAAGACTTCAAAAGCCCTCGGTAGAAAACCTATGGGTGACTTGTCTATGGTTCTGAAGTGACAAAAACACTTTATTTTCAGGGAATTTCTGCCAAAAGATATTTTAAAAAAAACAACTTTTGTACTGACATCCACACAGAGAGGTAGGTAGGTGGGTTGTTTCATAACTAAATCCAACATGACCATTTCCATTATGAGTTATGTCACTTTCTCTAAGAGCAAAAGGGGTTTGTCAGCCCAATGGAAAAGTAACAAAAGATAAATGTCAGGAAGATCATATCAAGCTTGAAATTTTTAATATAGGTAGGAATGACCATGAAATGGCAAGCTCGAAAACAACAGTGCCAAATGAATTAATGCTCAGCTATCAAAGTGAAGAGGGAGGGGAGAGACGTGAAAGGATAACTTTTAGACCGCCATAGTGACACATGAATTTACCCATTAAAGCAAGAGCTCTGGTGTGTGTCTCACAAAATGCTTGACAACTAGTTGATACTGTCAATTTTTAAATAATGCTAATTAATCTCCATTATTGAAACATATAATTAATCTCTCTCATACTCTCTCTGGCTGTCTCTGCTTCCTTCTCGCTCATATTTAATGGAACATGAAAGGGAAACCCATAGAGCAAATGCTGTGTTGTGGTCCTTGCGGAGAGCTCAGTGAGGGACTCACATCAGAGAAGATAACAGGCAAAGAGACAGACGGGTGGACATGTTTTGACAAACAGACAGTTGGTCCAAAACTCCTCCCTTTCTCACCACTCAGTGCCTGCTCTTCCTCTCTCGTTCACTGGGTGTCTTTGAACTCAGTCCTTCATTAACAATCTGCTGATTAACAAGCATGCGAAAGGGGATGGGGGGATCAGAAGTTAGGCAAGGGAGGGGAGAAAGAAATGTGTGTTATAATATAGCTACACAACTATGCTCAGACAAAAACGGCAATATCCACAAATGTGTTGAATTAAAAAAAAAAAAAAATTGCTTTTATTATTTTAAAACAGGTGGTGCAGAAAGAAGAGGCCTTTGAAAAAAACAACAAGAAACAAAAATTTTACTCACCCACATTGCATTGCTGGATGAAGTGCATTGAATGCAATTGTTCACTTTGTTGGGCCACTGCCATGTCTAAGGCAAGAGGAGTGTGCACAGACAGCTTAAAGCCTTAGCACAAGGTTGTGAGACAAAGAAACCAACAAATGACTCAGGACCCCAGCAGGCTTTGCCTTTTTTCACCTGTGTGAGAAAAAAATTATGTAGGCCCCGCCACTGGCTCTGAGCCCAAAAATCAGCAGGGGTCTTTGCTGACTCACAGGAGCTCGGGCAAGGCAATGAATACAGCAGCACCCCTTTATCTCACTCTTTCAGACCACCTCTCTGAACTCTGTGAGCTTTGAAGGGCACAGCTCTCTCTGCCTCCATTCACCGCCGTGAGACCTGTCCCTGCAACACTGTGTGTAGCACACCTGCTAGTTGCAAAGAACCTGACAACCACTTCTCCCATCTTGGGGGAGAAAAAGGAGTGACCTACTGACTTTCTGACGACCCTGCCATGCAAAAAAGCTGCCCAAGAAAAGCCTCGATGACCTGGATGGCGTCAGACTGAGCCTAGTTCAGCCACTTCTGCACTGACGCTGCTGAGAGAGAGAGAGAGGGAGAGAGACTCCATGGCGATTATATAATATAATATTTATATAATAAGCCAGCTCCAACATAACAATGTCATCATTTGAGTCCCTTATAGTTCAAATGCTTGACCTGGCACCACATGTACAAAAGCCTCAGCACTCACTGCAGACGACCCACGTTTGAATCTTTTAAAATCACAGTGTCAGCCTGAGTTCACCATGTAAAATGGTATAATTACATTTTTTTTGTAGTTTCTTTTCCAGGTGGAGGGTTGTAATATAGCCGTGTCATGAAATATTTTTACTGAACCCATTGAATTTTCTTAAGCCAAAAGCAAGACACCCTTCTGTTTTCTCAATAAAGCTGCATAAGATTAAGAGTAAAATAAATCATTGGATCTTTTTAGAAGGAAATTTGGGTAGCAGAAAGGAGGCAACCAAAAGATTTCATCACAACCAGGGACATGCGTGATAAACTTTAAGGGGCAAAGAAGCACAAACATGTAGACAATGATGGCACTGGACAATCTTCATTACTTTTAGCACAGTTTTGTTCCGCAAAAATCCAAAAATCCCGTCAGTAGCCTATAATTATCTGTTGGCCAGGGTGCTTCACATGTAATAGAAATTGTTCCTATGCAGGTAGATGTGTGTCTTCAAAGCAGTAAGCTTTCAGAACTACAACCAGGACGAGTCAGAGACCTCTTCTCTCTTTTTTTCACCAACAGGGTGGAGATGACACCAAGTTCTTTTGGTTGAGAAACACTGGTCTCTAAAAATGTCCCATGATTTACTGGCAGCTGGGCTGGTTATCCAGTGCGTTTGAGCACGCAATTCTTTGAGATAACAATGTGACTGGGGCATTCCAGTATTCACAGTTGGATAAAATAATCATTTTCTGATGACCCTCCAGTTGTGAAATACATCCATTGTGTGTGCAAGTGTGCAAACCCTTAAAACTCACCAGTCTCTTCATTGATCATCATTAATCTTTGCCAAAGCAAAAAGGATCAAATAAGAGACTTTACTGGCCAATCAAAGCTCTCTAATTGAGGGTCCACGCTGCTGCCACTTAGTGTGATGGGAGGAAAATAGAAAAATTGACCTATAGCATTCTGTTCATGGCGTAAGCTTTTCTCTCTCTCTCTCTCTGTGTCTCTCTCTCTCTCTTCCTTTTGGCCCTTTTTTCAAAAGGACAAACTTGTCTCTAGAGTGAACACATTTGAAACCTCCAATCTCAAGTTATGCTTTAAATTGAAATTTTTGGGAAACAAATCAATGCTGTTTATTAATGCAAGACATGTGCAACTTCAGACATCAATCACGATCCAACATTAAAAATGCCACTTAAATTACAATTAAATAGTAGACAATAATAAGCCTTTTTTATCTTCTGAAGAACACAATGCTCTTTTTCTCCCTCAGCCATAAACAAATCCCAAATTTATTTAGCCGTCTATTCTTATAATTAGTCTGATGAGTGTGAACCTATAGAGATGCAGATTAAGAGTAGAGAAAAGAAAAAAAAAAAAAGTTGGGCCGAAAAAGAAGTAAGTAAAATGGACTGATGGGCAGAGACAGAGTGTGAGTCTGTCTGATGGACAGAGAGAAAAGAGAGAGACTGACAGTTGAAAAGAACGAGGGATGGGCCTGTTCTGAATTAATGACTGCTCTCATCAGAAGATGAATGTTCTCCTGCACTCCCCTCGGAACACAGCACATAAAAAGAAAGCCAACCCAGTGAAGAATGAATACACAAATGAATAAATAAGCCAATAAATAAATTAATAAATGTGAAAGACAGATAATGATAGATGTACACTGAATTGTGTACATGTGTGCATGTGTGTTAGTTTTGTAAAAGCACATCTGTATATTATGTACAACAACGTATCCACACTTCCTGATATTAGGTAAGTGATAGCTGGAGGACGTATCCATGTATGTTTTTATTGTTTGTCTCCTGTTGTGCACATATATGGTATGTAAAATGTATGTTTTATTTTTGTGTGTTTGTTGGTCTTCATGTATCCATGTATGTTCTGCGACTGTGACTCTGGTTGTAAGTTTTTCTTTGTGTGTGTGTGTGTGTGTTGGTATTTACTTGCGTGTGGATTTGTCACTTTGGCTTTGTGATGGCGTGTGTGCACAAATCCATTTTTATTAGTGTGTGTTTGGGTGTGTGCATGTGTGTGCCTGAGTTGGGGGGCTCTCTGGTGAGTCTCCTTAACATCAAACAGCTGGAAGTAATAAAATATTTAGGAAGCACTGGGAGTCGGTGAATATTAATACTGCCTTTTCCTTCTGTCTCTCAAATCTCCTTCTCTTTTTCCCTTCTGTTTCTCTTTTTTCTCCCCCACTTTTTTCCTCAGCCCAAACTCACCCAGCCTCCATTCCTCCTCCTCAACTGCCACATCTCTTGACTTGTCCTTTCCCCTTCTGCTACTTTACTAAACTCATGTTCTGAATCTCACTAACTTCTTGATTCCAGCCTGTTTGACCTTTTTTTTTTTTTTTGGTAAATAAAAGTTATCTAATTGGGGGTCCGCTCTACCTGTCGCCACTTAGTATTCTTGGGGGAGAGAACAGACAATCTGACCTGTGTGGTTCTGTTATGCATGTGCCGTCAGCATCTCACCGTCAGGGAATAAGCAGTGTTGTAAGTCACTGGCACAGCCAGATAAAAGAAATTCACCAAATGGTGCTTTGCCATATCAAACACGAAAGTTCAAAAAAACTAGTTGAACAAGAACCATCTAGAGAATTTCTCAGTTATTCATCTTAGATAACATTGTAAAGTACAAGTACAAGGAAAACATTAGGAAAACATTATCAGCTTCTTGAGAGAGAGCGATACAAAGATTTTGAAAATGGGAGAGAATCAAATTGACTAGTTTAACTTTCTAGAATCAGATTGGACCCCCAATTAGGGCTACAGGAGTCCTGCAAAAATGGGATCCACTAGGTGGCAGCACCAGTTGAAACTGCTTGTAACAGCTGAATTGGGGGCTTTTGAAAGATATAACTTCTGTTTGTCAAAGGAAAAACAAGAACTCCCACTGATTCAGAAGACCAAAAGAAGGAAGAATGTCGATGTGCTGAACCTCAGGGCAAATTCCACGCTATGTTGCTGTCATTTTGGCAAGGGAGAGAAAGACCATCACTAATTTTGAGATGATGAGTGATCCCGTCTACTTTCCCTGGAATAACTGGTGGAAACCACAAGCCCAGAAAGGTAGATGTCTACAAAGCCCCAGAAGAGTGAACGTTCTGCTCCCTGATGTCATATTCTGCAGTTGGCCCCATTCTTTGGGGCAGATTCAACAAGATGCTGGAAATATTCCTCAGATATCTTGGTCCTCAGGATAGCGAGTTGCTGCTGATTTCTTGGATTGCACATATATGATGCGAATAATACCATTCCCCTACTTCCCAAAGGCGCTCTATTGTGCAGTCATTTGAACACAAGAAACCGTTTTGAGATGATTTGAGCTTTTTGACATAGCATGTAATCCTGTTAGAAGTAGCCATCAGAAGCTAGGTAGACTGCTGTCAGGGCAAAAATCAAGACTCATCAGAACAGGCAATGTTGATTATAGTTTTCTGTCGTCCAATTTTCTTGAGCCTGTGTGAATTGTTGCCAGTTCCCTTTTTGCGAGCTGACAGAAGTGGCACCCAGTTTGATCTTCTGCTACGGTAGCCCACCTCCCTTAAGGTTTCACGTGTCGCACATTCAGAGATGCTCTTCTGCACGGTTGTAACGAGTGGTTATCATCTCAAATCAGTTTGGTCGTTTTTATCTGCTCTGCTGGTATGTCAACAACCAGGCATCTTCACCCAGAGAGCTGCCACTCACTGGATATCTTCTCTTTTACAGATTTTTCTCTTTTTCGCCTTTCATCAGGACAACCCTGGTGGTAGTTGTCATGAAAACCCCAAAATATCACCAGTTTCTGAAATACTAGGACCAGTCTGTTTGACACTGGCGATCGTGCCTCATTCAAAGTCCCCTAAATCACTGTTTGTCTTCGTTCTAATGCTCGATTTGAAGTTCAGCTCGACTATGTCTACATGCATGAATGCAGAGTTGCTACCATGTAATTAGATATTTGGATCAACAAGGATTGACCTACTTTACCTTAATGCAGTGGCGAATGTATGTTCATGTGATATTTAAATGCATCAACTTTTTGTTGTTTCTTTTTCATTTAAAAAAAACAAACATTTGCCAATAACATTAAAAAAGCAATTCAAACACAACAAAAATGAGATACAAACAATGAATATTAGAGTGGGACTTATGTCTATACTGTACATACATGTAATCAGTATTGTGTGTATCTGTTTGTGTCGGTGTGCAGATAGAGCGGCGGAAGGTGTTGATGGAATAAAGAAAATGAGTTATCTATTTTTAACCTTAAGCATGTATTATCTTAAATGGTATATCGAATTGGAACAGTAATTATGAAGCAGGTAATTAAATTCGATTCATGCACTGAAGGACCTTAAAATATAATTAACATGTATTAGACAATAATGGCAATTAATAAATCAATCAGCTGCTAATTCTGCTATAATATGTTGAAGTAAAAAAAAAAAAAATCAAAACAAAAAGTTTGAAGAAGTTCTGAAAGCCCATTTAATGTCTTTTTACCATCGTGTATTTAAGTCTATATCTGTATCAAGGTTAACATTCCACCATGACAGGATTAAGGAAACAACAGGCTCCTGGATACAGATTTTTAAAAGGTAAATGACCAAGACGCCCAGACTGAGAGTCATAAAACTGCCACAGATCATGCACAAGTCAAACCTGTTCAAATACATTTTGCAACCTATTCACCTTTTTCTTTAAATATTTTTTTTTTACCATTCAAAAGAATGAACTGCCATTTTAATACATCATGCTGCACAGTCTTACAGTTATTCTTTCTATATCCTCCTCATGAACATGTACATAACACTGGCATCTCCCCTCTTAATGCGCACGTATACTGAATCAATGCATGACCACACGCAGGAGGAATTCTTGTTGGATTAGGCATTTCTCAGTTAGACATAAAGCAATGTTTTTGAACAAACCTTAATTATTTCATGTGTAAGGTGGTTCCCGAAGGCTCAGAGAGAGACGGCCTCATATTGGTGCATTATTCTAACAATAGCAATGCGAGCATGCTCATGAGGGACAGCTCATTTGACCAACTACATGTGGCGGCTGACTACTAGGGGAGAACAAAAGAGCACAGCACTGGGCAAGGATGTGAATGTAAAACATAAAATGAATGTGGACGCTGTCTGTTTTTTGTTTTTTTTTAAACTACTGCTAGTGCATATTGATTTTGCATAGTTTGCAAGAAGTGAGCAACTTCAAAATCTGAGTGCAAAAACATACCTTGGATGGTGCACCATTTCCAGAAATATTTCCAGTGTGCCACTAATCAGTCTACACTCATATAATATATCCCATAATGTGATGGGTCACTACAGCAGTTGTGAGTCATGTGGCCAACTGCTAGTTATTTCATACCATACTTGGCAAACCATGTCCTAAAGACGACTGCTGGACAGAATACTGTAAACTGGATGCACAGTATGCAGTAAGAAGTTCTGTAAACAGCCAATGTAATGCTTGCAAGGTTGCATAAATAACCATAACTGAAGATACTGATATAGCAAAAAAGTATTGTGATAATCCTGTGCCCATCCCACTCCAAGGCTACCACAGATATAATCTGATTCTGTTGCATAAAAACACAGGACCTCTATCTTGTAGATGCTGAGCCATTTTGCATCATTTCAGTTGTCTTTATGATTGTTCTCTCACTTTGCGAATCTGAGTTTCTGTTGTGATTTTATATCTATTCTTATTTACTTTAGTCATCTTGTGTCTCATTTTTATTATTCAACATCTCTGTGGGGTTGTTTTGCTAACATAATTGTTCTGAGTCAAATTCTATTCTGGTCATCTTGTGTCTGTTGTGTTATTATTGTTTTCTTTTAATATATATGTTTATTTTCCATTTCTGTTGAAAATTGTATGCATGTGCAGTATATAATAACATAAAGACTTGCCATGAACAAAGTAAGCAGTCATTTCCAAGTGTTTTGCTTTTTAATTGTGACGTAGGAAAAATTGAGGTAAACAAAATATTCACGGAAAAAAAAAAAATGCATCAAGGTAATTTATTCTGGGAGGCCATTCAAAAGCTTGTTCTCTTCAGCTGAACATATTTTTATATCAAATGGAAATGCATGTGAACAAACACATCACTATTCCTAAGAAGAACTAGATTAAAAAAAATAAAATAAAATAAGATATATACACATACATATATATATAATACAGTTGGTCTAACTGCCAGGGAGACAGAAAGCAGTAACACTGAAAGACGCAGTGAGACACACTCCAGCAGATGGTTTGGTGTGCGAGTATGAAAAGACAAAGAGATGCATTAAAGGATGGCAGATAGGAGGACAGGTTGTTGTCAGTATCAGTCACAACAACAATAGCAAATAAAAGTCTAGGCTTTGATAAAAATCTATTTAATTTCTGCTATTCACAACTTATTTAGCCTGCTGAAAAGATCCTGCTGAAAAGTCCCCTCTGATACCTTGGCTGCTGAAGGAAAGGAGGAGAAGTCAAAGTTGACAGATGGGTTGTATCGGAGAACAGCAGTAGAAAGATAAATGGACAAAAGCACAAAAAGTATACCAACATCTGCCGTTTCTTAATATATTTGAACCTTCACAGTAAATGACAAAAGCACAAAGGAAAATAAATTTAAAAAAAAACGTGCGTGGTTGTTCATCTACATGAGGCCCCACGATGGACTGGCGTCCTGTCCTAAGTGCACCACAGCTAAAGAGAGCTGGGACCGGCTCCAGCAGACCGCTGTGATCCAGAATAGGAAGAAACAGGTACATTTAAGAAATGAAGGAAGGATAATGAAAATAAGAACTTCATAATACTTTTTTTTTATTAGAATGTGCATTATATAAAAAAGATAGGGCTTAAAAATGAAATCCAAAAAACAAAAAAATAGTAAAAAGAAACAGTGACATTCACCTTCACATTCCCTTTACCTTTTAGTTTTTGTATAAATCCAGTAGATTGATGTTTTTTTTTCTTTCCTTTCCATTTAAGGTGTACAGCACATTCCAAAAGAAAGCTGGAACAGTAAAGCTTTTACCACTCTAATGTTGCCATTTTCTCTCACAGCAGTGAAAAGGAGTTCTGGCACTGAGGATGCCAAGCGATTAAGCTTTTTAGTTTTTATTTTGTCCCATTCTTTCTGCAAACAGATCTCAAGTTGTGCAACAGTGCAAGGTTGTCATTATTAAGCTTTTTCTTAGTTTCGTTTTTTTTTTCTTCAACATTCTCCGCTCATTCTCTACTGAGAGGTCAGAGCTTTGGAAAGGCCAGTCCACTCCAAATCTTCTTAGCCCTCAGCCATGCCTCTATGATGTGTGCAGAAAGTAGTTTTGTAATGTGAAACAATGCATGGATGTCCCTGGATAAGATGCCATCTTGAGGGCAATGCATGTTACTCTGAAATTTCTATGCACTTTTCTGCATTAATGGAGCCATCACAGAAATGTAAATTACCTCTTCCAAGGACACTTATCCAACCCTATAACATCTCAGAATCTGGGGTGGGTTTTTTTGGCTTGTTGCTGATAACAATCTGGGTGGTCTGTGTCGTTTTGCATCTGGAGCACACCACACAGATTCTTCCGAAAAAGTGCCGATTCATCTGACCACAATACACATTTCTGCTGTGTTATGGTGTAATGATCCATCCCAGATGCCTCGGAGTTCAGAGATGTCTGTGCCACCTGTAGGCATGGTTAATGCAAGGCTTTCTTTTCGCACAGTAAAGTTATTAGCAGAATTTGTGCATGTAGCTAGTACCTGAGAAAGATTTCCTAAAGTAATCCCTCGCTCATGTGACCACGACTGTTGATAAATGATTGCTTGGTGTAGCGCCGCCTTAAAGACTGGAGATCACAGAATCAGATTCCTTGAATATTTCACTGAAGTTAAATGAAGTAAAATGAGAAAAATGCAAATACCTTCTTTTTTGTTTTAAAAAAAATGTTGCATTTTTTTCCTTCTTAAAGATTCTCTGCCCATCTTTGATCCTGATAGATTCTGCTTTTGCGCAAAAATCATGACCTGCTGACATCACCTGTTTGAAATGACATTAGTTTTTTCTTCTTTTCGCCTCCTTACTTTAAAAGTATTTTTATGTTATTTTTTTAAGAATTGAAGCTGTAAATAAGTAGATAAACAAATTAAATCGGTAATTGCGAACAAAGAAAACCCCTCCATCAATGCACCTTTACAAATCAGAAAAATCGCATTTAAAAAGTGATTTCTCAAAAAGAAATATAAAAAGGAGAAATATTTTGCACACCTGACCTCCTCTGCAAATCATTCCAGTAATAAACCTGCTATGAAAATTATTCATTATTTATCACTTCTTCATTTTAAAATAGTCCAAGAGTGAAGGATCACAGGTAGAGCTTCAAAATGTTCATATGATACGAGTTGTACCTCTTGAATATTTCAGATATGAAAAGTTATCTTTCCCTTTTTAAAGCCTAAGAAACAAATTCATGCAAAGCATGAACATATGTAGAACTGAATGTTTATGATAAGATGCCGCACAAACTAACTGTATGAAAGTGGAGGCTGGGATTTGCCCGGCAGAGCCTCACTTTGTTTTCTGTGAGATTTTCTGTCACTGCTCTCCTCGTGCACGAGTAATAAAAAGCTGTAATTGATCATCTTTGCTGTCCTCCTTGATAAAAGTTTCCAAAACATGAAGGAATCAAGACAGATTTAGAGGGAAGTTGCTTCAAGGTGGTGAGAATCCATGAGTGGGGCCTCTGTTGGCCCAGGGCCTGGTCCCTTTGTGGTCCACACTTCTGTAATAGTCACCAATCCTTGTGCCTGTGGTTATACTGTCCACATATACTGGACAAGCACAGCTTGAAAACACTTTCTCTATAAGAATCCACAATTTAGTCATTTGCTATTCCAATGAGCAGGTATGACCTTCGTCTTTCAGCTTCTTATCTTCTTTGTTTTATTATTTTTTCTTCTCTCTTTTGTTTCAACTGTCTAACTGATTGGACATCTGATATACAGATTTCAACAAGAAAAGACACAACAAGCCTCAATTACAAGCAATTTCAGTAAATATATTTAACTGGTCATTGTAGGAAAGAAGTAATTAATTTACTGCAGAATGACAACAACAGTATCATGAAAAACAGCCTTTTTATGTTCGGCTTACCTGATATACTGACAAAACAGTTTTAAGTAACGTGCAGGAATCCAGAAATCAGAGGAGTAAACCTGGCATTTGCATGTTATACTATGGTGGTCCTCCACAAAAACATATATTGACATGGCCTGATGACAACCTTCGCTGTCATTCCATCTTTGTGACGTCAAGGTGTATGAGCCTCAGAAAAAGAACGGCAAAAGTCATAAACAGAAGAGGATGTGGATGAGAGAGAGGTTTGAGGCGGCACAGTTACCTTTATGGACAGAAGTAATCAGATGTCTGACTGCACTGACACTATATTCAAATACATATCCTGTATGTTAATATGGAAGGGTTTCCACAAGGTTTTTGGATGTTTCTTTGGGAATTTGCTTCATATACTGGGACACAGTCATATCATTAACCTTTCACTACTAAACTTCACGGTTGGCATAATACAGTCAAGCAAGTAACTACCAAACCCAGACTTTATTTGTAAGAGAAGCAAGATTTGTCAATCCAAAGGACTTGTTTTCACCGCTCCATAGTCTGGCGTTTGTTGCTGTGTGCACCACTAGACACAACACTTGAGACTGGACTTGGTAATGTCAGGTTTGCGTGCTGCTTGGCCATGGAAACCCATTCCATGAAGCTCCTACCACACAGCTTTTGCGCCTCGTACCAGTGGAAGCTTGGAACTCTTCAGCTCTGCAGTCAGCAGACTATTGGAAACTTCACCTTTGCAGTTGTTGACCAGCTGTGATGGACTGGCGACCTGTCCAGGGTGTACCCCTGCCTTTGGCCCCAAGTGAGCTGGGATAGGCTCCAGCAGACCCCTGTGACCCTGCACTGGAAATAGCGGGTATAGATAATGAATGAATGAATGAATGAATGAGTTGTTGACCAGGTTCTGTGAGTTTCCATGGTCTTCCACTTTGTGGCTGAGTTGCAGCTGTTCCTAAAGACTTCTTCTTTCTAATAATATCACTTACCATTGATTGTGTCCATGCGATGCATATACCTGATACTGTACTTCTATTCTCCTATTAAGTAAGAATTAGCATTGATGAAATTATTTGGCCCAATTTGTACTTCAAAATCTTGTGATTCCTGAAGTCAGTTCAAAATACCCGTCTTGTCCTAAATTGTTTCTAAATTGCTTCTTTTTTTTCTCTCCTTTTTTTTTGATGTTAAACTGTTGCACCAATGACCTTAGCAAACAATCTGATGGAAAAGCCTACCTCTAAGTCTCTTAATCACAGCATGGTAGACTTTATGGCTATAAATAAAAGATGTGAATACATCCAAAGGAGATTCATTGGATACACAGAATGACAAGCAGTTGGATTTGAAATATAGATTTGATTAACACACAACTCATGATTTGTCTGACCATTTAAAATTGGCAGCTGCGGTCCTTCAACCATTTTACAAAGAGTCAAGGATTGCTCCATGGTTTTATGGTGCAGGATTTTCCCATTAATTTTTGGCAAGCAATTTCATGTGTACAAGCCAACTTTGTGCTGCATCATTCACATCATTCTCAATCTGCTGAACACCACTGTGAAGTTCAGCCTAAACAAGAAGAGGAGGAGATAACTCCACATTTCGCTTCCCTACAGTGTGTGGGTATGAGGGAGATGCAGGTGTGGGCTCAAAACGCAGGAGACCTGGGAGGAGGAGAAAAAAACAATTTCCCTTTATTTTAAGAAAAACTGAAGAAGAAAAGTGCTGCCGCAGCAGGATATTGCCAAGAACTAAAACTTAAAGAAGCTCAGGTGAGACAACACAGTGAGCAGAGTATGGGAATGTGATTGACGACAGATTAGCAGGAGAGGGAGGAAACACACAACAATATATACTCACAAGGACAAGTGAGACAATCAGGGAAGACAGAGGGACACAGGTGACAGTAATAAAGGAAGACAACAGCAGGAAGAGGCAGACAGGGAGGGAAGTAATTAAATACAGAGTAGGTCAAACAAAGAAAACCAAGCATTCTTAAAAAGAAAAGAAAAGAAAAAAAAGATCAAGAAATAATAACCAACAGTAACCAATACACAGAACAGAGGTTTTCAAAACCTTAGATCATTACACTTGGATGGTTAACCACACACAAATCAAAAATCTAAAGCACAACAATTCACTAATGGAGAAATTCAGCATTCGCTCTAAGTCCAAATCAGTTTTTATTTTATTCCTTTCTTTCTGACATATCTTTAGAATTTATATATGCACTGCTTGTAACATATTGTAATAATTAAAGAAATAACAGTTTATATGCCATGGACAAGGAAATGAGCAGTTTTCACGAAAACTTTACTTGTATCTCAACAAAAACTCAGCCTGTGTTTCATTTACAAAAACGTAGACACCATGGGGGTATACCATGAGTCACGTTCAGCAAAGCCAGGCTCCTGTTGGGAGAGCTGGCTGTAGAAATAGAAAATAGGAAATAGGCCCAGCTTTCTGCTTCACATGTTGTGGGTCTTCGCATAAAAAAGCGGGCGTGGTCCGCATCATTTAACTTAAAATTTTAATAGCAATGCTGATGCAGTTCAAACAACAGAAGAAGCTTAAATTTCCTGTTTTCTCTCTACAGTTTGCTTAGAGTTTAACTGTATATAGCAAAGCTCATTTTGAATCATTTCTGCAGCTCAGTAGGTTTGAATAGGCTTTTTTCCTCAGCTGACAATTTCCATCAAAAGTTATTTATCCAACATGGATTTCTAATCAAAATGGTTGATTTGTGGATCATGTTAAATATCGAATTCACCATATATAACAGATGGTGCAATAGATTCAGAGCCGAAAGGAATAAATTTACATTGTATTTTGGTAAAATTTGAATGAAATAATTGAGTAAATGTGCTGACTGACTTAAGGTGATGGCTAAACTACAACATTTCTGTCAGTGGACTGACAAGCAGATATTTATTCAACATCCATCAAGCACACTGTTTAATTAAAACATCAATATTCAGGAGGTTATTTTACTTTTTTTTCTAATTCAGCAGTACTGAATCTGAAAAATGATCATTTAAAAAAAAAAATCTGTGAAGGACATTTCAATTGAATGTGAAACTCTAAACATAACCTGAATTCAGCGTATGTGACCATATGTTAGGTTCAACCAAACCCATTAACCCTCGTATCTGGATTCATGGTTCAGGCCCCATGTATCATGTACAATAGAATGTATGCCAAAAAAGACCAAAAAAACAACAAATTGTTAACCTTGCTTGAAGAAAAACTCAAATTAATATTGATTTCAATTATCTTATAGTGGTTATAATATGCTTTTCCATGTGATCTGACCTCCTTACATGAGGCTCAGCTAATGAGTTCAGCCTGTGTTTTAGTGTGTCGATGCATAAAAGACTTTTTTCTAGACTTCTAAAAGTGTTCTGTTCTGTGACATCAGCTCTCAGAGGGTGGAACGTCGACTTATTCTCATATTCTCCAGTGTGCATCCATTAGGGCATGAGGTTCAGCTGCGATTTTAAAAGCAGAAATGCCTTTGGTCATGACTCATTGACCATGACTGGACCATGTAGGTCCAGTACACCGCTGGATTTGTGGAAAGACTGAAGTCCAAAGTTGGTGCTGTTCCAACAGCTTGTGAGTCCGAACTGCCAGCATGTGTGGATTTGTAGTTCAAACATACAGTGACTGTATTTGTAGAATATCACACTTTGTTCCATTCCAGCAAGAAAAACTTCACTTCAATGCATCTTATGCAAAAATGTAATCAATTTCACACATTCTCACGCCAACAAATCCTTGACTGTTGTCAATGTTGGAGTCAAAAGCAGATGTTCTTTGACTCAACAAATTATTGCTCTTTTCACACCTTTAAACACAGGCATGTACATAAAAACATACTTTCTAAGTATTAAAAAGAAAAATCAAACACCGTATATAGATGGTGAATGTCTAAGGCCTGTTCACATCTGGTTGTAAAAGCTGTCCTCAGTTATTTGTTCACAAGAGGACAGTACAAAAGCGTAAATGCATCCAGGACGCATTTGAAGGTGCATTTAAATCTGATCACTCAACCATCACTCCGAGGTGATCTGGACCACATCTGGCCACATTGTTTTGCAGTGTTATTCCCACATTATTTCTGCAAAATGTAAAATTGTATGTATTGTATATATATCTAGTAGTGACAAGTAAAATTGTAAACCAACTGGTGTCTGATAGAAGTCCATCCTTGGTCACGTTAAATCCTCACCTACATAACTGATGTCTTCTGCGAAGGTTGGAAGCACGCCCTTACTCACGTGACAAAAGCGTCACAAGTTGCGAAAATACAACTGGGAGTCATGACAACTGACAACAACACACAACCACCAACCAACCTAAGTCAGGCAAAGAATCTGACTGACGTGCAGTTCAGTGCAAGCTCCCATAGGTTAGAAAACAAGACAACAAAAATTTCTTTGGTCTTTTCAGGTGATTATCATGTATCTGTTTTTTGCATACATAGTGGGGGAATGAGATTCAGTCCCAAGCTGCAAACCAAGAAATTGTGGAGACTCATTTTAGTGCCAGGTGTGAACAGGCATGCTTAGAGCTTATCATTTATGAACAAGTCTGTGGTGGTGGGGTGTGGTTCTGGGGTTTGTTTCAAACTGTGGGTTAAGTGGAAACTCCGACGATGTTGAACCGGAACTCAGAGTTTTCTGTTTCACAAAACGAAGTTACTTAACTCTGAGCCAGAGGGTTCAGTTGAGTCGGTTTCAGAAGCTGCGGTAACACATTTTTGGAGTCTGTTACCTTGGCAACTGACACCTTGAACTAAACCTGGTTGAAAGCTGTTTTATTTCAACAAACCCCCAGTTTCTTTATGTTTCCTCCTCTTCATATATATATATATATATGTATATATATATATATACATATATGTGTGTGTGTGTGTGTGTGTGAATATGTATATTTTTATAAGTTATCCTAATTCTGCATCACAGATATCACCCACAGTATGTCCATACTTCACATGAAAAAGCATGGATTATTAATTTTATTACTGATTAATATCAGTTTTAATAATGATGGGATACTGATCGTACTATTATATTTGACTATGAAACTATAGAAAGTGAAGGAAGCAGAAATGAGAAAAGAGTGTCAGCAACTGTTTTTTTTAAAGACACACATAGCCTACACATACTTTATTTTCTTCTTTTCCATCCACCACAAAGTCATTGGATAATCAACATGATTTAGAAGTTAGCATTAATTGTTTGAAATTAGTATCTGCTCCCACTTGTGAGTAAAGAAATGTTTCTTTAGCATTTAACAGCATGACTGGACGTATTGATGCTTCTTGAACTATTTATTTATTTTACCATTCCTTTTTTTAAAAGTGATTACAGCCAAGTCTGTTACTTTTGATTATTGTCTGAAATTTGTTTTATTCATCATCTTCAACTTGTTCAAAATTGTTTTTTCATGTTTGCAGTACCTGCCACTAAATCTTTAAATTATGCATCAATTCTGTAATTTCTCCCTCATCGACTGTCTTTCCTTCACAGATACAGTCGGCTTGCTACAGGAAGTCACATGACGGCAAACAAAAACAACGAAGAAGAGTAGGAGGATCTCTTCTGTTTACTGGCGTTGCCATGGTGAATCATGGATTCTGAGCTCCATTGATGATGGCTTTTTATATTCATGGTAACTCAGAGTCAACATACTCAGAGTTGTTTGAACCACCTCAGAACAGCTGTTTTGGAACCAAAAACTCAGAGTTTCTGATCTCAGAGTTTATTGACACCTGTGCTGCATGATTAATCTTTGTCCCTCTGTTTCATGCAGTAGCATGCTGGCTGTGTGGCTGGAGAGGGACTGCCACAATAACTGACGCCTACATTATCTGGAATCATGATAAATAAACTTGTTTACGTTCCTCAGAATGTGTGCTTTGATAGCTGACTACACCTGTGTTAAAAGCAGGTGCAAACAGGACCAAAAAGATAATATGTAATATTACACAATAGCAGGTAATAAGCATAGTTTTTACCAACCGGACATGTAATATTTGTTGTCATAGTTCATGATGCTGTCTTTCATATTCTGAATCTGATTTTGGCTTGGACATGTATGGAAAGATTTGTAGCTGAATTTTGTTGAATAAGCAGTTGAAAACATGTATGTCTGACTGACAACAAGAGCTGTGCACAGTCATGGGGCCTGTACTACGAAGCAGGGTTAACTTACTCAGATGTAACCCATAGTTAACCTAAAAAACTGAGGTTGACAAAACCACGCTATCTCGGTACTACGAAATGTGGTTTACTCGGTACTACGAAGGTGGTTATGAAGTTGATTTGTTGAACCTGTGTTAACCTACTCAGAGTTTGTGCGCGTTCACATAAAAGTGCATGTTGCCGCGCACGTTACCATTTTTGATGATGGCGCGATCACCTTCCTATACCGAAGAAGCTGCATTATCATAATGCAGAGGTTTGAGGAGTTGAAATTAATTTTATGGAGGGAAATCAAACACATCAGCCGCTAATAAAGCAAAGCATTGCTAATTGGGTAAATGCGTAAGTAAGAGCTTTTTTTTTTTTCCTCAATACATTCTGTAAATCTGTGTTACAGACGATTATTAAATTGTGAAATGTCTGAAATGTTGGGGGGATTACCTACTTTGAATTAATAATGCTTAGATGCCATATAATTCAGTGGAGGGCGTACCTTAGGTGACCATATTCTGAAAACCCAAAAACACAAAGTAGCTTTATAAACCATACGCTTATATGTAACAATAAGTGTCTGGCTGAAGTGGGGAAAAAAAACAAACAAAAAATAAATTAGCAGCATATCTTGATCTCTATCGTACTACGGATTAGTTGGGGAAGTTACTCCTCATGTGATCAAGTTACTCTTGAAGTTACTCCGATAAGCCGGTTAAATCCGCTTCGTAGTACAGGCCCATGAGCTTTAATCTCCGCCCATCAATAAGCCTCCGGGAGCATGACCAATGAGAAAAATGCTTGAGTCAAATCAATATAAAGGAGGAGCCTCTCCTTGTGATTTTCAGTCTTTGCTGTTTCAGAAAAAAATTCCAAACTTGTGGTGTTTTGCTGAGTGTTACAAGAGATATCAGAGATGAAATTAGATGTTTGAAAATGAGCATCTTAATACTAGCAAGGGTATGGCTAGACTTTCAATATCCCCCCTGGCAGCCATAACCATCTTCTTCGATAGACTCTTCCATTTACAGAAGGAGCCAGTCAGTCAAGGCTGCTCTATCATGCAGGGTTTTTTTTAAATTACATTCTTAAAAAAAAACACAAAACAATAAACCCCTTCACTTATGTTAATTGATACACAAAGATAAACAGACATACATAAATAAATCATAATGTACAACAATTCAGGTCATGCGATTTAACTCCCTCCATATATGGTCTTAGAAAGTTACATCATGACAAAACTTAATGAACCACTAGCAGAAAATTTATACCTGTCTGAGTTTTAGATAAACAAAAATATTGTATGTCATATGCAGTCAAACATAATGCAATCCAAACAAGATGCAAAACACAACCAAATTAAAAGGCATACACTTGTTAAATTCATCCATTATCTATCCATTAATTCCTGTGCAGGGTCATGGGGGTCTGGTGGATCCTGTCCCAGCTCTCTTCAGGTGAAAGGCAGAGGTACACCCTGGACAGGTCACCAGTCACTAGTTAAATCAATTATCAATAATAAAGTAGTTAAAAAGAAAATGGGGACCAGTGGTATTTTATGATCCACTTAGTCACAATTCCATGATTATGGAAGCCATATCTTTATTTTTGATTTCTAAGGGAGACATCTATCGATAATAAAGTAATTTAAGGCATACTCTAAGGCTACATCCATATTACTGTGGTTTCATTTTAAAATGTGAAACCTTGAAACCTTTAACCTTTACCTGACAAGTACAGCTGGCATCATGAAAAATGGAAAATTGTTGTTCCACTGCAGACCCCTTTTCAGTTGAGTTCAGCAAACATTTGGGCTGTGGTCCAGAGTCGACGGACAAAACTAAAAGTATTTAGAAAGGATTATGTGGTAGCACAGATTTGCTTTGTTATGGAAGGATGCATAAAAATGCATGTGGTGAGACTGACATAAAGAGATGACAGGCTGTTTTTTTCATGCTCATTCTTTGCAAAGAGTGGACGCATCCCAACAGAATGAGGCTAGAGAAGCGAGAATGAGAGTAGAGGAGAAAGAAAAAGCTTTTAAGTGAGGAAGTCAGATGGAGTCATAGAGATAAAGAAGAGCTGAAGGCCTGGAGAAAGGCTGGCACTAATAACTAACTATCAGTTAAGGCCTCAACTATGCATGAAAAATAAATAATAGAAATGAGAAAAGAATAAAAATAATAGAAGTAAAATTATCAGCTTCAGTATTTGCTTTTCTGGGTAACAGATTCATTAGGACGGATATCATTATTGACTTTAGAGGAAGATAACACAGAGGATTCTTGACATTAGTGCACATGATGCCCATTGTCCTTAGAATCAGCTGTTATGCAACTAAAGTTTAAATTCAATAATGCTGCAATTGCCTGCATGTGCAGGATACAAACCAGTAAAATAGAAATCTGCAACTCAGTCTTGAAATGTTAGTGTATGTGGGTACATAATGGTTTGATAAAAAAGAAAAGAAAAGAAAAGAAAAGCGTTTAAAATCATGCTACACCAGTGAGGATATGGCAACAGTGTCATAAGTCTCAGACAATAAAATAATTCTCACAGAACCTTCACATGAATTTAAAAGAAAAGTTCCTCTGTAAATATAATCTATATTTGTATGCACATAAAAAACTATTTTAAAAATGGTAACCATTGGTAACCACAGGCATAGTCAAACATTTAAAGAGGAAAATATCCTTTGAGATGTGTTATAAGGTGTCACTGCAGTATATAATGGTGTTAGAAGTGAATACAAGTATTAAAACCTTTGAAACGGAAATAATCTACACAGTTTTTACATCGAGTGCTCTAACTAATCTCTGTACCGCTTGGAGGATGGCTCGAGAAAGAAACAACTCACTTGCACATTTGTTATTGTCCATTTGTGCGCAAACTTACCATGATCTCTACGTTTCTGGATTCAGAAAATTAATTTTGCTAATAATAACTGCTGGCTGTCACAGTGCTGAAGGGCAAACAATCAAAAAGTAGAAGTCTGCACAGTCTCAGCATACTATACTTTTGGAGAGTACACACCAAAAGCAAATCAATGTACTGCAGTCACAAATGTACACACACACGCCTCAGACCTCCACTGAGAAAAGATCCCTGTTGCACTCAGAGGGAGAGGGCTGAATGGGGAATCCTCTGCTGTGACCCTCATCAATAATCCCACAGCAATCCCAGGCTGTGAGCTCAGAAGGATCAGACGGATGATTGGAGGGAGCAAGGCATAAGTGAAAGGAAGAAAAAAGGAAAGGGGTGAGACAAGGATGGGAGTAGGAGAGAATAATAAGGCAGTGTAAGGAGGAATTGGAGCATCTTAATACGAAGTTTTAACAGCTATGGAGAAACAAAATTTGAGGAGGTAATGAATGGAAAACATGGCAGCGATATGCTACAGCAAAAAAAGAGAGAAAAACTAATGAAGGGACATAAAAGGCAGAAAAGTTTTATGAGAGATGCAACATGAATTGATTGCAGAAAGAGGAGATGAGAGACAGAGATGGGACAAGTTGAATGGGAGACACATGCATAAGGGTGTTGGGAAGCGATGAATGTTTATAATGCGTGTTTGTGAGAAAATGGCGCACTCACTTTTAAAATGAGAGCATGGGGGGATTTATCAGTAGACAAAATCAGCAGAAAAATAAAATAAAATAAAAACACTGCTGGTTTTGAGCAGTTGAATATTGACAGGATTAAATGCTGTCCACAAAGTACCGGTGCTTCACCAATAACCACAAAAAACCAGCAATGCCATCAATGCGACATGAAACCAACGTGGAAAGTAACGTTTGAATATTTGTTGTGTGTAGCTGTGGTGATGCATGTGTGTGTCATGCAAAGTTCACTTATATAACAACCACAAGACAAAGACAGTGGGAGGTGAAATCCTGATTAAAAAAAATGAGAAATGGTAAGAATAAAGCCGAGGCAGTGAGACAGAGAGGAACCACTGACCAAGCATTTTGTTCCAAATCACTGCAAAGCCAAAAACAAAACAAACAAACAAACAAAAAAAATTTAATTACTTAATAAGTTCACCAAAGAAACCAGTACCAAAATACAATGAGAAACTGGTGACACTGCCTCTGATGACTGTCTGAACTATAAGAAGCAGATTGAGTCGACAGACAGAAACTGAACACAGACTGAAAGCCATTGCAGAGAATCAGCTCTCAGAAGTGGCCTGTGATCACTGCCATTTCCAAACAGCATCAGGAAAGAGTGTTTCTCTGGCCGCCAGCCGGGCTGCCGCCATGGGGACTAGATTCAAAGAACCCTCAGCCAAACCATTTGAAAGATGCAAAAGGGGGAGAATTGAAGATGTTACGACCCAGAAGTGTGGAATCTCTGCTGAAACAGCCCATACGCTGCGCTCATCCGGCACACTAATCCAAACCCCCAGTTTCTTTTTACTTTCCCTGTATTTTTGTCAGTGCCTCCTTTTATACCATCTCAATTTCTCTCCCTCTATTGCTGACTTTGAAGTCCTTTAAAGTGAGATGAGAATCCCAAGTTTTCTCCCTGAGCTGATGTCTGTCTCTGGCTCCCTCTCTGTGTGTCTCGTCTCCCCCCTTAGTTCGCAGGGAAGAATTCAAAGTGTACTCTTAATGGCTTACATGTGTTTCGATTAAGAAGCTGGCATGCTCTTTCCATTTTAATGGGCTTTCTGTGCTCTTAGTTCACTATGGGCCTCTGCTTTGTGATGGGGATTTGGAGGTAACAGCTTTTAATTGCCAGGCTATGGCAAGAATGTGGTTAGTCAGGTGGCAAGAATGTGGCACGCCACACACTTTTTTTTTTTTTTTTTTTCCTGAGCCTCCAACACATGTGTGGGTACAGATGCTGAAACAATATGGATATAACTTACACACAGAAAGAAAGGCTTAAGGAAAGCTATGGGGTTAAATTAGGTAAGAGAGAGTGCATGCAGTTATTCACTGAGCTTCAACATGGCTAAAAGCATTATTCTTAATTATTATTCTGAATATAGCAATAAATCTTGTTTTTTTCTGTTATAAAGGACTTTAAAATTATCAGGTTGAGCTGCATGTTTGTTGTTATATGATTTGAATACAGTCAGACTGTGCTGAGGCACATCCAGAGAGGACCATCAGTTACACCTGTACAGAAAGCATACGGTTTGCTGGAGAACAAATTCTACAACACAACTTTTTATGGGCTTGCTTTCCGTGCTTGAATGCCAGTTGTTCTTATTCAGCTGCAGTCACTAAATCTCACCGATGTGAGAGGTGAATAATTTCATCCTAATTTGAGTATGTGTGGAATATAAAGGCAGCTCCCCTCAAAAGTGGGGAAATCGTTAAGCTCGTAGTTTATGTGCATAGAGCAAACAAAACAAAAATAAATAAATAAATGAAACAAATTTGTATGAATATTGCATGCTAATCTGGGTATGGTCTAATCGTTAGGGCCACATAAAGGTGGGGGCTAGCGCTGCTGCCTCACGATGAGAGGGTTTGAATCCCGGCTGGGGCCTTTGTACGTGGAGTTCGCTTGTTCTTCCCCGAGTACGTTTTCTCCAGGGACTGTGACTTCCTAAAGCGTGCATATTGTTTTTATAGTTAGCACTAAATTCTCCATAACAATAATGTGAGCATGCGTGGTTGTTTGTCCCTGCGATAGACGCGGCAACCCGACTAGGCTCTATCCCGCCTCTCTCCTGATGACTCCCGGGTTAGACTCCGGAGAGAAGTGGGTGTAGAAAATGGATGAATGGTACAGTGCAGGAAATTTTAGAATAGACGCTTATGATATTTACAAAAACAGGATTCTTTTTAAGCGCCGAACCACCCTGCGGTTACAGAAAAAAAAACAAAAAACGAAAAAAACACAAAACAAAAAAAACAAAAAAACACATGGAGTATAAAATGATCCCAGCCCTTTAAAATTAGAAAAAAAGGGGAAGGACAAAAATCAGTGCACTCAATATGGCATGAGAGTTAATGATGGGTTGGTGGTATGTGGGTTTCTGTTGAGTAATGCAATCATCACCTTTTGTCCAGTTTATGGTTAAAATGGGCTTTTCCCCCGCAGTTTGTGGCGTAACCACAAGGTTATGCCAGGGCACTTGTGTGGGATGTGTGGTTGGTGAAAGCAGCACGGGGCAGAAACGGGATGAAGAAAAATTCGAGAGGAGGTGCTGGATAAGAGATAGGAGATTTAATTGAGATAGGTATGAGGACAGGTGAGAGAAGGAGCAGGAAAGTATATGAGATGAAGACAAACAAATCAATGTAGGAAAAAGAGGAAGCCGATGTTCACATAAACACATGGCATGAAGACTCACAGGAGCACACTGGCATTCTCACAACCACTCCAAGACAACCTATTATTATCATTATGCAAGTGTGACTGCAAATGGTCCCCCTGAGCAACAACAGGACTGAGCAATGAGCCCATAAACAGATATGTGTAGCAGCGCTGGCATTTCTGATGAGGCAGCAGCCACACACACACACATCCACACATAAACTCAGACACTCTTCTTTCCCTTCGACCTCTGCTCTCTAAGGGAAGGCAGTGTGAGCACACAGCCCGCCGTAGGGATTCAGCGACAGAGTGCCCAGCTGCATGCCAACTGCGCCCGCGGGCTGCCCTAACCTACGCACCCAAGGGAGCAAACTGCCTCTACTGCTCTCAGTTTCACCATCTCTCTTTTTCCTTCGCTCGTCCTCCCTCTGAGCCTCTCACTGTCCTTCACTTTCTCCCAATTGTTAATCTCTCTCTTCTGCCTCCCGCTGCATGGTCCCACTTTTTCTTTTTTCTTTTTTTCCGCCCTATCTTTCCTTCCCTCTCACTCTGACTTCCAGTCCTGGAGATTGAGTGACAGGCTTTGAATTGCTCTGAGGCAATACCCAGATAAAAGGCAAAGAATGCACAAGTACACACATACACAGACAGACACACACACAATTCATCGGGAATCACACCCACTGTCACTTGGACACGAGTCCTGCCATTCCTGTGCTGGTGAGAGCTACACACACTCCATACTCTGAATGTGGAGTGACAATCTCTTTGTCCAGTCTCCTCCTGATGCCCGTGTCAGTGGCCACTTGCTGCAATAGAAGCCAGCGTGAATCTGCATGTGTGTGAGGGAAGCAGAGTGTGGGTGTGACATGGAGACGGAAAAAAGGAGGAAAAGAGACGGATTGGAACAGAAAGAGTTTGTGCATGATGTGCATATGTGTGTTTGTACGTGTTTGAGAGGGAGAGCTATTGCGTCTCACAGTGTGCGGTGTCAGGTCTGGCTGTGTGAGCTGACACTGATTATAGTTTTCACAGCTCACTCCCATCACAGGCAACTATAGCTACAACCATAGCTCTATATTTCAAAAAGTTGCAACACTGTGCATGAACCAGAATTGCTTTCATGCCTCCAGCAGTTCATCCATTGGCTTCCCAGAACTGAAATTTAGAGACCATGCTGTCTGACTACTCGATATAAAAACAGAGCATTAAGATCTGATGCGACCTATATAAACGGGATAGTATAAAGATAGAGTATTAGTGAATATAACTGAAAATACATGGAATAAGCTATTGCAACCTCAAATATAATGCTAAATTTTAGTCTACATTTCATAAATAGGTGCTTTTAAATGTGCAATGCCTGCAGTCGGCCAGAAGGCTGCTAGAAGAAGCTGTTTTGTAGATGGATAAGTTTAGAATAAATAAACACTGAATTCCGACTTGAAAGGCTCTTCCCATGTGTGAAACATGGTGGTGGTTGTATCATAATTTGCATATAGGCAATACTACTAGCAGTCATTGATAAAAAAAAATATATATATATATATATGCATTTTGAATTAAACCATCGAACTCTAGAAATGAATGAAATGACTTTTCTCAACGAACTGAATCGTGACCTGAAGCACACAGACTCATATTGAGTTTGGCAGGAATAACCGTCAACACCAGCCCGTGTTGCAGTGTAGCTGAGAGTCTGAAGGACTGGATCGACTCTAGTCAGTGTTGTCCATTGTAATGAGCAGTTTATTCAGCATTCATCTTTCCACAATCAGCTGTAGGGGCTCCACAGCAGTCCCCAGCACAGAGTCTGCTTGTTTTGTTTTTATTTTTGTTTTGTTTTTTTCCTCCAGCTTGTTCAGTTTCTGAGTCAGCAGCTCTGAGGTAGATGGGTGAAAAAGAAATTTCACTCTCTACCACCGACCAGACACAACAGAGAAGATACCGTATGTGCTCAATTTATGGAACATCTTGTTCTTCAAAAAGTAAAATACGCTCTGTCTCATCTTCCGAACAGTCTTCATGTTGCATTTCATGTACAGTCTGTTATCCAGGTGAACACAGGTATCTGTTTTCTTCCAGAATGTTCAGCTCTTCTGCCAGTATGGTAGAAGTCCATTTCACAGTCCCTTATTCTGTCAGTTATTGGTGCACAACAGAATCAAATGAGAGCAAAGGTTTGCATGGTCCACTTTTTCCTACTGACAGAAATACCTTTTTTGCGATTTTTGGATATTTTTTCTTCAAGAAATAAATCCCAGAGTTTAATATTTTGTCTATCTGGGTTCATCTTATCCAGATGTAGGAGCTTTCAGGAACAGGACAATCTAAGAGTCACAAACTTCCAAGAATCAGTCACATTCACAAAATCTATTTATGATTTGAAACTGTAGACTACAACTACAATATATACATACATATATATGCATATATGTACTTATATGTGTATATATATATATATATATATGTCTATAGTCTCTGCAGGAACACTGCAGAGTATGTAATTATTGTAACAAGCTGTTTCACTCCGTATGCACAAATGACGAGGAAGCATTCAGAAAAGCAAGTCAGGGCTCTTTTAATGGCTCCAAGATGCTCACATTTAAAGGATACCCAACCATGAGACTCCCTTTCTCTGTGAAGACTTTTTTTTCCCCTCTTTTTATGTGCTCTTTCTTTTCAGTGTCATTGACTGCTTTATGCCAGATATAAAAAGCAATGCATGGGCAACGAAGCACATAATAGGCAGATTTGACTAACGTGTCAGTGCAGACGAGTGAAAAAGAGGAAGAGGGAGGGGGGTAAGTGAACGAGGCGGAGGGAAGGGTGAGCGGGGAGAAGGAGAAAAGGAGAGAGATGAAAAGATGAGAGAAGTATAAAGAGAAAGAAAACAAGTGAAGAGAAACAGAGGCTGGGGGGTAGTGACCTGTGCTTTACCCTACAACAGGGGTGGCCGTCCTGGCATCTGCAGGCACAGTGGGCATCAGATGACACGCTACATGACTTTCAGGCTGTGACTGAAGTAGCATGGACCAGCATGATCATGCTGGGTGGAGGTGAAGAGACTGCTGTCTGATAAAATGACTCTCTCTCTCACCTAAAAGCAGATGATAAACCGAGTGGACATCCAGTCTGAATCACACCTGAAGAAGCTACGAAGCAAATCCCGTCAGGTGTTTTGGGAAATTGAATCAAAAACCGTAGACTGTATAATGACTGGAGAAAGCCTCCATCACATCACTCACAGGTCTTTTACAGCCTCTTTTTCTTCATACTTCACAGCACCATGTTCCAAAAGGGTGGAACGAACAGGGCTGAGAGATTACATGCAGTTTCATTTAGTTGTTTTAGCTTGACTGGCTTAGCTTATTTTAGCGTTTATATGTTAATTGATTTTGTTTTATGTTCCTTCTGATCAAATCTGATAGTGTTACTTTCAAAATGACATTTGAAACAAGTGACTAGCAGAGCTCCACTACCAGTTACCGGTCATCTATCTCCTGCTGCCTCTAGTCCACAAGTCACTGGACAGTTGACTCTAGGTCCCAGAATGCTTCGAGTTGGAAAGGTCCTACAATAATACACTGTAGATCGAGGCTCCTTAAGTCAAGCCGTGCTGAGGTAGCAGCGGAGTTGCTGCACTTCCCATTTCAAACGTCGTTTCCGTGGTGACAACAGAAGTGACCGCTGCATGTAGTTGCTGCTCAGTTAGAACATGACTGTCCTCAGACCCTTCCTGAAAAAAGATAGATAGATAGATAGATAGATAGATAGATAGATAGATAGATAGATAGATAGATAGATAGATAGATAGAGCTCCTAATTAACCAGTGCATTATGTTGTGAGCCAAAACCTCCTAACAAACCCCTCTCTGTGTTCATCGGCCATTGAGGCGAGCCGCTCTTGGAACACGCCACCCCTACTAGAATAATGGGCCACTTTACAGGCCTCCAAGTTAGTTAACAGAATCTAGAGCTGGGAAATCGCTAGCATGGGGTTCATAGGGAGGAGGGGAAACTTAATTGTTTCCTCCCTTTTTGTTTTTGGTCTCCCCCCCCCCTCACTTTCTCTTCTTTCAATTCTGAAAAGGGGACTGACAAACAGGCAATGAACGGGATTGTTGTGAGTTCCGCTGGACAAGTGGGTGAGGTAAACAAATCCACACTGTAGGGTCTGTCACCCGGAGCTCGTCAGGATGGGATAGGCTGAGCTGTAGGGAGCAGTCCTCATGCAAAGGGAGGATTGGTCAGGGATCTGTGCGAGTAGGAGGGGTGACAGCCACTGCTGGTAGAAGGGCTGAGGGGGAAAGGTGCTCAGGCAATCACGGGGAATAGAGAGAGAGGGAGAGAGGGAGGGGAAAAAAGGTTTATTCTGGAGGTGGACATGGGTGCTGAGGTCACTCCTCCAAGTGTGGGCATTGTATTTGGTGCTGAAGTTCTCATGCAAGCCCTGCTTTGGCTTCCTAAAATGTCCGAAAGTGATGGAGTTCTCCATGATTAAGCAGGCAATTGACAGCTCTGCTTTGCGCTCCCACAGCTCAGGCTATTTACATACTCAAGAGGAACATTAATGCCGGCCGATCCCCCGAGGCTGAACAAAGAAGCACACAAACTTGCCTCTGAGGCCCATTACGCGCTTAATTGAGGATTTGTGGAATAGTAGAAAGGGGAAAAGAAAGAGGAAAGTGGGTGAGACTGGACAGGATGGGTGAAGTGGGCAAAAAGTTTCATGTCATTTTTGCATCATCCACATGCTTCATCCGTGCAGATCTCCATAAAGAACTGAATGAGCAAAGGGAATGTCTGGCCACACCATTTAGACTATTGAACCTTCATTTTTTCCCTCCACTTATTATATCAATAATGAAACTGTCATAAAAGCATGAATCCAGACAACACAGGCACAAAGAGAGATGCAGATACCGTATAAACTATACTGTGACATGGACCTGATTCTCAGATCGTTATGTATTCAGAGCTTCATTAAATATCTCTATTGTCTGTAGTAAAAGCTAGGTAATTAAGCACATGTTTAGATATTATTCACTGGGTGAAACATACGGACATCAAACATGAAGTTCACAGGGCCGTGGCATCAAAAATAGGCTCCATCTGATAATCAGCATGGACCTGTCAAACTGAATCTTGTGACAATTGTTCACATGAAGTCTTCTATTGGTTTCAAACAAATCTCTTAATGTGCTTTCATTATGATTCCTTTGTTGCTGTACAATGGAGTGATTATTCACAGTGGCATGGTCTTTGGTACCAGAGGAAAAAACAAAAACGAGACCACCACACACCCCCACCTCCAATCCCGCCTCATCTTCACTTTACCAATCTCCTCTGCAACAATTTCGTGACTCCCCCAGTTGACCTAATTTACAGTGCGGCAGGTGCTAATAGATTGTGGAGGGTTAGGGGATTTAATGGAAGGGGACAGTGCCAGTGGTAAAGGCCCACTGTACCAGTAACCGCTGACTCAGTCGTCTCTGGACCCCCTTAGCCACGGTGTAAATGTTTATTTATTCACTTACGAAAACTCTGAAAATAGAAATTAAATACTACAGATAAAGTTAGCGTATTTCAGTAAGTGTTGTCCTGGCTTTTGAGAAAACTCCTCCGACTCGCAGATTTGGCAGGTCTTTAGTACACGTGTGTTTTACTTCGACAGTGACATTTGACCTGTGCCAACCATATGAGTCCAAACAAAAAAATTCCCACACGGGCTTCATACAATGTCGTGCTGTGCTTGTGAATGCTCTGATCACGTTTTACGCATGACATACATAGCATAACAATAGTTGCCATTCAGAATTGTTTTCTTAATCAGTTCTGTAATTGCAAAGCAGTGTAACAGCTTGCAAAGAACCAAAACAAGTGTAGGATTCATTGCTAATGTTTTCATCTTTTTGTGATGACTTGTGGTATCTGGAGTTTGTTTACATGCTTAGTTTAATTAGTTTTACTGAGATTCTGTTAAACCAGCTTCAACATATGCACAGCTGTTTTTCAGTTTCTTGCTGTCACATGACATTTGTCTTATTTTTACCTGCTCTGTGAGAATGTAGAGGTGCATTTTCTGCACTGCATGATTATAGACAGGCCAAAGTGTGCTACAAATATGTCACACAGAGCTAAAATGGAAACTTTTTTTTTCTCTACTTACAGATTTTTACAAATGCATTCTTGCAAAAGGTGAGTCCATGTTGATCCTCGCACACACTCACACGGATCATATAGGCTGTTTCTATACTGGCTAAACTGAAGAAGAGCTTCAACCACGACCAGACAAGATCTATCACTTGGCCGCCCAGCACCAGTCTTGCTGATAAATTCCTATGTTTCTGTTTCTGTGCAGTCATACAGAAGTGAAGGGAGCCAGGCTCTTTGTTTGGTCAGTCCATGGGAAAGGCTTCACTCTGTTCAGCTCTATGAGAAACGAAACACCGATTCTACAGACTGGACAACAAGAGCATGAATCCCCCTCTCTGCACTGGGAAGATTCACATCCAGAATACAGCAATGCGGAGACCGCTCGCAATTCAAAGCCCAGAAGGAATTCAGAGAAAGTAAAGAAACAGATGAAACTGGATTGATATTGAGATAATTAGGAAGGAATTAAATAAAGGGAGGAGAGAGGAAAAGAGGCGTTCTGACAAAATGCAAAAAAAAAAGAGAGAGAGACAAAGATAGACAAGCATGAGGGTGGTAAAGAGTGAAAAGAGGAGCTGGATGGTACTTTGGCAGCTTCAGTGTGTTCCCAGGAGGATTACTCAAACACTGAATACCAAAGACTGCCAGCAAGACCACAGAGAATCTCCATGAATGGATACATAACCACACACATGCACACAGCACACATCTCTGTGGATGTCCCCTGCTGCTGTCAAGTGTCCATTTAACCTGATTCCTCACCTTTCTTTTTTCCTACTGTCCTATTCTCTTCCTATTTCTTTACTTTCACCCCCACTGTCTTTCTCTCACCCTCCCTCAGCAGGTTTGGAATTGCCCAGACACAGACAGGTAACATATGCTGCATCCTCCGGCTACTCGTGCAGCTCTTTTTACTCCTCATGCATGGGGAGAGCTCTTTTTTTCATCTTGCAAAGGAGAATCCGCCACGTCTTATTCCACTCCCACTCGCTCCATCCTTTTGCCATTTATCTACATAAAACTAGAGAAGGAGTTCTGTATTTCACTGCCCATCCTTCCTACTTCTTTTTTCTCCCTTTCACTCCCACATGTTAATGATTTCATGCTCTAACTCACACTTTTAGCAGTGTAATGTGTTAAATTAGGTGGCAGAAACTAAAGAACGTTGCTTAATTTTCATTCATTTTATTTTAGAAACCATGATGCATCCATACACAATATGGTGTATGAAATGAAAATGGGTGAGCATTGTCTGCAGTCTGCTTGTCATATTACTAAAAGCACTTATCAGACTACCAAACGCTATTCATTACATATGAATATCTGAATGTGCCGAATA
>JBAMYA010000008.1:14013752-14026149 GCA_037176975.1 Arrhamphus sclerolepis
GATAGATAGATAGATAGATAGATAGATAGATAGATAGATAGATAGATAGATAGATAGATAGATAGATAGATACACAGACAGACAGATGGAGGGACATAATAGAGGGACAGCATCTAACACATAAATATTGAGTCCCCAGGTGAGATTTGAACCAAAAAACTTCATCCTGTGAGGGGCCACTACTACTAATACTACTACTACTAGTACTACTACTACGACTAGCTACTACTACTACTACCAGTACAACTACTACTACTATCACCAACAACAATAATAAAGACCAATAGGGACCATGGAAAATTACGCTTTCAGAAGAGTTTAATTAAAGAAGAACAAAGAAGCTGTAAAATCTGGTCAGTTGTTATTCAGAATTTGATTGAGCTTTTTAGCATTTTCATGCTCATTTTTGCTGAAGTCCTTTTTTCTTTTTTCTTTCTTTTTTTTTTTTTCTTTTTTTGCTGCCAACGCCTAAAAATTAAGCTTTGAGCTCAGCTTACTTTCACACATCTCCAAAAATGACAAATTTTTTTTTTTCTGTTTTTGAGAGTCAAAAGCGGAGACAAAAGAGAACCCATTATCAGATCCTTGTAATTATTGCTTTTTCATGATATCAAAACACCACACCTGAAGATTTAAGCTTAACAGTGAGCAAAGCCTTGTCACATACAACAACATTTCTTGTAAGAGAATTCAAATCAGGCGAATATTAAATTTGAATCAGTCAAACTGATGCTTTTCGAGCAAATTCAGCCCTAAGTGTTTTTCCCATTTTTGTTGCATCAGTGGATCAATACTTATCAAACTTCATAATTACACTTTCTTTCTTGAAAATGGCATAATCGTCATCATCAATTGGCCTTCACTAGGAAATTAATGTATCTTGGTCTTTGAACTGGTATTCCCGTTTCACTGCTGATGAGCTGTTGTTATTTTCAGTGGCTCCAAGTGTCTGGCTTGCGGCTGTTTTCCAAAGCTGGCCACTTCATGACACAAATACGTGGTAGAAGAATGCTAGTTTCTGGGAAAACAGACTTGTAAAGAGCAGGTGTATGTTGTGGCGCTGTGGTCGTAGTCCCCGCGCCCCAGTCCGCTGCTTTTTAATGACTGCAGTGCAGCCCTCCGCGGTGGTTTTGCTCTATTCATCCCGTCTGCCTTTTTGAGCATTTTAAATGTGCCAGCCATATGTTTAGGGCTTACACCTGTAGGAGACAGTCTTGACATGGCCTCTGTAGATGTGTGGTGAAAACGCACAAACTCAAATGTGCGCAAACGCACAGCCACAGACCTGAACACTCAAAAAGATCACCCTTGTGACCAGCAGAAGTTCTTGCTCACATTTATGGCAACAGATGGATCAGCAGACACATGTCGGCACATATGCTGACAGAATCAGTCACACAAACTGCTCTATCTTTAACACTCCATTTATCATCGCTCATTCACCCTAATGTTGGCTCCAGAATGATTTCAGGGCACTGCCAGGTCACAGGGGCATCCAGCACATGCCACCCTGGTGCTATTCACGCTTCTTCCACTGCCTGCTTTCTCTCAACCCGCTTCTCTCCTTCAGCATTGTGTGCTTTTACACTTCAGCATTTTGTGACTGGAGACTGACTGTCTGGCTGCTGTAAGCTAATGGAGAAGAGCGAGCGTATGGAGAGACTATAGGAGAGACAGTCCTGTTTCCTCGTACGCTGCTGTCAGAAACCATACGGGCCTGATTAATGACGACAGCCACAATAGCTCTTTATGCATTCTCTCCCCACTGCTGGCCTGCTGCCAACTCACCCTTGGGGAAAAGGAGGTATACACAGTGTGAGGAGTGTGTATATCTGTGTGCGACAGACGGGGCTAAGAGACTGAGGTATGTAATATGTGCTGATTCTGTGCGAGACGTAGGTGTGAGTGGGACCAATTCAAAAAGTGCTAAATAATAATAATAATCAGATGCTGCATGTCAAGTTCACTGTTCTTGTATCTCCAGTCCTCTTGGTGAAATAACATGAAAAAAAATTAAGGACTATTACTGCAGTGTCTTATAGCTATAATTTCCATTAAAAACTCTGAAAATGACCTAAATATAACCCTTGCTCTAAGCAATAAAACAAGTCGGAACTATTGTACCAAAAATAATTGCGAGTCGAATGAAAATAGCCTTAAAACTTTATATTTCTCGCAGGTTGTGTTTTTGGTTTTAAGTCTCCACATAAATTGAATACTTGTGGGTGAGTGTTTGCAAGGGTGTGTTTGCGCGTGTATGTGTGTAAATGTGTGTGTGGCTAGCTAGCAGCTATTTCCCCTCGCTCCTAACACAGAAAGGTTGAGAAGAGCCATCTTTCATCTCCTCTGCATCATCACAACGTCTGCATTATTAATGGCCCTGATTACTGTAATCAAAAATTCTTATTTATTTGGAGGAGTTGGAGGAGGGGGGAGGAGGCAGAGAGGCCCGGGCTTCTCTCTCCAGACAAAAAACCTTTGGTCTCCAGCTTTAATTTTTCAGAAAAAGAGATGCTGCAGTGCCCTATCTTCCCCAAGTTAGGAACTAAGCTAGTTAGGCACACATAAACATGCAAAAAATACTGAAGCGAAGACATTCAAACTTTCCTGTTCTCAGCCTTTGAGCATCACGTTCATTTGCATCCACAAACACACAGCCGCACTGAGATGCACATGTACACACACCCTAGAAGTTAACAGTCAATAATAGCATCTTAACGAACACAATCATCCAGACCTGTAGACAGCAACACAAAGAACTCACTCATCCCTGCCTTTCATCTAGTTTTGAGCTTCTTTTCCCTCTTTTCTTTTTCTCCATGCCTGCCTCTCTTCTTGCCTTCTTCACTCACCTCCTCCCTTGCTTCCTCCGCCATCCACTCCACCCTGTCTAATCTTTCCAGGCACTACCATTTGCATGCAAATAGTCCATTACCCAGTGGCAGGGAGACATAGCCAGGAGCTCAGTACTAGGTAATCAAGGACAAAAGAAGTGCAGAAGAGATGCAAGAGGGAAAAAAGGGGGGGAGGAATGAAAGAAAGACAGCATGGCAAGAGCGCTGAAAGATCACATGTGAATTAACATTAAGAAAGAAAGGCATCAAGCGACTTGGCAGAATGAAGGGAGGACAAAATGAAGGGAACAGTGAGGGAAAGAGAGGAGAAATACAGCGCAAGTTGCTCTGAAATGATGTGTTTGAAGAGGTGATTGGAGGCAAGGATCTTTTTAATGTAAAGGCTGCAAGTTAAGTTGAAGACTAGAATGACTACAGCTTTGACTCTGCAAGGGATCAAAGTATATGAGCTTGCCAGCCTGTCAATCTACGACTGCAGCTCTTAAAAAAAGTTACCCTGAGGTAATCATCCTCTGCAACCATAGGGAAAGGTTTCTCCCTTCTTAAGCTGCCTGCCTTTAAAAGAACAACTTGCAGCAAATAGTTTTTCACCAAATAAGGTCAATTTTTTTAAGTTTTTGAAAAAATGTACATTTCAAAATCATTATAGCCATTCCTTGAAATTTCTGATATCTAGTAACCAGGTATCTTGCTGAGAAACAGAAACGACAATTTTGATAATAAATAATGAAGCTTTGACGTACTGTAGTTAACATTCCTCACAAGTGTCATGAGAGTTATATGAATGATAAAGGCATCAATCCATATTGTGACAGCTGTTGATGAAAATGGCCAGATGTCAATGTCAGATAATGTCAGCGCATCTCTTTAAAAGCATACATTTATCACTTGAGATATATTAGGTAAGAATGTCTAATGACACAGAAGAAAACACTGCAATCTAGAAGGGCACTTGGAGAGCAACGTCCTCCAACAAAGATTCTGGACCTGCACCAAAATGTAATAAAATGTACTGGTTCTTTGCCTAGTTTATTCTTCACAAAGTTTCAAGAAGTTTGGCTTTGTCTTTCTTTTTTATGTGTGTGTGTGTGTGTGCGTGTGTGTGTGTGTGTGTGTGTGTGTGTGTGTGTAGGTGGGGGAGAATCCCATGGCTCTGGACATAATGTGGGGTTTCATATGAAAACATAAAGAATGTTGAACTAAAAGCATAACTTGTTGAAGTAACAAATTTGATAATTTTGATAGATAATCAAAAGTTTGTTTCTTTGGTCAAATCTTACCAACAGTTTAAAACAAAGATGTTCAATTGTAAGGCAAATGTTGGCACCTCGGTTGGCATTTTTCCTATTTTGTTGCATTGCAATCTGGAATATAAATGTATTTTTTTCACGGCTTTATATCATCTGATATACACATTATGCCAACAACTTTTAAGATGCTGAATATTTCAATATTTTCTGTTGTGAAGTAGATTAGAAGCAACAACCGCTTCAAGCCTCTTGGTCTTTATGAGTTTGAAGTTTGTCAATACTGAGACTGTTCCTCTTTCTGACATGCCTTTTGGTGAACTTTTAATGCGTTTTCTTATTTTATTTTATTTTTTTCTGGCCAGTCTTTCATAAAGTCCAGCTATGTGAAGTGTTCAGCTTATTGTAGTCCCATGGCGCTAGTCCAGTCTCTGCTGTGGAGCTCTCCAGCTACTTCAGGGCTATCTTTAGTCTCTGATTAATGTCCTCCTTGCCTGAACTTTTGGTAGGCAGCCTTGTCTTGTTCAGGTTTGTTTTGGTGCCACATTCTTTTCATTTTGTGAAAATAAGTTTAATAGTGTTCCATGGGAATTTGAAAGTTCTGGATATTTTTGTTTATAACTCAAGCCCAGGTTGGAAGCTTGTCACTGATTTGCTTGGACAGATCTTTGGTCTTTGTGGTGCCTCATTTGCGGTGGTGTTGCACACTCTTGGGCCTTTCAGAACAGGTGTGTATAAGCTGAGTTCATGTAAGGGCGCATGTCCACGAAACACAGCTATGCACAATACACAATTCCGCGTGGAGTCGCATCTCTCCCCTATTTCCTCGCATGGTGGCGTGTGCATTACAGCCTTGCTATTTTGCTGTAAACCATAAATATAAACAACAACAACTGTAACGAGACAGACAAACCTCCTCTAATGAAAGTAGCTCTTCGCTCAACCTCCCTCACCTTCATGCAGGAGCATTTCCTCCACCCGCTGTATTGATAGGTAGGCAGCGAGGGATTGTAAATAAGTAGAAAACCTACAAAAATCACCAGGACAAGAAGTTTTCACATACTCTGTTCTGATACTGCTAGAAACTTTTCACTGAATGCAACAACACAGAGAACAATGTGTAATTTGTTTGGATGATGCGCTCAAGCTGGATGCCTTCATTTGCATAAAGTTGAGCAAAGCACAACTTTTTTTCTCATGTTTCCTGTGATCCCTTACATGCTGCCTTGCTTGCCATAAAATAAATAAATAAATAATGGGATCCATGTGATTTTGAGCAATTCGTCTTGTGTAATGGTATCGGCTGTAACACTTGAATGCACAGAGGCAGAGTTTATTTAAATGATTATGTGATATCTTCATGTAATCGGTAGCATCAGAACTTACTCAAGGACTTCATAGCAAAGGGGGCGCTGGTGTAATGCTGCTGCTAAAGCGCATTGCTGATTCTTTTCCAGAGGCTAGACAGCAACTACACAGTCAAAACAATAATGGAAACATCTGTTACAAAACTGCTGCATATTGTTCAAACCCCTCTTTACTGTATAATTTATTTCTAAAGACAGGCCCAATACAGGGAGACTTGAATACTAATGCTTGTCTAATTTTTCATGAAAATTGAGGTCTTCATACCACCAGTTTTTTTGATAAAAAAAAAAAGAAAAAAGAAAACCCTTTGCAATACCAACCAGCTTTTTAAAATGGTGAATTTGTAAATGGTATACATTAATTTGTTTAACAAGTTCACAAAATCCACATGGTGATATTATTATTAGTAGTAGATGTAGTCTTTATTTATTGTTAATTTCAAAAACATTGATTGGTAATATAACAACATTTGATGACGGAGAAAATAACATCTTTATTTCCACCAAACAGCTTCTCTTGAGCTCTTGGTGATGGTTGAGGAACAGGCGATGAGAACTGTGACTGTTGTTTGCAAGCAGCAGCAACCATCAGCCTATTTTGTCACATGCATGGAGAAAAAGATTTCCTTATTTATGAAAAGAGTGCAAACAGATGATGACATCTCAGTGAAATATTTCATAAAGTCTGGGATTTTACTCTGCCACCGCTTATTGTCCATCCTTTTTTTCATAAATGTCTTTGTAATATCCTGCTGAGTTTGTTCTACTTCTGTCTTCATCACTCCGTACCTTGTCTCACCGTCTGTGCCTCTTTTGCTCTCAATAGGTAGTTGAAGTAACTAAACTTCTCCTTATGGGAGAAGACGAAATGCATGAATGTCAAAGGAAATGAGTCCCCTTTTACTGCTGCCACCCCTGCGCCCCCCTTGCCCCCTCTCTCCCTGCGAAGCAGTTGATTGCGGCCTGTTTGATGTCCTAAACGCACCGTACTAAGATTTGCTCTCTGTTCCTCGCAAAGCCCGTTTGAAGCTCTGTGTGAGTGACACGCATTTTCGACGCAACATTCTGCTAAAACGGGCAATTATTCTCTCCGCCACCCCCTCCCTTTTTTTATGTTCAGCTTTGGAATCGCGATGCTTAAGGAGGTGGCTGAGGAAAGAGACACGGAGTGAAAACTTGCACCCACACATTCCTCTAACTAAGATGTAAATATGCATCTTTCGTCTAAGATAGTTACTTTTCTTTTCTAAACTTTTTTTTTTTCTTTTTGTCACAACCATAACTGAAATTACACCTCCTGCAGATATCACCAACATGTACCCATTAAGACCCACATATTACTGTCAGTAGTGTTTGGTTGAACCCGCCTCAACCCCTTCTCTGCATCTCTGAGCACTTTCACAGGCTTCCGGTGTCAGTTTTGAGAATATAAAAGAGGCTTGTGTGATATACGTTTTTGTAAAGGGGTTTATTCAATGTACGAAGCACCACTGAAGCTGCCCCAGGCTTGCTTCTTTCGACACCCACTACAACAGCTTCAAGACGATGGCTCAATAGAAAAAAAAAAAAAAAAAAAAGCTGTAGCCTTGGACCTGCTCCTCACCCACCCACTCATTTCCATGTGAAGCAAGGTTACCACTTATGTAGGTTTACTTGTTTTTTGTTTTTTTTTAAAGCATTTGATCCAGAGCTCTCCCAGACTGTGATGTCTGATTAGCTATAGGTTCAGTTTGATTGGAAATATATGCCAACACACATACACACACGCTCACAGTCCCACACCCAAGCACATTGTGACACTGTATTCTCTCAGCGATTGGCCCGTGCCCAGGATTGCACTCCTCTTTTATGACCCTTGCTTTATGGTTTATTTAAAAAGTAACAGTCCCTTTATAGGTCATTAAAGCAGAAATAAAAGACAACAGACGGCCCACAGTGGATAGAGGAGCGAACAGACGCCAGCCAGATTGGGCTGAAACACACTCGCACACAGAGACGCACACAGAAACAAGTGTGTGCAAAGGTGCACCCGAGGCCAAGGGTTGCACCCTCCTGATGAGAGCAACTGGCTGCACATCATCACTTCACACATCTAAACTCTGGACATATTGCACCATGAAACACATCCACAAATTTGAAATAGATAAAGCCAAGATGATAGTACATGAAAAATGTCAACATCCAGACATACAGGGAGTCAAGAAGGTTGCTCACAGCAGATGTGGGAGCAATGTTATACAGTGTGTATCCTTTTCATTTGTCTCTCCGGCTCTCCCTCTCTCCCCTACTTACCCTCTTCTCATTCACACATACTTTGACCTGAGCGTGGTAAAGCAGGCATGATTAACTGTACAGAAATGTCAGCTGAGAAGAATGGCTGAAATGTAATTACTGAGTTAATGTGGTCCACGGAGAGATGAGTAAGACGGAGAGGAGAGGAAGAGAGAGAGAGAAATACTGAACTGTGTGTGTGTGTGTGTGCACGCAAGTGCGCTTGTGCGTGCACGCGTGAGCATGCTACAAAGTTTTAAATAGATGGTTAAAGAAGACTGAGCACATTTGTGCATCCACGTTTACGGGCTGTTACATTTATGTGTCCGTCAATAAAAGCAGTTTGGGGGGGGCAGTATTTTTCTTTGTTTACAAAAAAGCAAGCGACAATGTGTTCAAAAGGCATTAAATATAAATATATCTGAACTGCTATATATATCTGACCAACTAAGCAGATTCACAGTGACTCTATAATACAAATTAACTTGTTAAAACTTAATGGATGTATTCACTGAAATATTGTTTCTTGGTGTGCATTTCTGACAATACGTTACAAGAAAAATTGAGTCTTAATTTGTACACAAAGTATGAGTCCTGCCTGAGATACAGTATCTTTGCAATTATAAATAAGTCATTAGTTACAAGTAAACTTGTAAAAAGACGTTCTCCAGTGTAGCAGATTAATGTTGTGAAACTTTATATTTTCAACCAATCCTCTGCCTTTCCCTTGGTGGTGTCTGCACCAAACCAGAACACTATGCTGCTTCAACCAGTGATGATTAATCACAGTGGGGGCAGCCGTGGATCGGTGCATACAGTGGGTCATTCTTCCGGTCAGAAGAATGACCTTAACGTTCGATCCCTGGTTCCTCCTTCTGTTGGAGTGTCCTTCAGAAAGACATTGAAAAAAGACGTTCATCTCAGTGTGACGATGGACACAAAGCTCTCCCTAACTGTCTATAAAAGGAACAAGAAATGTGATATGAAATGAGAATGAAAAACAGATTTTAAAGCACTTCGTAGAGCCTAGACGAGGTTAAAAAGATATAATAAAAGTGCAGACAGTTTACAATTTAAACCTAACAAAACAGAATGAATCTTAAAATGAACAGAGCGAAAATGACCTCGGAATTTATTCATAAGAATAGCATCGTAGTTTCTGATTTTCAATTCAATTCAATAATACTTTATTAATCCTTGAAGAGAAATTATTCAGTAAGAGTTGCTGTATAAGTTTCTTTAAAAAGGAAAAAAAAAAGCATCTAGTGTTGCATTAGCCATGGCATAACTGACCCCATATAAGAGCGTGTTCATAACTCAGAGATGCCAGAGTTATTAAAAACATGGCAGGGGCTTGATGCCTTAGAATAAAAACAGAGTGGAAATTCCCCCACTTAATGTTTTGATGGCAATATTGAAAAGCAGCATCAACCACATCAGTACAAAATTTTTCTGAGATCAGAGAGCAAAGTTGAAGCAGCCTCTCCCTCTTTTCTCTCCATCAGTTCATCCCTTTCTCATCTAAACGACCATAGAAAAACAGACGGGGGGGATGGGGTGCAGACAGCAAGGCCATAGTCTTATTAGCGATAATGAGAGAGAGCCATTCTGCCAATTTACATCTGTAATCTGATATTAGCTCTTGCCACCCGCACTAAGGGAACACACACACACACACAGGCACTCGTGCACAGATTTGGAAGCATATATAGATGCGCACGCAATTGCATGATTTTTTTTTTTCATATTCAAGTAATAAAAAGGCAGAAATGCCACAGTGGTCACTGAAAACAAAGCCAATATTCCTTAAATTCAGAAATAACCATAAACAAAAAAATGCAAGGTACCAACTCATCAAGCAGCCACACACCTTTGAAAAAAAATACTTGTACATTAAAGAGGTATTTGTAAGACTGTTTACTTTAAAAGCATTCAAAATATGAAAAATGAACAGAACTTAACTAAATTTGAGAAAAAAAACAGGTCTGTGCATTGTGAAGTTTGAACATATGCCCAAGTTAAAGGAATATTCACAAGTTAAATTAATCGTATCATTAAATAGTAAGAAGTGTAAACTCCTGTTGGGGACCAGTGCACTCCGAATCCAAGCAGTTTTAAAGTTAAAGCGGAATATATTTTATATGTTTGCAGCAGAATGGCAATGATGCTAGCAGTCACACTTGCTTTACCACACACTGGGTCCCTACAGACAAACCAAGGTAATTTTAACTTTGTGAGTTTACAGAAAGCATATAAAAATTAATACCTGAAATCTCCTTCCAGTTGCTGTACATAGACGCAAAAGGAGGACATTTCATGACCTCTGCTTCCATTGAATTGCATCACATTATATCAGTATACACTTATTGATAACAAAATGGAAAAAGTGTTAGAAGCCATGTTAGAGGCCATGTACTGCCCTCCTTTTGCATCTATTGGCATTCAAATATCTAGTGAACTAAACGTCTAACAAAGTGGTGGAGAACAAAAAGGAGATGCCTTGACAAACGGTCTTTTTTCTAAACTTTCTGTACACTTACAAAGCTATCATTTTATATTGGTCTCTATGTAGGGACCCTATTCATACTAGAATTTAGGTGAAAGACATTCAAGTCTTTTGAGAGGCTTAAAATAGCAAATAATTCTGATGTAGGTGGAATTTTGCCCAAAGTGCAAACATTAACTGCCATTTGGCTGCAAACATATTTTCTGTTCTCACTTAAAAATGCTTCCATTGACATCTTTTTGATCCCCAGCAAACATGCACACTCCTCACCATCTAATTACAGACATAGGGTTGATTTAACTCTCGAATGTTCTTTTAACATGCACACCAGCTAGCTCTGGCCCATGACCCATTTATTATAATCATGTATTACATAATGGGCGACTGAGTCCTGACAGCACCACAGCAAGATGTGCAGCCAAATGCAGCTTTAGCTACTTCAAATAGTTACGACAGTTTACGGCAGTGCATGTGTGAGTAACACCTCCACACAGCTGCTGTGGCAATGAAAACATACACAACACTCTCATTAAAGTGACTTGTGATGTGAGAGATGCAACATCAGGACTGAGGAGACAACTTTTGTTTTCCTCTCCCAGATTCATGACAACTTTGATATCTGCTCTTAATTTGTAGTGTATTATGCTGTGTTTTATATGTCAGGCGCATCCTCAGCCATAGAGCCTCCATCCATGTCATCATCTCCTCCTGATGGATTATATAACTTGAAGTCCTTCATAATGGTGCTCTCAGATTGATTTCTGGGTCAAACGAGATGGAGAGAGAGAAGAGAAAATGAGGAGAGGTTTATGACTTTAACCAACCGTCAATCACAAAGAAGACAAACAATGAAAAAGTAAAAACAGCTGAAACTCTTGGAAGGCGACCTTTGGAGAAAATGATGGCAGTGAAATAATCTGACCTGTTACAGTTTGTTTATTGGCCTCAGATCACAAAAATACTCCTTTTGCAATGTTAGGCCTTTAAATGGAAACATCAGCAAACCTCTCTGCTACAACAAAGTCTAGAAAGAAACACTTAATTATTGTGTATGAAATTTTGTACATCAGTGTTTTTCAATCTTGTACACTCAAGTACCTCTAGCACATATGTTTAAGATGTCTCCAGCACACTTGGCTCAAATCAAGGGGTTGTTGTCAGACCAAGCGAATGAGGTGATCCATTTAAATCAAGTTTGTTGGCACAGGGAAACACCCACAACATCCAGGGCAGTGGTATTAAAGGACCAGAACTGAAAAACTGCAGTGTACATTTCCAAAGTTTTATCTACACCTTTGCATGATTACTTTTAGCACAAGTCAGAGCGCAAGTGAATTTATTGTTCTCATATAATGCAGTTTATGTAATTTTTATGGAAACAATATGTTTTGGAAAAGGTGAATCTAAGTAACAAGAAGCAGCATGAAATTGCAAAACACAAAACTTGAGATGTATAGTCATGTCCTCCTTATAATCCTCTAATCCTGCTGCTGCCTTTTTCTTTGTGTACAAATACAAAATCATCATAGAGGGTCTTAGTATTAGGCAAGTACAACCTCAGATGTACAGCAACATTTAACTTTTTTCACCATGCTATTATTTATTTCATTTAAAAAAAAAGTCCAAAAAAAAAAGGAAGAAAAAAAATCCTGCTACTGCTTCAGTAAGATTGAAGAGAAGACCATGCAGCCAGGTCCTGACTAGACTTGTGCAAAAAAAATCCAATGGTTTCATAGAACCAAAGTGGAGGAAAAGGAAACATCAGTTCAGGAGGAAAACTTTGTAACCACTTTCAGGCACAACAGTAGAGGGGTAGTTTGGGTTTGTTTTGCAGCAGCAGGACTTAAGTACAACAGTCAGAGTCAGTTATGAGCTACTCTGCATACCAGAGGATTCTTGAAGCAAATGCGAGGCCTGTCAGTCTGACAGCTAAAGATTGACCTTGACTCAAGAAAAGAGTCAAGATTTTGAAAGGGAAGTCCAGACATCAACCCAGTTGAAAATACCTGAGCAGAAGTGAATGTCCAAAAACTTCAATGAACTTAAGCAACATTGTGAAGAAAAAAAAAAAAAGAAAAGAAGAGTTATTTTCATTTTTGTTGGCCGGGGCAGTGAAAATACCCAAGGGGCCATTAAAACTCTGATCTACTG
>JBAMYA010000008.1:14027537-14039328 GCA_037176975.1 Arrhamphus sclerolepis
TGGCAAAGAAACACAAAGGCATGGAACATTTGTTAGATTATTTAAAACAGGAGGTACATAAATATTTCTGTTTGTAAACTAAACCCTTTTAATCTTGGACATATTCCAGTATGCTGTCAGCTTTCTTGTTACTGCATTTTCTTTTTGGTGCCGACGTAAATATGATGTATGTGGGAAAAAGATGCCTAGCTGTTTGTGAGCATGCTGAGTCAGAGTCTGGCTCCAACACAGGAAATCCATCATATAAGAGAGAAAAATCTGATTAATTGAATGTAAAATAAAGTAAAAAGGGTGTGACAGCAATACAACAATACAATAAATAAGTTTAAGACCCTTGCTTATCTAAAAGACAACACACTTGCTCATCACAAAATATTCAAGCTATTAAAGAAGTGATTTTGCCAATAATAAGGGTAACCCATTTAATGACAATCCCAGAGACCTTAAAGCCTTGCGCTTTTCCATGTTAGTGGTAATAATATAAACCTCTGGACTTCAAGTCTCTTGTAGTCTAACACTTTCCATGCTACTCCATTTTAGGACTCTGTCTAGGTGCATTAACATTACTTAGTGGCTAAACCCATGTTGGAGAGTGGAGAAAAATGCACCAAACCTGAGTTTTGTGTCTGTGCATGCACTGCATTTTCTTTTTGACTGAGAGCGACTTTTACCTCTCCCTTTCAGCACTGTGTTTGCCGTCTCCTCTGCACGCTGCCAGTGTACTGTAGCACACACTCTTTCTCCCCAATTACCAACCTGCCTGTGTCTCTACGTCTGAGCTGTGTGATTGAGAGAATGTGAGGGGAAGAGAAAGTGAGAAGGTGTCTATGTGTGTGCGCTTACACACACACGTGGGTCCTTGTGTGTGCACAAATGTGTATGTAAGAATGTGTGTCCCCGTCTCATTCTTCTGCCTCTGTTTCCCCTCCGGATCTCATGTATAATTTATGAAGCTCTCATGAATATGCTAATTAGTCGACGTGCAGGGAGAGGTGAGAGGGCTTCCCCTGTTCTATTCTTACATTCGTCTGATGAGAGAGAAGGAAAAAGGGAGCAGGATAGAGAAGAGGGTGCTGGAGGAGAAAATAATAGTTTGCACTGTTGTAGAGGAGAAAGTCTAAGTGAAAAAAAAGGGAAAAAGACGAAGGGCAGAGAAGGAAAATACTGGAAGAAAAGTGTGGAAATACATTTATTAAATCCCCAGCGTTCAACAAATAGGTATTGTGGCAATATGGACGGTGGCAAGCCCATGTTGTGCTATATTGTGTTGGAAACAAATGAATCACCCATGCTGAGTGGACGTGGAGAGGTGAGATTGGAAGAGGCAGCAAGAGAAATGTGGAGATGGTGGGGGGGGGGATAGTCATTGTTCCTTCAGTATTTCAGTCGTGTTTCTGTCTCTGACGAGACAGGTAGGCAAATAGAACTGTTATTCCAGTTTCAATTGCTTCACGCATAAATAGATGATAGGTGCCAAGTTTCTGAAGAGACGCTGAAGAAAAAAAAAAATCTTCTGGATATCATTCTAGACAAAATAAAATAACATGAAAAAAGAGGGTGACGGAAGCTTCTTGCACTTATAAGATAAATTTCAGAGACAGAGAGGTAGTAGGTAGAGAGATTAATCCAATAGCTGACAAACTAGCAAACTAAACATCAAAAGCCTCATCTTCAAAGTTGTGTAACATGAAAAACATTTTAAACCACATCAAAGCCTTAACAGACTACAGAGGGAAGATCTCACTCTCCTTTCTTCTCTTTTTCTTGAACTCTGTCAGTCTGTAAGCCTCTTTTCCTGTTCTACTGTCTCCCCTCTGGAGTTCAATCATGAGGACCGAGTTTCATGTGAAATAGTGCATGACAAGCAATACATGTGTTCGTACATGCATGCCTATGTGCATATGCTGTTTGCATGGATGCATACAGCTAGCTGAGTGTGTGTGTGTGTGTGTGTGTGCTGCCTTCCCTCCTCCTGGCACCCTCTGGGAAGAGGTAACATTCCAGCTGATGATTCAGCATCTGTCGCCCTGCTTATGTAAGAGAGCAGGCACAGTCCAGATGACTGACTGGCTGATTTAACTGACTGACTGGATGAATGACTCAATTTTAAAGTCTGACCAACTGACTCAGTAAATAAAAAAAAAAGGTTTGATTTACTGACTGACAGACTGGTTGTTAAAGAAAAAAAGAGAGAAAAAAATGACTGATTTCATCAGGTGACATTCCATCTGGATTCAGATTCAATGTAAGTGTCATTCAATGATATTCAGTACCATCTGATGAATACTTTGAATTGAAAACTATATAATGTGCATTTATAATTTACACTGTTGCTTGTAATATGGTATTGCAAACCTAGCATGGCATTGAAATGCCTTTGAAACCTTTGTGGAAAGCATTGTTTTCTACCTGTACATAAGCATCTGTCCATGGGTCAGTTCCTTAAGGGTAAGTATAATAATTTGTTCTCTGCAGTGAGATGGAAAATATACAAGACGTTGTTGCATGATGTTCTCCTGTTTTTGCTGTTGATTCTTCTGTGTCGCTACATGCATCTATGGAAGCACAAGTAGACATCTGCAGAAATTCTGTATCCAAGCACAAAATTAACCAATGCTATGGGTTTTTGTGTAAAAGCAGGCATAGATATGTGAAGGGGAAAAAAAAGCTTTCCCAAGTTCATGTTTATGCAAATAAAGAAAAGGTAACAGAATATGTGGAAGCTCTGCAGGAGAGCTGTCAGAAATAAAATAAAAAAGTGTAGATGAAATTCTGCTCTACAGTGAAATCTTTACCTGACTCGAAAATGTTACCCTCTCCCTTGTAAAAGATGGACATTCTCTTAAAATTCAAAAGAAAATATAATACAACCTAGTTCCCTTAGTTAAATATTTAACAATTTTGTAATTTGTTCATGCTTTAACTGACCATAGCTGACAAACCAGCTGAACAATGATGAACTACTCTTGAGGTATGACCGCTGACTGATGGGCTCACTGGTTAACTGGCTGGCTGACTGGCACAAAACAGGCACAATGGTTTAGCAGAAATAAACATGGGTACTAACTTTGTGACACCAAAGAAAAATGGGATACTAACCACTCTGCCAAACATGAACAATTAAAACCATCATCTATCTAAAGGAAAAACGAAAACCAATTACAATTATTATATAAAAATTAGAAGTATTTTGTGCTTTTAACCAAGCCATCTGTGCAAAGGAAGGGGACTAGCAGGGGAGAGGGACAGTAATTCAATATGCACAGCTTTCTTGAAGAAAGGTTTATAAATTGCATGTTAATAAAAAAAATAAACGAGCTGGTGTTTGCCTGTGTTGCTGTAACCAAGGTTTCTGAGCGTAGTGTATATCCCTCTAACCCCTGCAGCATGGCGCTCTCTCTCCAAAAATTAATCCTTGCTGTGTTACGCAGGTAGGTATGCAGGTATATATGTACTCCGTTTCAGCATGTAGTCAGGATGCACGTATTTCTAAGCCAAGCATAAAAAGTAAGGAAATTTATGTTTGGTAGATGATTTCTTTGATGTAACATGGCATCTTGGCAATAAATCATACTGTTTGAGAGCCAGTGTGCTTCCCTTTTAAATGGTGCCACATTTGTACATGCATTGTGATGAGCAGCAGAGTTGCCATGTCCCTTACTGGAAAAACAAGCCTCGTCGTCATTGGACACAATCTCAAGGCATACCAAAATTAAGATGAAATTCTGTGACCAGAAGCAGTCCCATATCTCTGAAACCAAAACTGCCAACACTTACCCACAGAGACTACCTCCAGAATTTTGGACTCGAGAAGATGGAATTGGCTGCCAGCAGTCCTGACCTCAAACCCACTGAACACTTTTGGGACCAGCTTGTTCATGCCAGTGACTGAAACAACCATGTTGGCTGACTTGCACCAAATGGTGGTTGAAGAATGGGATGCCATCCCACAGCAGTGTGTGACCAGGCTGGTGACCAGCATGAGGAGGAGGTGCCAGGCTCTTGTGGCTGTGAAGGACTCTTCCACACACTACTGAGGCCCCTGTTTGTTAAATTAATACATTTAAATCCAAACAAAAGTCAACAGCAATCATCCCCCAAATGCATGCTAATAATAAACGTGGCACTGTTTAATAGAGAAATAAATAGGCTTTCCAACAAAATAAGATTCATTGCCAAAAAGTATTGTTGAAAAGAAATATTCTACCAAATACAAAATTCCTCACTGGCTTGCTGCAGTCAGGTGACCAGTGACAGTAAGCAGAGGAGAGGAAAAGCACAGAAGCAAACATGAGTTTATTATAGTAAACTTAGAGCGACAGTGGTGACAGGCAGAGAGTGCAGAGACTGGAAGAAATTAAGAGAGACATAAATGCTCCACTATGCAAATAAATGCAGTCTCCTATGTGGGCTGCACCTTATACATACCTTGAATCTCTCTCTCTCACACACGCATACACACGCACACACACGCCCACACACACACACATACGTTGGAAAGCAGCCAGCAAACAATCACAGAGAAAAATACAATTCAGGTGCACATGTACTCTGTGCTCAGGGCTAGTGTTTCAGATTGAAGGTTGTTCAGTGTCCTCGAGCAGAGGATAGCCTGGACAAGGGTTGAGGGTCCTGCAGTGTGGAAGGGGAAAAAAGAAGTTAATAGCCACAAGAAATGAAGAACAGGAGAGGAAACTGAAAAGAGGGGATGCTGTTCAGCAATGTGACCTTCTGTGTTGGGTTGTAGGGAGGATCAACCTCTGGGAGACAAGGGATCCTTGGCAAAGTCACCCCTGCATAGGGCTCACTGGCAACTGGGTTCAGGCTATGCAAACATGCACACAAACAAACACACATAATCACAGTTGTGTCTTACACCCAGATCCAGCCTGTAGCAGACAGCCGACAAACAGAGATGAGGTGCAATATCACCTAAGTGGGTATCTCTCATCACCTTAAAAAAGAACACACCTCCAACAACACATGCACGCTCTCAAATTCACACATCTCACTTTGCTGGCTACAGACAGAGGGAGAAGGAGGAAAAAGTAGAGGAGGAGGAGGAACAGGAGGGGGTGACAGCAGGAGTGAGAGTGAGGGAGAAAAACCAAGAGATGTGTCGCCTCTCCTCGCTGATGCCTTATGCTAAGAGGGATTTGCATACATTTTTAATCAAAGCAAATTAGATCATAACCAAATTAAATCACGCTTTCCAGCCACCCCCTTATCTGTCTGCCTCCTGTTCCATCCACCCACCTATTCCTCATCATTTAATTATAGTCACTAAAAGGTATGGTTAACCCAATGAAAAAAAAAAGAACTCACACACATAAAGCAACTGAAAAAAATAAATAAAATGAAATGTATCATTTATGACATGAAATGGAATGACATGGAAACTAAGTTTTGCAATTACAGTGGGCAAAATGAAGTTTACATTGACTCTAGGTCAGTTTCATCTGTCTCTGCAACATTTAGTAGCTTTGCAACTGCAGCTGTCAAGTACGTAACAAATACACAGAAACAAATTAAATCACAAAGCAAGCTCAAACATTGGGCCAACAGTACTGTCACACACCGCAGAAACTAGACACCTCCTCCTACATTCCTCTCCACACCCTCTGCTGATAAACAGATTGATACCAACCACCACTGCCAGCTACTGCCAATTATATAATGACTTCCTACAGATGTCTGATAACTCAATCACAACCCCATTATTGGCCATCATCATGAGGTATAGCATCAAAAGTATAAAATGCAGTATGCCACAAATACAATTTGTCATGATTTCTTCCAGTTTGAGGAATACACTCATGTATGCAAATGTAATTGCCCATGCATGTGCAGGTGTACACACATAGCAAACTCACATTCACAGTCAAACAGTCATGTCATGTTGAAGTGTGTTCTGTTCCTTTTCACCGTCTCTCACACATGCATATGGGTGCACAAAGGTGCCTGTGGGCCTATTTGAGATGCAGACTTTCATGTCGTAGTAAATGATATGAAAAGTCATATTGTGAGTCAATCAGCAGGCAGGGTTCTAATGTCTTCATATTCTCATCTAATAGAAAGAAACGGAGAGTAGAAAGCAAGGGGAAAAAAATGCTATTTCATTGAGAATAAAGCATAGAAGATCCACACATAAGTACACTTTCTGATACTGGAAGTTATTCGTAATGATTTCATCTTTGCTCTACCATTTAGCACAATCTGCATATAAAATATTTAAGATGTGCTTTGTTCAGATCAAAAAAAGACTGATAATTAATGTGTATCATGAGATTTTGCTCTTTAATATTATTGTATTCAAATAAATATTTTTTTTCAGCTTTTCTTAACATCATGGTCTTTAGATGTTTTCCTGTAGTAACTGACAGGAAATATGCAATATTGGACCTTACTCTTCAATTTAACTACATTCAAATATTTGTAAAATGTTGCCAAATATCAATAATATTGAAGACCTTTTAGATTCCTCCAACAGCCAGCTATTTCTCCATATTACTGTCCAGATTATCTGTTATAAAAAAAAAAAAGCCATTTCAGAAAACCAGGAGATCCCCTGCACCCTCACCATTCAGTAACATATTCTTCTGCAAAAGACCCACAGGTGAAAATATGTTGTACAATGATGTTACAATTTTTTGGTCCTTTTGTTTGAAGAACAAAGCACAAAGAGCTGCAACAACATTTGATAATGCAAGTGTTTGTCAAGGATTACAGGTAAAAGGCTCAAATGTTGGAGATTACGGCGGCAGCAGCAATAAAACAAAGTCCTTTAATAATAACAAAAGACTCTGCCAATGCAGGAGTAACTAAAAGACATAAGACTTATCAAACAACATGTAGAAAGCCAGAAGGAAGACTGAGAATGAGAAGCAAGGCAACATATAGACGCTGAATAAAACTTGAGGGATAACGAGACACTGATGTAGAAAATTAACACAGGAGAGAACTGACAAAGTCTCATGTCAGGGAAAGTGCTTTCAAAATACAGGAAATATAAAGGTAAACATAAAACAATTACAAACAACAACAAAAGCACAAGTAAACCAAAACTAAAATATAAAGAGAGCAGAACATTTAGATAAACTCGTAATCAAAGCCAAGACCATGGATGTATTGCACTGATTCCCACTAGTTTGAAATTCTAGCACACCTCCACCAGGTGAGCTGGAATTACAATCAGACCACCAGAATCAGGTCCACATGTGCTCTGTGCTCATAGGAATCATTCTGAAACTGGCCTCTTCCGCTATTTCAAATACATTTATACCAAGCAGAAAATCCCCTCTTCCCCCAAATCAGTAAATAAATGAGCAGTCAATATGTGCATTTCATTAACAAAAAAGAAAATTAATTAAATCTGTCCTTAAATTACCAAATAATCATATTTGATGAAGTTTCTATGTGAAACAACAGGTCAACCAGCTGCTGGATGCTGAAAGATGTGACTTTAGAGTTCATTTCAGTGAGCAATTGTATAGTTTTCAGATATAATCGAGGATGAGTTGCAGACCTTTATGAACAAAATATCTGATTAAAAGAAAATACGTCCTGTACAACCCAGCTTTAATTAACTTCCACTTGAACTAAGCAAATCTCATTACTAGTGGAAACAAGAGTTAAATGAAAGTTTCCATGAAGCCCTGATTGTAGCTCATAGTGATTTCTGTAGTTTTATGACTAATGTCTACTTGGGTTTATGTAGCTGTCAATCATAATTTCATTGGTAAAACATAACAGTGACCAGATCACTGCATGAAGGTAATGTTTAAAATGAGACATTTCCTGGTTGACCACTGCAAAATAGATCTTTAAGTAACAAATCAAGCGAAGTAACAGAATAAAGACTCATGGATTCAGTTCAAAAGGCCTCATTCTCTTTGTATGCTGCATTATACTTCTTAATGCAACATGAACCCATTGGATTTTTATTTCTTTGGAAACCAATTTCCTCCTTCTTTATCAAATACTATGGCCTATCATAAGTGCTCTCTATATTTGAAGATACTTTAAAGGTTATAGGCCAAAAACTTGTAAATGTTCAACACATTATAGGTTAGTTTTTATTTGTAACAGTTACAGATGCTTGCAGCAAATATCTCAGAGGTGTTAAACTGAGTTTTGAGAGAAGAAGTGGGAATGTCCTATGGGGGATATGTGCACTGTATGCTGAGGTGAATGTGTGTGTTGAGTGGTGCAGGGAGCAGGGAGTTGGCTGACGGACAAAGACAGGCTGCCTGCAGGTTCAATCTGCCCGTGAGTCAGGCATCAAACTTTCACGTACACACATCAATTATTCAGCGCCCTGCATTGTCAGGGTGTTAGCATGCCACAGTGGCACATGACAAAACTGAGTGAGGAAGGAGAATGAAATTTGAAGGCAAGGACAGGAAAGAGAGAGAGAGAGATGGGAGGATCAGTGAAGAAGCTGGAGATTTGAGAAATGGATGGATATACGGCACATGAAAGAAGCCCCAAGATTCGTGAAATGGCTACAAAATAGGTCTTAATTGAGAGAAGATTTCAAAAAAAGTAAAGGAAAGCAAACATTAGCAGCTTTTTGGAATTATTATTACTTTTAGCTACAACTGTGTTTAACACAAGCTTTAAGATTATAAAAAATATCTGATGTTTCGCCTGATGTATGTAACAATCTTTTTTCACTTTTGATCACTTTTTTTTTTTTCCTGAGTTCTTCTTTTACTCTGCATTGCAATGGAGACCAGAGCATGTGGGTGCCACGTTAACCCTTGTTGAAGAAGATGTCAACTCTACACTGCAATAAATAAATAAAAATATTCTGGATGAAAATGACTCAGTGTTAGTGGAATTATCTGTCCCTGCAGCAATCTTGTTTCCAGTTTAGATCTGTTAGGTGTTTTCAAAAAAGTTAAAAAATAAAAAAAAAAAGTAAAAAAAAAAAAAAGAAGAGGAAAGAAGCTGAATTTTTGATCAAACAGCTTAAAAACAGACTTGCTACAGCACAGTAATAAGTGAAGCACACAGAAAATTAGCAAATGCTTCATAATTGTAGGTCACGAGTAAAAGGGAATATCCAAGAACATGAAAATAAACTCATAAATTAAAGTGGACATGTGGAATTTTAGAAGAGTGTGTTCATGTGGTTACTGGAAACAAGATCTTTTAACAGTGAAAGAGAAAGATAGAAGCTGGAACTCGGTTTGTTTGCTTGGTTATTACTGAATTTCCCTTTGATAAAGTATTTTGAATTAAATTAATTATACTTCCAGGCTGATTAAGACATTGTAGCAGACCTGTGAGGTTTGTCAGCCAGTAAGGAAGAGCAACAGCAGTACAGTCTTCTGGTTTTTATTTAGGATTACTCCAAGAAGCAGCAGCAGTGTCCCTGGAGTAGGGTGCTGCTGCTTAAATAGGACATTGACTGGCACACTTGTACCACATTTCCAATCTGTCCGTCATTGGTGATGTTTCCTGGGCAACTACGTCACATCTCCCCTGCAGCTGAGCGAAACCACAGCCCACCACCACCTGTTCATGATGAACTGAAAATTATACTATGGGCTCAATAAGTAAATTAGGTATTTCAAATGAGATAAATTAAATAAAAAAAGTCTGCCACACACATCTGTATCTGCATCTGTCTGGCTTTGCTCACATTATAAAGAGTCAAGATTCTTTATTTTTCTATCTGTACTTTCACACAGGGTTCAGGTACATAAGAATTATTGTGCAAAACTCAAAACTCAAAAGGAGACATAAAAAAGTAAAAAAAAAAAAAAAAAGTAAAAGGTGGCAAAGGGAAAAAAAGAGAGGCAAAAGAGATGAGATGTATCAGCAGCATCAACAACCTAGTAGGCCTAGTTATAAATATTCATATATATATATATATATTTATAACTGTATATATGTAGATATATAGATATATATAGATAAATATGGCAAGTTCTTGCAGGTATAGTGCTTTCACAGATAGTTTGGTATGGAACATGTGGTCAGCAAATATTGTACATTACTTAGACATTGCAAGGTGGTAAAATATTGCACGTGGAGTAAGTTTTATTCACAGAATAACTGGTCACTGGTTTGCCATCAGTCTGACTGTGGTGGGGAAGAAGCATTAGTAGAACCTTCTGTGTGTAATAATGCTGTCTGCTTTACTTTCCCTCAAGTTGTATGTTGTGCGTTTGCACTTGAGGATAAAGTGAACTGGGTGGAATGTGTCTTTAATGATGTGTGTGGCTCGCTTTTTACAGCGCTGTGTGTACATGGAGTCTATGGATGGAACATCAGTCTTTGTGACTTTTTTACGGCTGTTTTTACGACTCTCTGAAGAGCCTTCCTCTCTGCTTGTGTGGTGTTGCCACACCACACGGAGATGCCAGTGGTGAGGATGCTCTCCACCAGGCCTCTGTAGGCGTGCATGAAGGGGCGACGGCCCAACCTTCCTGAGCAGTCTGATGAAGTGCAGTCATTTCTGGGCCTTTCTTTCCGTGACTCCAGTGTTCATTGACCAGCTAAGTTCTGATGACATGTGAAGGCCGAGGAACTTCTGGCTGTCCACCCTCTCAACTTCTCTCCCCCTGATGGTGGGGGGTTGCTGTTGTGGGGCCTTCTTCTGTAAGGCATTGATTAGTTCACAAGTTTTTCTTACATGTAAGACCAGGATGATCCTGGCTCTGCTTCAGGAGAAGCTCTCACAGCTGAGTGCGCCTGACTCCACCTGCAGGTGGATTACTGTCAGACAGGAAGCAGCATATGAAGCTGGGAAAACATGGCTCACAGCCCATCAGCACTGGTTCCCAGAGGGCTGTGTTCTTTCTCTGCTGCTCTTCTCTCTTTAAACCAACAGCAGCACCTCCAGTCATCAGTCCGTCAAGCTCTTGAAGTTCGCGGACGACACCACTCTTATTGAACTCATCTCTGATGGTGATGAGTCCACCTACAGGTATGAGGTTGACCATCTGGTGCAGCGATCACAACCTGGAGCTCAACACTCTAAAGACAGTGGAGATGGTTGTGGACTTCAGGAAGGACTCAGCCTCACCTACCCCCATCACCCTCTGTGACTCCCCAATTGACACTGTGGAGTCTCTCTTGTTTCCTGGGAACTATCATCTCCCAGGACCTCAAATAGGACCTGAACATCAGCACCCTCATCAAGAAAGCCCAGCAGAGGATATACTTCCCCTGGCAGCTGAAGAAATTCAACCTGTCAAGGACAATGATGGTGCACTTCTACTCCTCCATCACCGTCTGGTATGCTGCTTCCACAGCCAAGGACATGGGCAGACTGCAGCGTGTCGTTTGATCTGCAGAGAAGGTGATTGGCTGCAATCTTCCATCTCTCCAGGATCTGTACGCCTCCAGGACTCTGAGGCATGCAGGGAAGATTGTGGCTGATCCCTCCCACCCTGGTCACAAACTCTGGCAAGAGGCCCCAATCCATCAGGACCAAAACCTTACACCACAAGAACAGTGTCTTCCCATCCAGTACTAGCCTTATCAACAAGGCCTGGAGCTCACTTTGACACTGACTCTCTCCAAATTCCTTTCCAGACCTATAAGCTACATGAACATAATATCTTCAGACCTTCTACATTACATTAACACAGACTATTTATTTGGGGCCATCTCATCCTATTGGATATATGCACATTTATATTTATACCATTCAGCCTGCACTTAAGCTCCTCTTCAGCACCCTCAAGCACCCTATACATATATACATATATATATATATATATATATAAATATATATATATATATATATATATATATATATATATATATATTCTGA
>JBAMYA010000008.1:14039428-14053404 GCA_037176975.1 Arrhamphus sclerolepis
TATATTCTGAGGTGGTTCTACTGTCCGTAGGTCAGTGTGTTGTCAACCACCACACTGTATTCTGTCTCATCCCCTCCCTTGATGAGACCCAGGATGCTCGTGTCATCAGCATATTTGATGATTACAGTGTCAGTGTTGGAGACACAGTCGTAGGTGTAGAGTGAAGAGCTTGTGGCTGAGGCAACATCCCGTGGAGTGAGTTTGGAGGAGACTAGTCTTCCCATCCTTACAACCTGTTATCTGTCCATGAGGAATCCCCAGGACCCAGTTGCAGGTAACAGTCGGGACCCCCATGTCGGTCAGCTTCGCAATCAGCTTTCCGGGCCGGATGGTGTTGAAAGCAGAGGTGTAGTCATACACTCTGCCGCTGTCCAGGTGTTGTAGGTGTGGTGGAGGGCTATGGCGACTGCATCATCCACTGACCTGTTTGGACGATGTGCAAACTAGAGAGGATCAATGTTCTCAGGAACCATAGAGTTTATATGTTTGAGCACCAACTTTTCCAGGCACTTCATGACTACTGGTTTGAGTGCCACTGGTCTGAAGTCGATGCGCCTTGTCTCTTTGGTACAGGGATGATGGTTGAGGTCTTTAAAGTGCAGGTACTATGACCTGTGCTAGAGGGGTGTTAAAGATATCTGTGTACACCCCTGCCAGCTGCTTTGTACAAGCCATTAGGACTCTGGGGAATACACCATCAGGACCTGCTGCCTTATGGGGATTCACTTGTTTCAGAGCCCGTAGGACTTCAGAGTGTGTGACCTGTATGGTTGGTTCCCAAGGCTTACAGAGGAGTTTAGTGGGGTGTGTCTGAATTTTGTCTGTCAAACCTGGTATAGTAACTGTTGGGTTTGTCTGGCAGTGTGGTGTCTCTGACCTCAGTGTCCGTGTAGTTAGTGACTGACTGGATGCCCATCCACATACTACGTGCATATGTGTATTATCCAGTGAATGGACTGCATCAGACTCATGTGGGTGCAACATACATGTGTAGCAGATAAGTTTTGACATAAACCCTTTGTATCAACAGCAGTCATCATAGCTATTATTCTCATGAAACGATATTGAGGCAGTATCCAAACGGGTCAAAATAAAAGCAATCGCAGCTATGTTTTTGGTGGCCTTTGGTCCAGAGGATTAAAAAGACTTGCACATCAAAAGATCAAGGACTACTGTTTCTTTTCCTCCATCGTTCCTGATTGGTTTCTGCTGGTGCAGTCAGCTGAGGCCAATGGCAACAAAGCTTACTGCAGACATACTGCAAAAGCAAAAAACACACAACTTCTGAAATGTCTGTTCTCATTTATGTCGTATCGGATTATCTAACAGTTAATCTGACACTTGAGAAGTTGTAATAGGGTTATGTAATCTAAAATGACACATTAAAGTCAAACACATTTCTTTGTAATAACTAAGACTGAACGAAGACTTTACAATTCCTCAGTTCAGCAAAAAGGATTATTGTTTTTCCCACATTATTTTTTTTCTTTCTTTTCTTTTCTTTTCTTTTTTTTTTTTCTGGCCCAGCCACCAGAGCAAAATACTGCTGGTATGTGGAAATTACATGTATATACTGGTGTAACCTCAACTGAAAGAACCCGGTGTCTGACCCACCTCATCATCACATAACTGTGCTTTGTGATGAGCGTGCAAGGTGTCGAAACAGTACTGCCCTTCAAAATATGATGTCTTACGAATTCTTATCAAGTTCATAATGAAAATAAAGTGCTATCACTCTGACGTTGTCAAGCAAAGGTCTAGTTTGAAGACGTGGTCTTGTTTGCTGGATGATAAAACAAACATTCCTGTACATCATTTTACATGACAAACATGTAGAATATGCATGTTTGAGTAAACAACGAGGCTTTATTCATCAACTAAATTGAGAACAATGGAACAAGTCATGTAAATACATAGGAGCTGCAAAACTGAACTGTAATGCACAATATATTAAATTTTTGCAGTCACAACAATGATATTGGTGGAAAAAAGATCATGAAAAAATTTTGCACTTCTTCGTAAAACAGAAAAGTACTTTAAAAAAGGAGCCCAAGAATGTCTACAGAAACAATTCAAATTAGTTCACTTGGTGACTGTTTTTTTTTTTTTTTTGTTTGTTTGTTTTTATGGTGAATTTGGGGAGTGTCTTTTTATGTCTCCAGTTGAGCAAGAACAATCATGTAAAATTGTCTGTCCACTACAACTTCAAAGAATCCACATGACATATAACACACATAACTTATTTAACTTCTACTGGCATTCTTTCTGCGGTGCCCTGAAGCACCACAAAGTTCATGTAGAAATTAGCTGAGGGCCGTGTACTAAGACACAGCTTCAGCTTGTCTGGGTTATCTTTTTGTCAGAACAATTAAGATAAATCTAAATGGTGTCGCTACAATGTTTATCATCTCGGTAGGCTAACCCAATCTTTCCAACAGGACAGTGTCGCTAGCTGATGGCTATTCAGAATCGTGGATCTGGATGAAATTTTTGAATAGAGCCAAATATAGCTTAACAGAAGTATAATTTAACAAGGATTGCCTAAATTAATAGAACTGTTTTTATAAAAGTTGTCCCTCAGCTTCTAAATGGCCCTAAATTGGACTACATTGTTGGTTAAGTGAAAAATGGACTTCATCAATATTCTATAAGTTTTGTTGTACTTTTCAAAGACGGATAACTTACACTCTTATGGTTCCGATTTTTTCAGTGAATTACAGCATTTTACCTAAAGTTTCTTCACACCACCACCTCCCAGCTTCAACCAGACAAGAGGTCTAATCAGACAGTGTAAATGGAAACAGCTGTCTCAGTATGCATGACCTTTAAAATACATGTAGCTCTCTCTTTAGAAATGATTCTCAGGGTATATCCCATCCTTCTTAAGAGCTCAGAACATAGACAAATATTCAGTTAATGAGACTTTAACCCACATTAGTTTTGGTATCTGCTGCTTTCTCTACAGCATATGGAGTCAACTACATGTACCGTACTTTTATGACTAGGAACATTTCGGTGTAAACTTACTGTAATCGGCTTGTTGCCATGTCGACATGCACCATTTAGTGAAAAAAGACGGTAAGAAAGATACTAAGAGGAGGGTGGAAAGAACATCTAATAATCACAAAGGAAACAGAATGACAAGAAAGTCTCTCACATCTTACATCATTCAATGTTTCACACTTTCTGGGGGAAAAAGGGAGTGATTTGAAGTCTAGCAAATTATAATGTGGCATTTGGGAGAAAATGCAATGCAGATGCTGATGAGGGAGATAATGAGATTTAAAGGAGCTTTACACCTCTGAAGTGCGCCAAAATGGCTTTCAACAGCTCTGAAATTGACTGCGTGGCTGACCCCAATGTCAGCTTATGTCACTTATCATTTGTAAAGGGCAGAACTGAGAACTGGTGGTAAGACCTTTTTATTTCCAGAGAAAGTGAGCTCCTTCCCCATTATACGCCTTTTTTTTCCGACTGTATTGCCATGTTCAGCTTACACACACACACACAGTTTGCACATACACACACACACGTGTGCACTGCATATCGGTACATGAGTGCAGAGAAGCACACGGCACACTCGCACACACTCACAGACACTCACACAAAGACATGATTTCCCACTTGTGTGTGAGGCAGCCATTGGAGAACACAGGCAGACGACTGACAGCCGTAGCAAAGTGCTGATGGTAGGCAACATTCTCTAGGAATTCTGAATAGTGGGGACAAGAGGTTGAGTGTGTCTGTAAGTGTGGGTGCGAGCAACTTTATTTATGTGATGGATGATGGATGGATAAATGAGACAATAGGATAAATTAATTAAAAAAGTGAAAAAAGCATAAAGTTGGGAATAAAAGTTTGGCATGAACCTGTAATAATGACAATAGTTGGCCCTTTGTCCATCCCCAAATCTTGACCTGTTTACATCTTCTCTGTAGCCTCAGGACAGATCAATGACCCCTCCATCCTTGTACTTCATTTAAACACAGATGAACGCGCACACACACACACACATTTTTGCATATTTGCATTGATGAAGACATTCACAGACTAACCTTTAACCAACCTCCACCCACGGTTCTGCACTCAAATCTGTAAGGTCTTGCCCCCACTAGAGCCCACACACGGACATTACAGTATGGTGCCTTGTTGGTCATCTCAGAGGACCAGTGTAAGGACTGTGTACTTCTCACTCTGACTTTGTGGCACAATTGGCATCAAACTTGCTACCCCCGTTCCCCTAATACAATAAATTTCCAAATATAAGTACAAGTTACCCCAGACCAGGAGCTGGTAGAAGACAGAGGTGACCTGCATTTCAACAGTTAAAGTAACAAATGTGGCTGTGGTTCAGGAGGTTGAGCCTTACTAACTAATTGAGGCAGATGGCTGCCCTCTTTGACTCTGGTGAACTGGATAAGACACAAATGATAACAAATTTGATTTAATTAGATATTTCAACAATATTTGGATTTAACTGGACTTGAATCCAAGTGTCCTGAGATGACAATTCCTGTGAATTAGCACTATACAAATAAAGTGAATTGAATTTACTTCAATTGAATGGAACAGAGCAAGGTTCAAATTCTGGTTGTCACAATGTAAAAATGCCTTAGAGGAAGATGTTGAATGCCACATTGCCCTTGGTATGTTTATCTTTATGTTGTGTATATGATAGAGAAAAAACACAGCATTGAATAAAAAAAAACTGTAAAGATAATAAAGTGCTGCGAGAATGTTTGTGTGAATGTGTGATTGCAGGTTTTTGAATAAAAGCATTGTAAGTGGTCAACAAGACCAGAAAAGCTCTAAACGTTGTTGTATAAATGAAGACCATTTAACACTTCACCAACACAGCACCTAGTCAGGATTTTCAGATTTCAGAAATAAACACGGAGAATAAATTATTTGAAGACTTAAGAATTATTGTCCGTTGCTCCTGTTCCGCATAACTGATTATAACACTCCTCCCGTGCACTTTTACCCCGTTCCACTCTGTGCCGTCTCTGCCTCGATCCTCTGCACTGACCGAACAGGCTGAAGGATCATGGCCACTGGACCATCCCTGATATACAGAGAGTGCAGTGGGGCATACGCATGCCAACACGGCGTCTGCATGCAGTCTTGATCTTTATTCGATCAAGCAGGCAGACAGAGGATGTAAGGAACAGTGGAGCAGAGAGGGTGAGGCTGATTGAGGAGAGGCCACAGCAGAGATAATCTATATTTTATAGACTTCTCAATTAGTGTCAGCGTTCATGGGTGAGAAGTTGGGGGAGGCAGTCCCTGCCTTGGTCTGCTTGTCTGTTCAAGCTTGCCCCATACCATTGACCTCTTGTGTTTCCCTCCCCCCTCCTCCCATTTACACAATGGGATGTCTGATTTAGCCTCACCTCAGGGCTTTCCAGATCCTAATGAATGAGATGCCTTTGAGTTTTCTTGGCAGCAGTTTGATCAGATGTAATTTCTTAAGTGTGATAATAAAAATGTGGGGGAAAAGGGAACTGAATGAGATCCCACAGGATGTCGTGTTTAACTGATTTTGATGACTCATAGATGGAAATCAAGCATATTCAAAATAATAATCAGCAAATTCTCCGTCGGGATATGTTCAGATCTTATCAGTCATTTGAAATTAATTTGTAGGTCAAGATAAGTATCACATTTTCATTTTGAGGTATGTGGATGGAAAACTCTTTCTAAACCTTTCAAAGTCGTCCAACATACAGAACTAAACCAATGAACTCATTCACTGATTAAGTAACTTGTGACCTCACTGGACTCCAAATGACATTATTTCTTCAGCTGGATTTTGACTGACTAACTGTTACAGTATGCATATAGTTCAAGTTGCACTGGTTAAGTCAAGTACTGTTATGTCAAAGTTAATAGCTTTGTGTGATTAGAAATCCAACCATCCCTAGATGTAGTTTGAATTAAAAATAGAAAACAAAAGCTTGAGTGATAACATGTAACCTGTAGAAAATTGTTTGGTGACCTGCAATCTCATTAGTTTAGACTGCTTTTACATTAGAAAATGTAAAAGCATCCCGAATGAAAACATACATGATTAAATGCCTATATTTAATTCAATACATTCGTGTGCAAACGTGAGTACCGCTCTCACTGAATCTCACTGGTTTAATCGTGTATTTATTTCCAGACAGAAGATGTTTTCTCCTTCCAAGTCTCTCTTCCAAGCTTAAAATACTTGGCCATTCTTCTTCGAACTGTACTGTTACGGACTTTAGCTGAGGTCTGTGGAACATCAGAGATGAAGCAGCTCTTGCTTTTTTTTTTTTCTTTTTGTACTTCTCTTAGTATTGCATGATTTAAACTTGGGGTAGTCTATTTTTGTTTATTTATTTATTAGACTGGCAATCATTTTGAATGCTTTCCACTGTAGATCATTTAATGCTTTTATAAACATTTCCAGATTCATGTGCAACAACAGTTGCATCTCTAAGATCATTACTTGTACTTTTCCCACTTGACACTTTGTGAACACATGACTGAATTCTCCACAACACCAAAATGCTAAAAGGCCTGTTTTTATAAATATATTTACACCTGCTAATGATCATTTAATAAAGGTCTGATGATTAGCAGCCCTTAACTGCAAAATGGCATCTTAAATCAGATGGAAGATGAAAGGGATTTTCTTTAAGCAAATAAGGCATATATTGTGTTTGACGTAATGTTTAGATCCCCCTAAATATTGAAAGTCACTAAAGGCAAGAAAAAATATTACATCAGCTTTCAGATGTATGTTGCAAGGAAATCTGTTATCAACATGGTTCAGTTTTCTTCATAATTATACACATATTATTATAATCCTTGTAATTACAATTAAACAATATTACATAATATCATGTGATTCTATAATATACTTATGATGGTCTCCTCCCATCTCGCTATTTTGTTATCCATATTTACTTTGTGTCTGCGGTCTGTGATGTAACATCTTCGATGCAAGACTCACAAGCCTTAATGACACCACGTTGCACTGACTGCTGGGTATATTCAGAGCAACTACCCTTTCACTTCACACATATACACACATACATGCATGTCTGGGTTTCCTAAAACTGTGAAAATATTTTATCATTACTTCTGATACAACCAATATGTGATTATAAAATGCACCCTGGTGTGGGTAAAAGAACAAAGAGGCAAAGAAAGATATGAAACCACATGGTTTTTAGGAGATTCTAAAAATGAACTGCAACTCATTTGATTTTAACCATTTGGACACTATATGCACAGGTAAGCCCTTTGTTATCTCTACAATGAAAGCCTAATTTTACTTCCCTCTTTCTCTTTCTAACCTGGCTGGATTCTCCAGCTGCTGGGCTAACGTTTCTCTGATGGCCCCCTGTGGCTCTTGTATGACTAGAAACATGCATTAAAGAAACCCAATTACTCTTTAGTTTAATTCTTTTATTCTAAGTGTTCCTCTTTGAATTGCCACCTTATCATGGTGGAGGAGTTTGCATGCCAGATCCCAGAAGCTTTGTTTTCAGATGCAAAATGCACCTGGTAGGTCTCCCAAGACCAATTGGTCCTGGTGGACAGGCCAGACTAAGAGCAATTCAACAGATTCCTGGACTGGCAGACTGGGATTGTGGTTCCTCCTCTTAAACCTTCATTAGTAAACAATGAGGGTGTGTTCCAATTGAACTATTGCTAAGCCACACCCTGAAATGAAGACTGGCCAGTTATAGCGCAACACAGAACAGGCTCCCACCGGAAGTCTGACAACTTCAGAAAAAGCCCTGCTGACTTCAATATAAGCATAGCATACTTTCTTCATTTGGAGGTGGTTTGGAGGTTGTTTTTATATTTATGGTAAAACATTGTGCCTGGGGCACTTGTAACAGCGATTCACGTTATCCTGAGAGGTTTGAAGGTGGTATTTTTCTTCCCTTCCCAAAACCGAAATCAAATCCTGGAAAGTGTAGGCTGAGGATTAGACAATGTGGACTAGCTAGTCTGCTCCTGAATGTTATGTTATATAGCTAAGCCTCTGCTTTTGGTTGTAATAATTGTAATCGTGAATAGACACCTGCCCAGCTGGAACAGTGTTGCTCTTTTATTTTGTGGTCCTCTGTCTCGATAACCAGGTGATGCAGTGGTTCACTCTTGGTCTGCGACCTTTAAGCTTAAGCTTCTATTTTTATCCATATTTTATCATTATTTTGATGCTGAGTGAGCAAGACATCCTGAATATATCTTTCAAATGCATCTTCAAGCTCTTCTGTCTGCTCCTATCTGAAATATTTGCCTTATTCCTCCAAAAAATTGCCCAACCCCTGGGAGTGCAGTGAGAGACAGTGAGATCGCCATGCTAGGTCCAGTTGGTGTGTCATACCTAGCAACAGTAACCAAGGGGGGGCGTGCTTAGCGATAGGTCAATTACAGGGGAATCACACTCCTCAGGGAGGGAGCATGGGAATTTGCCCAACCACTTCACATGTGTTTTGTGGACATGGAGAAGGTATTTCACCGTGTCCCTCAGTGTGCCCTGTGGGGGGTGCTCCAGTAGCATGCCCGCTCCGGGTTGAGAGTGAGGTTCTGCCTCAAGTGAAGGACTTTAAGTATCTTGGGGTCTTGTTCACAAGTGAGGTAAGTATGGGATGAAAGATTGACAAACAGATCAGTGCAATATCTGCAGTAATGTGGGATCTGTACCAGTTTGTCAGAGAGCTTTGAGCCAAAAGGCAAGACTCTGTTGACCAGTCGATCATTGTTCCTACACTCACCTTTGGTCATGAAATGTGGGTAGTAACTGAAGGAAAGAGATCGCGGATACAAGTGACTGAAACTAGTTTTCTCCTTAGAGTGGCTGGATTCTCCCTTGGCAATAGGGTGAGAAGTTCAGTCATCTAGAAGGGACTCAGTGTCGGCCACTGCCCCTTCACATCGAGAGGAGCCAGTTGAGGTGGTTCAGGCATCTGGTGAGGATGCCCCCTGGATGTCTCCCTTGTGTGTGTGCAACCAGAAGGAGGCCCCAGGGCAGACCCAGGACATGCTGGAGAGATTAAACCTCTAGGTTGGCCTCAGTATCCTGCCGGAAGAGCTGGAGGAGGTGGCCCTGGACAGAGAGGTCTGGGCTTCTCTTGGTAGCCTATGCTCCTGCCCCCGTGACCCAAAACTGGGTAAGTAGGAGTTAATGGATGGATAATTCTAAGTATTGCAGAAGTCATGTTTTTTTGTTCAGTGATGGAAAATGCTTTTTCTCAGACAGTTTCATTTTGGTTCAAGGTTACCGCAGAGATGTCTCTAAAAGGTGTTTGTTGAAAAATATCACACATTCATCACTGTTAAAATATATGTATGTTCTGAATCTGAAATTTCTCCAGAAGAAGACTAAAAGTGTTAACTATTTTTGTCTTCATACTTCATCCTACCTTAGCAAAGTATTTTTGTGACATGGCATTTAAGATACTCAGGTGACTGCACAAAACAGAGAATATCTAAGTGTGCTCACTGAGAGGTTGAGGCCAAATAGTTTGTGAAGGGAGAGTTAAACATTCAGTGTGAAGCACCAAATAGGATTTGCTGTGTGGCCCACTCAGTGGCAAATGGGAGTCAAAGGTCAAACTGAAAGGTCAATAGTTATTAGTCCTCCTGGGAAGCTCACAGTACACACATGGCCTTTGCTCATTCATGCATTTTTTTCCTCCCTCCGTTCTCTTTTACACACACCTTACTGTGACCTTGAGAATGTCTGTAGAATTTCTTGCTGCTTCATTTTTTTCTTCGTTGTCACATTCTTCTTCAGATTTACTTAGTAATTACTGCCACAGAAAGCTCAAAAATTAAGGAATCTTGATTTCTGTCAAGGAAAGAGACTGCACTCAGATGTTTGGCTGTGTGAGAGCGTGGGTGGATGGCAGTGAACCTTAGGTCAGGGCCTCCTCCTTTTTTCTTGATGCATTAGGAGGCTAGCAGAATTGGCCTGGGTGACCACTTTAGGGTTTGCCTTGGGCTAGGATTACAGTGGACTGAGAATTAAGGAAGAAGGCAAAGGTTGAAGGGGTAAGTGTGTCCAGGGGTGTGTGCAAGTTTGTATTTAGGTGCATATGCATGCCTGTGTTGCCCTGGGGACGGGACTCATCCGTAGAAGTTTCACTTAATTAACAGCCCATCATATTTTTATACTTGTGGTTTTCAGTTCTATGGTGTCACATTAATTTGAATGTAAATTTCTAAAACATTAGTAAACAATGAGATCTCTGCAGGAAACAGAAATATTTGGAAAGGCTTACAAAAACCATTATGGCAACAGTTATGTTTGCTATATTATTTGTTTATTTAAATTTCTGCATAATGTCCTTGAACAATCCACCAACTATAATTATAAGCAAAACAAAGAAACAAAGCAAAACAAAAAAATAGAACCAATCTGTCTTGAATCTAAGTTCTGATATCTACAGTGACCAGTTATCGTCTGTTTTGAGAGAAAAGCCTTCAGCATTACAGGGAAGAACCTTTTATGGCTTAAGATATTTATCCTTTTACATTTACTTTTCTTTTTCATAAAGCACCAGTAATGGTAATTGACCAGTCATTTACTGCTTTATCCTCTCAAATGTGCCAACCTTCTAGATGTTTTTATTTGATCTTGTGAGTGCTCACTTCTTGTTTCATCTTATTTTTAGTGGCTTTTCTGAATTCACGTTTTACAGGTAATTTGTAAAATATCACTGGTTTTGAGGGAAGGGTGGTAAAACTACATAGAAATAGGATGTAATAAATCAGAATAATCATGTAGCTCTTGAAACAGAGATCATAGCTAACACTCTGTAAAGCAAGAGTTGATGCCTTAACATTAAATTGTGTAACTGAAACTGATGTAAGTTTGGGTTCATTCCTCATGGCAATGTCGAGGTGATCTACTTTATACCGATTTGAAGCCAGATTCAGTAGAAGTATGTAGATATGAGTTGCTGTAGCTGTGAGGCAATAAGAGCGCTGATCTCAGAGCAGTCTTGGAGGCCAGCTGAGGAGAGCTGCAGCTCTGGCCTCTGGTGAGTAGTGAGAAATTAATTAAGAGTGAAACAGCAGCAGGAGGGAGGATCGGAAGAGGAGGGGGGTGGGGAAGGCTGCAGTGGGACTGAAGAAGAGAATGAGCGTGATAGACAGTGAGAGAAAGAACGAGAGAAAGGGCCTCCAGGAGTGGGCCTCCTGGAGGATCAAGACTATTATTGCTATTATCACTGTGTAATTTTCTCTACTTGGCTTCAACTCTCTTCCGCCTTATCCCATCTGTCTCTCCTTCCTCCTTCCCAATTGGATTTTTTTTTTCTTCTTGTCTCATACATCTTTCTCTCCTACCAGTCCTCTACTACAGTGCATTTCTCAGTCATTCTTCTTCCTCTCTCCATTCTGGCCTTCAGAGAACGGACACGCTGCTAGCTGGCGGGTACTGTAGAGAAGGGAGAGCAAGCGAGAGCCTAATGAGATGTCTATCGCCTCCATCTAGACCGGACTGCTGCTCTCGGCAAAGAAAAAAAACACCACCATGCTGCTCTGCACTGCACACTGTATCCTATCTTCCCGAATGGTGCTGCTGCTCGGGGGACACTGAAAGGCAAGGTTTGTGCGTATGTGTGGAGAGCATGTGACTGGAGGGTGAGCATGAGACAATGTGTCTGGGAGGTGTGTGGAGGTAATGGCATGACCATGTGCATGTGTGTCTGTGAGCCTTACAGAGCCTTAGTCGTATTTTGTGCATTTGTCTTGTTTGTGTATATCATGCACATTTCTAAGCGACAGTGTCTGCAACTGTCAGTGCACTATCTCTATAATTCAAGTGTGTGAGAAACTGGCCCTTGGGTAGACAATATTATGATGGATGCCCTCACACACACCCTCCTGTGATTGCCTCTGCGAGCTCTATTCTCACAGGCTGACAGAAAAAAAAAGTCATCCCTCCAATTCCACCATCATACACAATCTGCTCACAGCCACCCTCTTGTATTTGGTGATGGGCAGGCCAGTGGCAGAGCTCCACCACAGGGCCTCTGCTAACACCAGTGGGACCCCCTGTTGTTCTGAGAAGACCTTTCCACTGGCAAAGTCACTGAAAGTGCTCACTTGCACATCATTCATAGTATCCATCTCCCTTTAATTTTACTAAAGCCCACCAGTCAGATTCAGTGTTTCACAAGAAGAAAACACCCTGAAATTAAGTAAAATTATCTCTTGTATTAACCCTTGGATGCATGCCCGACCAGTACCTACACTCTTCCATGAGCGGGGTCAAAAATGACCCCAATTAGAATCAATAGGTTTTTGCAATGAACCTAAGAAATTTCTTTATTTTAGTTAAAGATGACAATTTTCATTATATTTTGGTCAACAAAAGAGTGATTTCACATGTTCCTTTTTCTCTTTTTATTCGCATTTTATCAGTAAAACAATCAGGTATCAGAAATGTCATTGTTTGTGTGTCCACCTGTCTGTTTGACTATGGAGGACAAGCAGAGAACATTTAGTAGTCATGTATTGGTCGTGAACGAACCAAGCCTGTAAGAGCCTGTTCTTTGAAGTGAACGATGCGAGCTGCCTCCTGATTGGAAGCCAGTCTTTGAATTAGGCCATGATTCGTCAAGATATGTGGTCCCGTCTCTGGGTTATCACCGAAGGGAGTGGCTACAGACACATGCAGCACGGTGAGCACCGGGAACACCACAGGTCTCACAAGGTTGACTAAAACACTCAAACTTCAATGACAGTGCTGATCATCACGTTTATGTTCAAGTTCATAGTATGGAGGATAGTCTTGTGGCAATCAGATGTAAAACACAATATTTATGAGTGTTTTAAGTTGTAAATCGGTCAGATTTGACCCAAACAGCACAGGAAGGTTAATGTTATTCTCTACCACTGAAAGGTCATAGATGTGGAAAATAAGTTCATAAATGAAGATGATGCTTACATGTATGTTGCTGTTTAATAAAGACCTCCTGGGTTCTGAAACTGCTGACATCAGATGTGTGAGTGTGACAGTAAATGTATCCGACAGTCAGAGTTGATGAGAATCAAAGGTTCCTAGGAGATTCCATAGGAAAATGCTTGGGGTCATTTTTGACCCCGCTTATGCATCTAAGGGTTAATGTGGTCTAATATATGAAAATAAATGACTTTTTACAGATATGTAAACACCCAAATTGTATAAGTCTGCCCACCCTACAACTGTCTTCAGAGTTCACCAGTCATATTCAGAAATAAGTCACCTTCTACCATTTAATGTGATTCTGATTAAAACCAGGTAAGTCATGTGTCATTGCAGTATTTCCTTGTTTGGAATCGCAGCCCTGAGACTGAGAATTTTTGAAAAGGGCCAATCGGGAGAGGGATACAAAAGAAGGCAGTAAAACACCATGGAACACTGTCAACATCACCATGAATAATTGGAGGAAATGTGGCACCACAGAGACACACAAGATACATGTGACTATCATGTCCTGTGTTCTCCACACATCTGGACTGTGGGGTACGGTGGCAAGAACAATGCTGTTTTCTCATGAATAACATCCAAACCTGTCCAAATTATGCCCATAAAAGATTTCATTCAGGCACCTTATACCAGGTGAGAAATTATGTTATGGTCTGAAAGCTGAACTTTTTGGTCTTCATTCTAAAATATGTTTGGTGCAAAGTCTATATGGAGCATCATCCAAGGACCACCATATTGATCAAGATAGGGCAAAAATAAATTTGGTGTAAAACTTTCTTTGTCAAAAAGCTAAAAAATAAAGAGGACCTTTACATTCTGATAAGATGATGACACAAAGCATACATCAAAATCAACCAAGTCCTGGCTTCAGGAAAGGAAAATCACAGTCTTGAAGTGGTTCGGTCACAGCCCGGACCTCCTTTCCATCAAAAACTTATGGACTGACCTAAAAAAAGCTGTACACAGGAGATCTTCCTGCAATTTAAAGTTAATCATGTGAAGTTAACAG
>JBAMYA010000008.1:14061133-14085192 GCA_037176975.1 Arrhamphus sclerolepis
TATACATATATATATATATATATATATATATATATATATATATATATATATACATGTATGTGTATATTAATGTGCAATAGATGCAAAAATTGTAATATTGTAAATTGTAATATTGGCAATAAGAATAAAAAAATGGTGTCTATACCCCCTTCTTCTAATAACAAAAAAAAAATCAGGTAGATTTTAGAAATACAAAGCCCTAAAACTTTTCATGGCCTCACAGTGTTCCATTTTAATTATTTTTTAAAATGTCACTTAGGCTTTCTACTGTCCTCATTTATTATCTATTTTGGGGCAGAATGAAAATTCAGAACGTCATCTCAGCCAGCAGTGAAACTCTCTCTGGTCTTTTCCAATATGGAGCTCATTTAGTGGATGATCTCTCAAATCTTCAGCACAGAACCACATTTTTGCATCTGTTTGTTCCTTATCACATGTGCTTTTAAGAAAGTCAATTAGTCAAAGTAAAAAAAAAAAAAAACATGTTTATTATTAGCATGTTTTTCCCTTTTTTAGCATTTCTGAAATTATCCAAAGAAAACTTCAGTTTCAATTCAATGCTGATTATGAAAACTTAACTTATATAGCTGTGATAGATAATTAAATCTTCCTTTTTTTTTCTCTATATTGCAGCTTAGCCAGAAAGTGAGATGTGCTGAATCCTCATAAGCACTCAAGGACAGGCATACCCTGGAGTCTTCCCTGGGTGGGGTCTGTCTGTTAGCAGTTAGCAGTGTCCCCAGTCAGCTTTTAGCTCCAAGGGCAGTCTCTACAGCAATATCGCTACAACAAGTAAGGAACGACCTGCTCCCAGATGCTCGAGTGGATGAATAATGACACTGTAACACAGTTTCTCTCTGCCTCTCCAATAATGAGGAACAGAAGAGCAGAACCTCCCCCAGGCACCGCACCTGGACTGGACTGCCTTTCTGTCTGGCCCAAACTCGGTGTCTCTCAGGAGACGTAGAGAAGAGTTACACTTTGGCCTTATGCCAGATTCTCAGTCTCAGTTACACTCAATCACACCCTGTTTGGCCTAACTGTGAAATTACGAAATGTCTCATAAAGTTGCTGAAGCGTGTTTGAGCACATCACCCCTCCTAGCCAAGAAACATTATTTAAATGTGTGCTCTTCTATTTCATAAGACATCTAAAGATTGTATAGGAATATATGCTGGCTGGCTTCCTCTCTCAACACCTCTATTCTTCTCTATCTCTCAACATCTCACTTTTTTCCCACCAGAGAGGTTTTGCCAAGTGGAGTCAATTAAAACTGTACATCTAAGTGCGAAATATCTGTTTGCGTATGTGCGTCTGCGTGCATGGTTTCATAACTGTACTTTGCACGTCTTTGTGTGAATGTGTGAATTTGTGGTATTTTCAAATGTGTGTGCGCAAACATTTAGTGTAGTGTCTGTTGACGCGTATGTGTGCATGTGTAGAGGCGGGGGGTGGGGGGTTGGAGGCTCCCCTGGGGCCTGGCAGTATGGCGCTGTAATGCTGCACACTCCTCCTGTGAAAATGCCTCCAATGGGACCGGGACAGCTGTGGCCAACCTATACTGATTCGTGGGCCATAACAAGCCTTATGACACACACCCACACACAGACATACACACACACACACCTCCCTGTCTGGCTCGGCGCTAGCCTCCTTTTGTCTTTCTGTAAGGAAGTATCTCACAAACACAAGCATTCATCCTATCTCAAATTATTTCTCATGGATTCTATTGCACAAGAGACACTTTTCTATTTGTATTTGACAGTAATATTTCCTCCTCCATTTTTCATCCATTGTGCCCACTCCTGAAGCCACCCATGCAGCAGCCTGATCACCAGACAGTCAAGAGGGGTTGTGAACTCTGTGTGAAAGGAATTATCATGTTTCAACTATTTCTTTTTCCTCACAGCTTTATTCACAGAAACGTGACAATAGAGGCATGTTTTTCTTTAAATTTCATTTATTTAACAGTCACCAGATGATGAGATACATTCTCTTAAAAAAAAGAAATAGACAACAAAACTGATAATCCTTTGAGATTTTTAAAAACTATTGTACATTTTTTTTTTTAATATATAGAATTTGTACAAAATAAAAGTCAGTAAAACGGGCAAAGGGAAAGTGACATCTTAAAAAAACAGAAAACAAGGGAAGGGACAGGAGTTGACTCATACAACTATCACATTTAGGAATGACAAAGATCGATCAGTCTCTTTCATAAATAAATATAGGAAAATTAGACATCATATATAGCTCTCTTTCCAATAGCAGGGGATTGCTAAAAGTCTGTAGCATAGAATATAACATAACAGCTTTGTGAAGCCTGGATGCTCATAAAATTCCACGCATTTCCACACTGAAATTAACTGGAACCTGTGCGGCTAAAGGCCATGAAAATAAAGGTATTTACCTCAATAATGGCTCTGATAGTCTGCGCCGTGCTTGACCTTTGGCTGTAAGAATAACCCCCACTCCACCCTCTGCAGCTCCCCCTTCCCCCAACATTTTCTTTGTGTGGTACAGAACGGAGAATGGAGAGTCTCCTTGAGGGAGGCAGAGAATAGGGGTGTCTTCTTTTCTCCTCTCTCAAGGCCAGTGAGAAACAAGCTGCAGACACCCTCCCCACTCACAAACACAGAAACAACTGAGCAGAGCGCATATTGGAGTGGTGCACGCCACTGGAGCTTAGGAAGGTCGTACTGCACTATACCAACATCGTTTCACCAATGAATTCAATCCGTACACTATGGATATTTCAGTCCCGTTCTCATCGATTCTTAGAATTTCAACAATACAATAACAACTACAAGACAACAGAATAACACACAAAAAAAGCAGATGTGGAGGGCTTTGTGGAATTACATCCCTGTTTGATGGAGACTTATGCAACTCAGACTGGCTGTTTGTTTTCTCCTTAAATCTTTCACCTGTTTGAGTACTTGAAGCTCAGGGTATAAGCACTGAAAATATGGAAACATAACACAGATAAGGGAGATGATTTACAATATGAGCACACTACCTGTTTTAAGACACACACATCCAGAAAGGATGGACACTGAGGCTGATGAATAATCCCACTATAACCACAGACTTTTTGTTCTATCCTTGTCTCCATCTTTCCTTTTTTTTTTCTTTTTTTTTTCTTTTTTAAACCTTCTGAGCAGGCAAGTGGACAGTGTCATTGTCCCTTCTCAGAGCAGGAAGGCAGGCAGATTGACTTGGTGTTAATCACCATTTTGTCTCACTGCTTTTGGCCCATTACATCGGAGAGGAAAGCAGTGGCGCAGACAGCAGGGGTGAGAGGATGAAGGACAGCACGTTGAATTCTCAATGATGACACATTGCTCCCATATCACTTTGGAGATTAAAAGCAAGATGCTGAATTTCAATCAAGCCACATTAATGGCTTGGTGTTAGGAATGGTCACTTTGTCTCCACTGGCAGACAGAAAGAGGGGAAGACAAACTGGCATGAGAAGCCCAGGTGATACAAGGTGATATGACAACTTAATTCACCAAATTGCATCCTGGCCACTGATGATGGCATCCATTTAATAACATGACAATATTCTCTAAGCAGTGGTAAAGGAGAATTATGAAATGTTACATCCAAGAGAAAAGCCAAAGCAACAAAGACCAAATGCAGGAAGTTATAAATAGCAGAGCTGCTAAAAGATATTTAATTGAAAGTCATGAATATGCTCATTTATTTAAATGTATAATTTAAATTAATTGTGCAAATGCAATATAATCTGTGTAAAATAAAAGATGATACATTAAATTGGAAATTTGGCATGAATTTTGAGAAATCAGTAAGAGGCTAGGGTTTGCCCCAAGACTTGCCACTGACATTACATAAAGAAGTGAATCCAATTATCTGACACTTTTATTAGAGGAACTTGTGATTTCCCCAGTTGTTCCTGTCAAATGTTATAGCCACCTTACAAAACATGCCAAGCTCTGCCTGAGCTGCTCTGTGAAGGCATTCCACTGTGAGATGTGACCCACTTGCAATAAAGTGCATTCAAAGTTCAGTTCACATGGTAAATGAGAGGCGATGTTGGGTAAGCACAGCTGAGAGATTGTCATCACAGTACAGCTGATATGAGAAAAAATCTTAATCCAACATGAACTACATCTTTAGAAGAGAAGGGGACTACAAGAGGAAGAGTGACAGAGTACATGTCAAGACAACAGAAAGATATGGGAGTGTTGGTCCTATAGTCTTTATGTCATGTCAGGAATGTCACAGTTGAGCACAGTGCTTCATGGGTAGGGTAGTCCAGTTGATGGATGTACAACGTGCTGCCTTTGACTTCAGCCAGGCACCCAGCTCTGGTTGCTATGGGCTTGCTGTGGACCAGCGAGACCACTCATTCCCATCCCCATGCCCATAGTCACACCCATTCCCATACCCATGCCAATGCCCACTCCTTGGGCAAGGGAGCAATCAAAATTAAAGTCCATCTCTTCCCCAGAGTCCATAATGTCATGGAGGAGAATGGACTCCACATCGCAGTCCAAGCTACCTTGGAACATGTCAATGTCCAGGTCAGCTGGTAGTCTCTCATGTGAGTGATGTTGGTGATAGCCATGGTAGTTGCTACCAACACTATTATTACTCATCCCTTGGCCATGGTGATACAGTCCGTTAGTCATGCCTTGGTGTTGTGAGTCAGGGTAATGGTTGTGACGGGAGTATGGGGTGGTGGCCACATGGCAGGAGTCCTGGGGCATCCCAAGCATACCCGCTGGGTTTGGGGGAAGGGTGGTAGAAGCAGGGAGGTGGGCATGTGATGGGGGACTATACAAGTAGGGAGTTTTGTGATTGTAAGTCTGTAACTGACTGTTGTTTCCATGTGGAGTCAGGGCTACAGCACGAGGTGGTGTATGATTATGGCTCCGACTCAAGCTGTGGGCATTGTGGCCAAGGCTGTGAGGTGAGTTGTGGTTGGTTACATTGTTGTGATTGTGATTAGGAGTATGGCTGTGAGTTCTGTTATGGTTATGAGGTCCATTGTGTCTGTGGTCATTGTGGTGGACAGGACGGTGGCTGTGATGGTTAGCGCCTACTCCATTATTGGCTTGACCCATCAAAGCATGACCTTCTCTCTCTTGTCCCAGCATCATGTCCTTGGAACAATATTGTTGCCCAGCAGAACTTCCTGTTAGTAGGCTCTGCAGTGCATTTGTACTGGAGTATGCCCGCATGGTTCCAGAGAAAGTGGCTGGCTTGTTCTCCTGAATGGTCTGCATGGGTGAATGGTGACGAAGCATACTCATACCTGTCACACCGTATACGCCTGTACCATAGGAGCCCTGCCCTTTCATTCCAGAGTTGTAGTGATACACAGGAGTTTGGTGCTTCTGTCTGCCAACAGGCTGATGCTGCTGATGTTGCTGCTGCTGTTGCCGATGATGATAACCATCCTCCATCATTTGCTCATCCAAAGTGATAGCACCTGTTAGGTTAGCCAACTGAGGCAGTGGCTCAAGGGGGGGACAGTGATTCCCTGCCCCAATAGTTGGAGAGCGGGCACTAGTTGGTGAGGAATAGAGGTGTGGGGAGGTGGAACAGGACAGGCCACCCTCCTCAGGTTCCTCTGGTTCTCCCTCAGCGAGGATAGGTGACAGACGCCCACTGAGAGTAGAGGCTGATGAACTTGCCCTGGAATGGAGGTCTGTCCAAGCGTCAAACTCTCCATCTGTCCCAGATGTACCTCCAGGAGCTGGGAGGGCCTTCTGTGATGGACTGACTTGGTCTGGGGAGCTCTGGAGCCCCACAACAGCAGACCCTGCTCCAATCCCAGGACGGCCAACTCTTTTGCCTCTGATACGGCCTTTGCTTTTCAAGTATTTGGTGCTGTTGTCCATGGAGACTGCTCGTCGCCGTGGGGCTTTGCCCATCTTTCCACCATCTGGGTTCAGCATCCACCAGGAGCTCTTTCCTGTCCCCTCATTCTGCACCCGGATAAAGCGCGTGTGGAGGGAAAGGTTGTGTCGAATGGAGTTCTGCAGAGAGATCAAAGAGAGAGAAGACATCAAATTAAATTGTAACATAAACCACAAGCACTGATATTTGCACCCAAACTGCTTATCTTAGGTGAAACCCAGTGAGTCTAATTTGCTAGCAAATAAGAATTTCTAGTGGAAAATATATACATATTTTTGGTTTTAAACCATAAAATTCAACAACTCAGGTAAATAATTATAATAATAATCAGGTAATAATAACCACATCTGACTTTTAAATATTCAGTCCATGCATGCTATGTCATAGAAAATATGCTGCTAAAAAATTAAGGTATGTAAATCGCACATCAGAAAATGAATGAATGAAAAGTCTTCATGATGTATAAATTGTTGAAAACAAAATGACATATCAGCAGTCAGAATAAAACAAAATGATTGTTCAGTAATCATAATCAGATTGGTATCCTAGAAGTTTAACTGACTTGAAGTTATACGATAAAGATAAAGAATGCTGTTCAATTTTCTGCATGGTATAGTTTCAAATTATCAGGTCACTTTCATGTCTATGATTAGGTATACAAAGCACACAGAGATAGGTAATGAACACTATGCAATCAATCAGAAAGTGCATTAATCCACTGCTGGCATGAAGCAAAGCCCTGTCAGCCTCATCCAACCTGAAATGATCTGAGACTCTAGTCTTGAGAGATTCTCCTTCTTCATGTCAATCCTCCCACTTTCATTTCCATCAATCCGTCTTCCACATCTTCTCCCTTTAGCTGGGCTGATGTAAGCCGCTGAGGTTGAGCATACAGTACGTTTGAAGTTCATGCCAGTCTGGTTTAGTGCCAGCCCTGTCTTTTTCACTCTTGTAGCCTTAAAGGGGGTTGTTGTGTGTGTATGTGTGTGTATGAGAGGGGGGTGGGGGGGCTATATTGCAAGATAGAGCCATGAGCAAGGAAGGCTAATGTCTGTTTCTCCTCCCCTCCCTTGTTCTGTCTTTATCACATCCTGCTTTCTCTTTTGTCACTGAGTGCTACATACTTCACCTTTTCCAAAAGAATCTTTTCCTTTTTCTTGTTTTACACACATCTTCAAGCATAAGCTATTTTCCACCTCTGCTTAGAGCCTCTTTGCCTTTGGTTATAAAGTGTGCCAACAATTACATTCACATTATCCTGTATGCCTTCAGGTACAGTCAGGTGCAGCTCTTTTTACAAGATCTGTAAGATATACGTGTAAGTGTTTGCAAGTTATTCTTTCCTCTCTTTTTTTGACATTATCATTTACATTTCAAGATGCTAAAAGCTGTTATTGCAATTCTGCTCTTTGTTCTGCATGAGGCAATCACAAGCAGAGAAATAAAAAAAATCAAAAGCATCTCTTGTGTTTTAGGAATATACTAGTGCAATAGATCATTTTAGACTGAGGGGTTCTCACATTTCCACTGTCTCTGTTATGTTGTGGATTATTTGTATTCACACAGAATTGCACAGCAGGGATACAAATAAATCAAATTGTGGCAAGGAAAACACATAAATGGGAGGCGAGCTGAATTCAGGTGATCTGTGAATGCCTCCTTGGGTTATCTTGCTGTGCACCTACGGCATGGGGTAACCATGGCAACCGGGTAAACGTGCAACAGCAGAACTATATCATATTGTGGTGAGAGTCAAGAGAGTCAGAGAGAGAAATGGAGGGAGAGTGGGGGATGGTGGAAAGGATGCAAGAGGAAGCGGCTGTTTGATGCTGCTGCTCCAACACTAAGCCCTTTCATCTTGGTAGTGCAGGTCCGCAGGGGATGCCCGCTCCCTGCTTCTGACGGCTTCTCTACGTGCCACGCCAACTCCCTGTCTCGCCCTGGCTGGATCATCCACCTATCATACCACTCCAAATCATCCTCCCACAAAGTCCTGTGCATGCCTGAATTAAAGCATATGTAAGCTTTCGTGCCATTCGACCACGGGTGGTTGTAAATGGGGCATCTTTCAATGAGCTGAACCACTTCGCACTGCCACTCTGTGTGACCTGTCTGATTCAAATCTCGATTTATCCGTCTATGTGGGAAGAGCAGCCCCATTGAACTTGGAGGGATTTGTCATCATCCCAAACCCTCTTTATCTGATGAATCCACCTGCTAGAGAGATTTGAGAGATTTTGGATGGTGGCGAGCCATGGCATCATCATCATCATCATCATCATTCCTGGCTGCTGCCTTTCTGACATGCAGTTTTCAGCATGCATTTTTCACCGACATCCTGTTTTCGTGTGTTATGCTTCAGAATCTAAGAATAGCTCAAGTTGCAGGTGGTTCCACTGTGGGTGTGGTTCTTTTCGCCTCATGTTCTCTGAGTCAGGGGCAATTTGGCCAGCCTATGGCCCTCACGCCCCCGAAACAGGCATTCACTGCTAATCCCCCTCCATCCCCGAGTAATCCCAGACAATCCTGGGCTAATCCCAAGTTGATTCAGGGGCACTCCCAGCTGGGTGTCTCACACAGAGCTATGCCAGGTCGCCACAGACGCAGCGGGCAGCCTGGATATGCTATGATCCTGTAGTGGTACAGCATAAGGAGAGTTTGTAAAGTGTAAAAAAGGTAGAATATAAAAATCTTATAGAATACAACAGTAAAACAGCCATAATGTTTATGTGTTCATATTATAGTAGATGACAAGGCAGTGAGCTCATGTTAACCATATTTTTGACGCCTCCATCAAATCAACTACCTTTATTCTGTGCTCTGTCCTTGAGGGTTGGCTTTGCCACATTTCTACCCCTTTGGCTTCAACAGAATAAAATTGAAAACTTTATTATGTATTAAATATTCATAAAATGGAAATTCTCTTTCAGCCCCCTGGCTTGCTGAGGCAGACAGATGAAGCCCACAGAAACATACAATGACAGAGGAACACACACATCACACACTTGGGTCCAGGAAGCTACTTCCTATTCAAATCATACTCCTTTAATACAATGGGCCTGGTGGAGAAGGCTCTAAATAATGAATGAACCAGCGGCTAAGCTTATGCAGAAAGATCTATTGCCTGGTCCCATAATACTGGAAAGAACAGATGGAGTCATAAGTAGTGCTGTAACTTCTTTGTATTTTTTTTTTTTTTTAAATCAGGGACATCCACTCTCATCACTCTTCAAACACAGCTAATTTGGTCATAAAGCAAGAGAGGTTAAGGGTAATAGCTTACAGACCTATCAAAGCCAATTAGGGTGAACAAGGCTTTCGAGGATGTAGCAGAATCAGCTTGGGTTCAGCTCTCCTTAAGGCCTTAAATTCCTGATAGCTGATTTAGATATTTAGACAATAGATACCAAAGCACGGGATGGGATTCTTTGTCATCAGATTAAAAGCTTAGGCTTTTTAACAAACAAATCTGACATGCCGACACTTTTTCCACAACACACAGGTAGAATAAGCAGCAGGAGTGTTTTTGTTATCTAAAAGAAGGGACAAACCAAATAGACAAAGAAATACATGATTCCAGTCTATCAGATTACAGCTCAATACTTGTTGAGGCGCAGAAACAGGTTTCTGGTATTCATCCTTAATAACCTCTTTAAGATCGATTCATTTGGCTCTCAGACATCTTACAATACCAATCAGCTGCTCTATTGTTCTCCCTACCTTCAACATCCAAGCACAGTTAAATTCAGGCAATGGAGAGGCCCCTTTATTGCTGAGAATCAATGAAGTTTAATGACTATCAGTGTTTGGGCTTTGCACACATCAAGGCTGGATTGAACTACACAATCCACCTGCATTATGAGGCTGGTTTGGGTACTCAATAAAACATATTCTCACTGTTCTCACAACAATATCTAACCCCCAGATGCTTGTTTGTTACAACTATGCCCACTGGTCCACTTTGGCTTGATGTCCAACATACCCATCTGTTGTCACTCCCAGTGTGAGTCATTTATTAAGATTGGGAGTAGATACTAGTAGATGGGGGGTGTATAGTTTGGTATATTGCACACAATGAATCTTCTGGAATATCTGACTAAACTAACTGGCATGGTTTCAGCTGTGCTAGAGGGTCTTGTATGCAAAAAGTTTGGGAATCAGAGGGGCCACAAGAGGCCCCTCCAAACCTCATAAAGGAGTGCCCTGAAAATGCCCCCCACTCACCCATCCCCCATGGTTGGACCCCCATACTCCCCTCAGAATCAACTCAGTGTTTTGTTTTTTGTTGTTTTTTTTTTTGCACCTCGCATACAACGAAACAGGTCAAATGGTTTATAAGACCCAACTTGTGGCAAATGTGCACTCATTCAAACAGAACTTAGTGAAAAACTTAGGAGTATGAATGGGGTCTGAGAACCAGGAAAAAGAAACCACTCATCCGATTCAAACAACCTCAAGGGTGAAGCAGTGTGGTGCGCTTGCCCAGCTAAGAATATAGCAACTGTTCTTGTAGTGGCACCGGGTAAAGCTGTTTGCCACACTCGACTGGTATTACCAAACCATTTCATGCAGAATGGATCCATTATGTATTGTCAAAGGGTATCCCTCCATGGTGCACATTCATTTGATAAGCCTACATCAACGGGGAGTAACAGAAGCACTAGTTGTGTTTATTGTGATGCTGTTTTTGCCTGTGAAGGAAGCAGGAGGGATCGGGGGAGGGGAGGTTTCAACACAAGCAGTTTTGTTCAGCGCAGGAATGAGTTTTGTCAGCTAAGCCTGTCTCCAGGCTATTGGTGGAAATTAGCGCCAGCTAAATATTCACTTTCCGTGATTGATGTTACAGCTTCTGCTGTCCCTTTGAAGGGAAATAAAGAATTTAGAGCCACGCAGATTAATAGGGACAGAGTTGGGGGAATTTTATGCATCTGACTTGAAGTATGACTGAAGGGCCTAATGGTAGCACAGATACAGCACAATGAGGCTCTGATGATATATTGTGTCAGAGAGAAAAGACAAGTGAGACTTTGGCAGTGACTACAACGAAAATTAGAAATTGTCTGTATGTTTGCAAGAACAGGAAAAAGAGGAATGTAGTTGTTTGCATGAGAAGCCCAGAGTCAGTTGATTAAAATCCCTTTAGGAGGCTTCTTTAAGAGAGACAGATGGGCAGGCAGGCCTATTTTGGAATGCAATCAAATTGAAAAGATTAAAAAGGAGTCTCTTTTATTAGGAGGTGAGAAACAGTTACTTTTCTGCCACATGTCATCATTGCCTCCAGAGCAGCGGTCACGACTGCATTGGTCTGCCCCTTATTGGGAAGGAAATAAACCTGGGATTAGGAATTTTATGTATCTCAGTTTATCACTGGCATGTCTCTGAGGATTAGCAACAACTGTGATGCTATAAAAGGAAAAGGAAAAAACTGAAAGCTTTGATTTCTTATAGAATAATTACAGAAAAGGTTTAAGGTTAACAGTGGGACTTACCAGAAGGTATCATTTTAAAGACATAACTTCCACATAATCTCAACACCAAATCCAAACAGGTACAATTCAAATATGCATTCCCTTGACTGCAATGCTCCTTCAGTAGACTGAATTTGCACAGCGGAGTGATTCAAGCACTGTTAAAGGTGCTCTGATTCCAACCCCATTATTCCACAACACTGCAGGAGTGCCATTTATAAAAAGGCTTAAAATGGAAAGCAAGTGTGTGGTAGTGTGTCTGGTAGCCTCAGATCAGGAAGTGGCTATGGAGAGGGGTGTAATGGAGTTGGTGGGGGATTCCTGCCTGACTGTGCACTAATTGCAGCCAATGGTTGGCGACTCATCAGCCGTGCCCACCCTGGCGCCAAGGAAAAGGTTGGCATTAGGGTGGCAGAGTGTGGGATAGAGAAGGGCTGCCACAGCTTTAGTTGGTAAAAATAGATGCTGACAGATTAGACGAGCATCTGAGACCCCGACAGGGGATCGGAAAATCCGCTTGCCTGATGCCAGGGGCAGCGGAGTCTTTCCAGGGGGTGGAAAGGGGACACAATATGGGCATCACTTCTGACTCCTACACACAGAATAGAGGCGTCTAAGAGTTGAGCTCATGACCAAGCACGTGCCACAGTACAGCAAGGGTGTGGTTTTTTTTCCTATAGGACCTGCAAGGTAGGCAGACCTCACAGCCTCCCACAGAAGATTCACACAACAGGTGTTTGGGCTGGGCCACCTGTGGGGCTGGCCGCCTGTTCGCACTTCACACTTCGTCTAGGGAGCAAACTAACATTTTCCACTGGGCTTGCCATGCTTTTGTTAAAGACCAACACGTTTCTGGAGAGGTTTTTACAGCTCTTTTTACAAGATCTATAAGATATGCGTGCAAGTGTGCGCAAGTAAATCTGCATTCATGAGTGCATATGTGTCAATATTTGTTTATCAGTCCATTTAATAGCCAAGAGCCACAGTGTGGATTTGATTATATTGAAACCTCCCTCTGCTATATACAAAGAAATTGTCAGCCAACAATAGAATCAATGCAGAACCATTTTTTTCACACTCAGGCCCCACATAATCTCATTCATAACAATGAGAATCTCATTTCCTACATTCTAAAGGTCAGTGCACACCTCCGATCGCACTTTAATAAAAATCATTCTCACTGTTTAATTTAATTTCAGCAGAGCAGGAAACTCACAGGCAGTCATCCACATGGCGTGCAAAATTCATCAGATTGTCCCTTTGATTGTTTTAATTTTACAGTATAGAGAAGAATGACCACAATTACGGGGAGAGAAAAATAATATACAAACGGAGACAACTGGGACACATCTGCAGAGGGCACAAAGACAAACTGACTCATGTCAAGTCAAGTGTGAGGTTTGGCCGCATAATGATAATTTGGAGGGTAAATTCGAAGTGCTGCCTTTATATCTCTTCATCATTACGCATTTTCTCATAAAAATTGGCAAACTCAATCCAACATTTATGCTGAAACACAAACACACGTGCACACACTCACACACCTTTGCAGAAATTCATTCCCTCTCACACATTGCTCACACATGCAAACATGACACAAAGCCTGGCACACCGGGCACACTCATTACTGCAATGCCAAGCTACCAGTTGCTAAGGAGACCTGTGGAAGAGGGAGGGTTCCTTGTTGTTGCCATAGCAGCCAGCGTGCTCCCTGCCAACTCTCTCCCTCAGGGAGAAAAAAGGCAAGAGGTGGGGGGTGAAGTGGGTAGAGGTAGGGGGCAGCAGTTTAATGGGGCTATGAGGTACAGGGGAACTTCATTAGCCGTCAGTGTGCAGTGCACCAACCAATGCTCCCCATGAATGCCGACCCACGCTACACTTCAGCTCGCAGGCTTCCAAAGACAAAAGACCCCAACTTATTTACGTATATACCCATATGAAGAGAAAGAATGGAAAAAAAGCAGCATGCTTAGACTGAAAAAGCTACCCATCTCCACAAGGGACAGGTTAATAGGGCAGAGGTGGTTGAGGGACAAAAGAGCGGTCTTGAACATGGAGGCCTGGTTGGAGAAGAAGAGTGGTGAGCATCTAAATCACAGAGGCTTTGGTTGTTACAGGCAATATGGAGACAATGTCTCTCCCCTCAAGCAGTCCTGAGTGACAACCTCTATTTTTCACACCAAAGAAAACCACTTTGCTGTCAAACATTCAGCATATACAGTGTTGTATGTATTTGATCATATTCAGCAGTGTTTTTTCAATCTTGTTTTCATATTTTGCCGGTAACAGTGTCAAACCAGTGGATCAGTTCATCATCCGGCTCTGGAAAGAAATGTTTGTCTGTTTGTTTGTTTGTTTTAAATAGTATTTTGCTACTTTTGTGCACACAAGTCAACATACAATTTAGTTATAATGCATACAATTCAGTACCATGTGGTGAGGTTCATGGCTAGTGAGGCACTGACTCTAAATATGATTTGTAAATCATATTTACAAATATATGAACGCATATATACATATACACACATATATATATATATATATATATATATATATAGGCTATATGTATATATAAATATATTCACCATTTGATCGGCAGCATTTAACAGGTTATGTTTCATATCTCGTATCAGCGTTCTTTGCACGTACATGATCACATACATGATTGGTGCCATACAGTAACACACTCTCATTTCATGGCAGAGCGCAGTTTTGTGAGGGATTGCGCAGTCCAAAGTGAGGCTCAGCTTGCTGCTGCCGCACTGTGCGTCTTTCCTCGTATTTGAAAGGGAAATGCAAAAAATTTGGCAAATTTTAATTTAAATCAATCAATTTGATTTTAATTTCATTTAATCTTAATCAAAATTATTTAAGCTAAATGAAAAATTTGTTTATAGTTCAAACCACTGGGTAAACACAACAATTTAATTCATTTGTTTTGTTTGGTTTTTCTTTCCATGATGACGGGTGAGGCCCCGCCTCCCCTGCCTCTCCTGACCGTACGTCACTGAACCATTCTTCTAAATATCCTGTAGCTAACTCTATTAATTCCCAGAGCCAGATATTATAAAAAGTTTGAAGCTGGAGTAAAACAGAATGAAGCAGTTTATGATACAGTCAATGGTGAAAGGCGGTAAACCACCCAGGTTAAAGATGATGTTAATGTTGGTGGTGATCCTTTACTCTCCGTCGTGGTTCTGCACAAAATCCACCAAACATCAACCTGTAGCTTTGATCCACCAAGTATGTGTGCATATCACACATATGTAAGATTCTTAACCCTTCAAACTGATTTAAATCTGATTCTCTGAGCATCTGTGTAGCCAGACAAAACAGAGGAACGCGGTAAGGATTAACTATACCCAAAATCAAAATTCCAGGACAATGACACAGAGTTTATGCAGACTCTCCCCTTGATACATGCACAAACCTCTTAATCCAAAGTGTTGTTGAGTTTTAAAAACTGAATTAAAGTACAAGTAGCATTCAGAAAAATGGGAGTCATTTGAGAAAGAAAACAAAACTGTCACATGTAAAGGCATATTTTTTTCTGTTTAGTTTAAAGGATGAGTTGGTTCTCAAATTCACCGCGTACGAAAACCCAAACAGAGGGAAAAATATGTGTTTCAAAATTAATCCAAGCTCATAAGAGGCAAGGCCTCAGAAGCAGGGGGCTTGTGAAATGAAGGAGAAGAGAGCACTCCAGCAGGGTCAGGGTGATTTCAGTATGCAGGAGAGGTGGTCCAAATATTGACAGCCTGATAACCCATGATGCCCCTACCTGCCTCAAATTCTCATATTTTAAGTGCCAGTGTGTACAGTGAATAAGAGAGTTGGTATTGATTTGGTTTGAATTAACTTAGTTTGTGTGTGGCGAAGACAACCACCAACCCACCCATCACAGCCTCTGCACCCCCAACCCAAGTTTGGTCAATTTATTGGGAGCTCAAGAGGACAAAAAAAGAGGGATAGTGAGAAATTGACATTTCTGTCCGACCAAGAGAAGAGAGGGATGATGAATGAGTGGATTCAGCACTCCTCCCTTTTCTTTCTATTTCCCGAGACAAAAAGAGCCCAATTAAGTCGGTCTGGGTTAGGGTCCTAAACGCGTGTAGGATATGTGTGTGTAAGCAAAATGTGTATCCAGACCATGAGGGCATATGCAATAAAAGGAAATAGGGGGGCAACGTCCTGTAAGTTGCAAGACTATCTGAGAGGCAGAGGGGGAGAGGAGGAGGAAGGGTTTGTGTGTGGGAAGGAGGGTGGGGGGGGATTCGCTCCCATTCTAGCCTAAGAGGGCCAAACTTGCTCTCAGCTCCTCGGCGGGAGACGCTGAAATATTAATCGCCACACTCCAGCCGCAGACTAGAGAACACAATCGCTTCAAACTCCCACCCTAATGAGTGTGTTCATGAAAGGCTAATGTGCACAGATGGGGGGGCTGATGACTGGATAGATCACAACGGGGAAGTGAGGGAGGGAGATGAGGAAAGGAGGGAAGGAGGGAAAGTGAAATTTCGTCAGTACCAGGTGGTGGTGGTGAGGGGGAGCAGAGGCATGCCATGACCTTTTAAGAGGCTACTGAAATCTTAATTAAGGCTAGCCCAATGCTACACTTTCCTTCTTTTACTTCCCCTCCAACACATACTCTTGCTCATGCTCACAAATCTGCACACACACAATTTTGTCTCCTCCAAGTGCGTACTGAGTTCTTTTTCGAAGCGCATATTCCCTGCAGAATGTGTACAACACATTCCTAGGGTTAAAATCGAAAAGTTATGCAGAAATTTTTTAACAAACTCCTCAGCTTCTTGGTCATGTCAGTGCACACACACACACATCCAGAAATTACAAAATAATACACAAGTTGCCATTAAAACTGCAGAAGCAGGTATGTTTTTTCTCACCCCCTACATAGATACATCTCTGAAAGAGGATGGAACAAATCCACAGGGCTTGAAGGAGAAAGGTGAAGGAGCTGTTTCGCCTTAAAAACCATTTACTTCAGGAGAAAAGTTAAAGTTACATCATCAATAGACTGAATCTTAACTGAATCTAACAAAACACAAAGCTTGTACAGGCCACAGTGCCCTCTCAACTGGAGCTTGTTACACATTGAATGTTAATGTTTCATGTAAGTTTTATGGCTGAAACAGGCTTTTTATTTCACCCTGCTGATACTTTCTCCTCAAGTATTCTCCATCCACATAACTTCATCACGATTTAAACTAGTTAGATCAGAAACCTCTTAAAAAATGTGGACAATAGCAGAAATGCGAGATAACACATCTTCCCAGGATTGTCAATCGCCCCAGAGGCCAAATACGGATTAAGAATGCCCAGCGTATAGACGCGTCTACAGACACACACCCATGCATCAACATGCAAACTCTCACTGCATCTAATTAGAGGAGTGAGATGATGTGACCTAATTCCAAATCTCTTCATGGTAGTCTGGATCAAGGCATCTGCTTGGATTAGAATCTCATGAAATGAGCCTCATAAAGACAAGTATGGGAATGGAAATAAATTGATTTGGGGGTACAGATGGTCATGCATGAGAAATGATTCATCTAAATGTGAAAAGCACACCATGGATCTCACATGCATGTCTCGTTTAGTACGTACAGGTATCAGACAATGAGACCATCTTTCTCATGTGATTATACTGTCACGGATGTATGTAATGCATACCATTAGTTTTTTTGTTTTTTTTTCATCTCCGATTTTGATTCAGAAAAAAATTAAAAATTGCAAAACGATGTAAAACTACCATGAAAATTCTTCTAATCTTCTAACGCTGCCTCAGGAGGATGCAGCCATGTATAAGAGCTACAGATGCATCCTTTACAGCCAGCAACATTACAAGTTGCCTCATCCTTATATATAATTTAAAGTCTGTGCGAAGCAACTTTTTACATGTCCTTCAAGACAATTTTACAAAATAAAATTGTTGATGAAAATGTGAAAAGTCATTTTGGGTACCGCAATAAGAGATTGATAATGCCCTGCATACTCATTTAATAGTATTCCACCAGTAACACCACAGTGTTGTAAAATTTATAGGGCCTTGACATCTAGCTAATGATGCTATATAACTATGCATTTATTTATAGGTTTACTGTTTGGGCCCATTCAAAATTTACCTAAAATGATTTAATGAAGAAGAGGTGTAAAACTTTGTGAAGGGACAAAGTTAAAAAGCAATAGTGTGGGAGTTGGAGGGCTGCAGAGGTTGGAATAGAATTATGCCCAGTGGATTGATTCTGTTAAAAGCCACATTGATGGAGTGTGACCATTTTAACTAGCTAAGTTTAGAGACTTTCATCTGAGACAGCTAGGATTTACTGATAAACTGCTGTTACTGCTAAAGTTGAACCTGCTTTAATAGACTCTCCCACTCCAAGGCCATCATCCTCTCAGTTTTATGACATCTGGTGCGGTAGCATTGGCAGTACATGACCATCAAAGCTGGCATTCATTTATGACAACAGGTGACTTATTTCAGCAACATTTAATATCTACAGCGTTCATTTGTCATTTGACTCCTGTAAAAAAAAAAAAAAAAAAAAAACTAAACCAGGTAGATGTCAAATCACTGAAGGAACGTTAGCCTAGTTAATGAGGCTCATTTGGGTTTTGAGTAATTCTTTATTTCTGTCATTATGGATGCAGTTTTGTATTTTCTTAAACCACTCATGCATACCTCAATGGTTAATAATGCATCTTTTTGTGGTGTGGGCAAGTAAAATACTGTTTTACACAAACTTCAAGGGTTTGAGACAAGAAGAGATCTGCTATTTGACTTTGCTGTTACAAAATATTTCTGTGCATTTATCACTTTTTCCCTTATTTGTGCCATTTAAAATAAGGAAAACATTTCATTGATAATTTATTATAAATGAGTTACTGTTTTATAAAATAAATGAATAAATACAAAATCTCCAACTGTGACATGCTACCCGCAGAGACATTATTCTTTCACGTTACCTTTATGAGTGAACCATGCTCTATCTCGATTGAGCAATTCTGAATTTCAAACCCATTTTATCATTTTTGTTTTTGTATTGTCTCCTCATTTTCACCATTTCTACTTTGAAAACATGCATTTTCCGTCAGGCTCACAAGCTGAAAGAGATGCTGGTAGCATCATTAAGCAGCTAGCCGTACCCTGTGATTACCTTGATGCCCCACAGAACACAAACCTGAGGACACATGCAGCTGGATGGAGGCATATTTACTATAAGTGCTGACTGTAAGCACTGCTGTGGGGTTCTGTTAGTGTGTAGAGACAGTTATGCATGCACACAAATACACATCTGTCAGCAGCCTTGCACGAGCTGAGACACCTATGTGAAGAGGTGCTGCACCTCTATATGTCCTGTCTGTGTGTCATAGCACTCATGGAAGGGGGCTGCAGCGTTTCCGCCTGAGTGCGGTTGTCAGTGAGCATCACTCAGCCCCGCAGTGTGGCAAGACGCGAGGATCATTAGTGGAGACGGAGGGAGCGAGAGTGGGAGCAGAAAGGAGGAGAAAAGGGGAAAGAGGGGCACAGGGCGGGCAGCACGTCTTAAATTCCGTCTTGAGAGCATTACGCACACAGCATTGCACTTTCCTCTCAGTCACGCAATAACCCCGGTGCAGAGACCCCATCAACGTACCTTCAGCTGTCATTTCCTCTCCTATGTCATTCTCCTTGCCTCCACCAATCCCACCTTGTCTCAGCCTACATCTGACCGACCTATGTCTCTCAAGCCATGCCCTCACTTAAGCATGGCGTATTCTTTTCCCCTCAGCTCCCAGATTTACCCTTCCTACTCTCCTTCTTCTTTTCCATCTTTCCATTTCAGCACTCTGCTGCCATTTTCAGCCCCTTTGCATCGCACAGTCGATCATCTCACTGCACTGAGCATCATTGCAACTTGACCTACTCTTAACCGCAGCAAGGTGAAACAACTGTCTTACACATGTGAGATATGAGCTTTTTTCACTTTTTTCTCCCCCTTGATCTTTCACTGCATCTCAGCTCTTCATCCCTTGAAGTTCCATGTGCAAGAACATCTTTCCATCAACCACCAGCTTATCCATTTGTGCATTCACCCATCAATCCACCCATTCATCTGACACTTTGTGTCAGTATGCCTCATGTCTGCAGTCATTCGTGTACCACTCCACCATCATCATTTCCTTCCTCTCTTTAGTCAGAATGATCCCTCTGATCTCCTTCTATCCCTCCAGGTCTTTGACCTGTGCAGCAATGCCCCGAGCTGAACACCAGAATCAACATGCTTGACATTTCAAACAAACAGAGCAGCCTTTAGAAAACTAGCTGTGTTCACACAAGTGCTGATTTACCCATTGGTTTGCTTTACTCGGAAGGTTTCCAGGTTCACAGATCCATCTGTTTCCATTTCTGTCATAGCATTTATCACGCTCAGATTAGGTCGATTCTGCAATGCACTTGTCCCACTGAAATATTAGTATACTTGGTGTTGACACCAGCTGTGAGTGCAGTTAAGCTCCACGACTGTACCGATGACAACGGTACAGTAATATCATGAGGTTGAACAAAGTAACCTGGCTAGATGCCAGCTCAGCTGGAAGACTGGAGGGTTTGAGGATGCATGGAGTCAGATATGAAACTGTCATGTTAACATTTGCACAAGCATGTGAGTGACCAAGTGCAACAGAGGACAGTGTTGCAGGACAAAAAAGTGAAATGCAGCCTTTGTTGGTTATTTGGGATATGAATTACACATCTACTCAAGATGTGTTATGTTTAAACAAAAGGATATAAATTTACAATGACCCATCCAGTACCTTCCACTTTTCATCATAGCCAAATTACGTCACAACTTGTGCACCGTACCACCCCGTCGCTCATCTGTTGTGGACACACACATATAGACTTGTATACATTTTTAAAGATGAACAAAGATGTCTTGCTCTGTATCTCTCTCAATCTACCCCTCATACATATTAACTTATTTGCATTAGTGAATTCATTTTTCAAATTATCATTCCAGACATGCATCTTTGTAAATGTACAAAGGCAGCTTTACAGACCTTTATTCGCACACTGCAGCCTTGACCCCAGCAGCATCCCCTCAGCTGCCCCTCTGACAGCTCCTTGCCACTCATCTAGATGTCGCCCCAGCCAGTTTTTTTGGGCACGGATCACTTGTGAGGATTTGAGAAAAGACTTTGCTAAGCTGACTGGAAAGGCGAGGGGGGCAAATTACCATTGCACAACTGTGTTAAAACCGTTGTGGGTCATGATTTGCCTTATGTAACAGATCGTGTGTATGTGTTCCCGCAATGAAACCACCCTCCCCCGCCCACTGCCCCTACCCCACGCCATTTACCCATTTTGCACTAATTGAGGGATCTTTTTTCAGAAGCTGTTATTGCACTCATTTAATTATTTATTTTGACGGGAAGCATTATGGTGGCTGGTGAAGAGATTGTGTGTGTAGGTGTGTGTGCGCAAAAGGGAGATGTGGAGCAGGACTAGGTCAGTGTAGCTTTTTGGTGAAATGTGGTTTTTAAGGGCAGAGCTACTGTAAGTTAGGTCTACTGTATGTCTGCAGGGATTTTCATATATGAACAGCAGATACTAAATTTACTCTGTGTGCACGCATGTGTACATATGTGTACGTGTGTGTTGCGTCTCAGAGTGCATGGTTTTCTGAGTGCAATGGGACTGCACTAATGGACACACACTTGAGCTGAAGTGTGCAGAGTATAGCTGAAGTGCAGCCAAGTCTAGCTTCCAGTCCTGCTTGGAAGCCCTATAATCTACTCTCTACTATTAAGCTCTCCAATTTCCTCACTTCTTTCCTTGTCCTTCTATCTCTGTCTCTATCAATTTAATATTTTTATCCTGTCTTCATTGACTGCACCAGGCTCCCCCATCTCCCGACTGTCGCCCTAATAAATCTCTTTATCATGGTTCTGAAAATGAAGAGACACAGATCACCATCAACGCTGGCTGGCTGTGGACTTTTCTTTTCGCCTGCACTCCCTCCCTCCTTGTTGTGCAGTGAAGAGAATGAAATAAGGGAAGACGACATGTAACCACCAGTAGTCTTGACCTTTATCAAGCTCCAGCGCCTGAGGCAGGATGAATGAGACATTAAGAAAATGACTGAGCATTATTAACCCCTACTTACTAACATGCAGATTTTGCCTCATTATCTGATCTGAACAAAGGCTCTGATGCTTTATTTCCTTGACAGACTCCTTGACAGTTTGGGATGAACTCAGAGTGATTGATAAAACTGTGATTTACAACTTGATATTATGTTTCACATCAGCGAAGAGAAAGCAAAGTGCTGCAAGTCCAGCTTGGTTTGTCACCTCAGGTTTTTAAACTACGATTGATGTATTGATCCCAGCATTTCTGTGAATGCCAGTTCTTGCAGAGTATTGATGTTTAATCATAAACCAGCTGCACAAGTGGCTCTGACAAAAAGAAAACCTATGACGGCCACATGATAACCAATTTTAACCAACACACTGTATTTCTAATGAGACTTCACCTCTGTCTCTCTCTTCTTGCTCTTTTTGGCCTGTTTGCATGTGCATGTGACTGGCACTTGTGCATGTGTGGCTATCCCTCTACCCCAGTCAATCAATGAGCAGAGACAATTCCCCGAGTGACATTTACAGAGAAGAAAGAGAGCCATTTATCACTTTAGTTTTGGGATAATAAAAGAATGACTGAATGAGCTAGTGTGTGTGTATGTGTGTGTGTGTGAGTGTGTGTGTGTGTGTGCGTGTGCGTGTGCAAGAGAACAGGGAAGAGAGGGAGACCGCTAAAGATGAAAAGGGGATTTCAAAAGCACATGAAAAGAGCAGGAGAAATAAGCGAGGGAAGAGGAAAATGAGTGATAAAAGGCTACTTTGTGGGGAGGACTCTGTGTGTGAAATAGAACAAGGGAGGAAAGAAGGAGAGACTGTGAGTGACTGACAGTGGAAAAAGAGAGCACGAAAAAGAAGCGTGGGGGGGGGAGCCTGGAGCCGGCTACAGGAAGAAAAAAGGAAGAGAGACAGGAGAGAGGATAGAAAAACACAGTTGGCACAGAGAAAAAAGAATGAGAGAAAAAGAAAAAATAGAGATGAAGATGGCAATAAAATAGGGTCCAAGTGAAAGACAGAAAGGTAGACGACATAGTCTGAAAGACAGAGCGAGGCAGATGTGATGGGTTCATTCGGGGCTATGAGCAGACTTAGAGTTCAGACCTCACATGGTCAGCATACTAAATACAGGACCCAGTGTCCTGACCCAGATTCATGCCACTGAGATAAAAATCCAAATGAGGACCAATTTTACCCTCCTGCATGACTGTAATGTACCTCAAACACAAGCCCTTCCCCTGGGACCCAGCTGGCCTCACTGTCACCTCACCCAAATCCTCGTAACCTCCTCTCACATATGCTGGCTCTCCCACACAGATTTGCTCCCACATGGGTTGTTTCACAAATACAAATGTACTGTTTCTATACATGTGAAACAATTTCCTTCCAAAGCTCCCGTTTTTAATCTCAGGGGAGCTGACGTTACAGCTCAGCAGACAATCCACTACCCGAGGTGACCTCTGCAGCTCCATTCATCACCCCCAGGGGCATAGTTCAGGCACAGCACATCCACCAGCCATTAGCATAACAAGCATCTTTCTTGAATATAACTCCTACCACTTCTCCTCTCTGGTCATTTCTCCTCTCTCCCCTCTTTTTTTTGCTTTTGCTGTCTATCCACCAGCTCCAATCAGTCAACATTAACTACATTTCCTTTTGTCAGAAGGCTCCCTCCATCACTCGCCAGGGCTGTCAAGCGCAGGTAAACTGATCGCCGGCCCTTACACGCTCCACTTTTCCCTCCCACAATCCTTTGGCCCATGACACGAGCTTGATGGACAGTCACTGAGAAGCGAAGGACCCAGCACATGGCTGCCAGGAAGGGCCCAGAGATGAAGTGTTGTGAAATACACCGTTTACGTCAGCGTACATCATCTCTTTCTCAGGAACAGACATGGCAATATGCATGCACATAAACACACATGCGCATGCACAAAGCCATCAATCCCTTGCATACAGGAAGAGATATCAGACAGGGAGAAAAATTGAATTAGGAAATATGGGCACCGTGATTTGTGGGAAGCCAGTTTTGAGGCTGAGAGAAAAATATAGCTTGGAGCGCACTTCATCTTTAAGAGCAAGCAAAGAGGAAGAAGCATCTGTGTTGTTTATCTAAAGCACCCCGCACCCCCATCCCCAATTTGGTTACAGTGGCTTGATTTGAAATATTCATATACATGTATGACAAGATCAGCCCCATTATGCTGATCTCTCTGCAGGGCTTCATTGAATGGACTGAATGGAAACCCATCACTCAGTGTAAATTATGAACACAAGATACATTAAATAAGCCCATAGATGAGCATGAAGTGGGGTATTGTTGTAGCGTGATATCAATCACATTCTACAGTGTCATCAGTATGATAATATGCTATGGGCTATTTCAAGGATAAATCCACCATTATAATATGTCACAAAGCCTATAATGAAAGGAAAACATATTAGGCCATGTGTCGTTTGGCTCAAAAGGTGTTATTACCGCTGTTTTAGATGAATCTGTCAGTAGACACAGGGTTCTTCAGTTATATAATGAACCATAAACTATATAACCAACAAGAG
>JBAMYA010000008.1:14085260-14104789 GCA_037176975.1 Arrhamphus sclerolepis
TATATATATGTATGTGTGTGTGTGTGTGTGTATATATATATATATATATATATATATATATATACATATATACACACATATATATGTGTGTGTTCTATGGTTCTATGCATTAAGGCATGTTTTCATATGGAGCAGGTTGGGCAAGGGCCGCCTTACTTCGATAGGGGTGAGTGCTGGAGACGGAGCAGAACAGAGTGGAGCAGAGTAAGCCCCGTAGTGGTGGAGAAAAGACAGAGAGAGCCAACCCAGCGTGACTACCGCCTGCCTGAGTGGAGCAGCCTGCCTGCAATTAAGGTGGAATCAGGGAGAAATCTGCGCTGCCTTGATAATGAGCCTCGTCTGAATTATTAACGAGAGCTGGTCCCCCGGGACCCAGGCTCCCACTGAGCCCATCAACCCCACCCCCACCACCCCCCATACCCCCCACTCTCCAAACGCACACACAGACACACTCATAAAGGGAGAGGAGAGACAAACATCCACACACATACACACGGCGGCAGCAGCAGCAGCAGCAATCACACCTTATGCACATTGACGATGTGCAACAAGCACGCCGCCACAGACAGTCCAAGGTTTCAAGCACCATTAGGGCGAACACATTTCACTTACAAGTGAATATATCTTAAGTCATTTATGTACATTTTTTATAATATACATTCATCTTGCACGAGATAACTTCTTCATCCACCCTTGCCTGCTACAGAACAAGCAACTTAAAGTAACTGCATGTTCAAATGAGTCTAAAAATTCCACATTTCAGTCAAACCCTCTAATCTATAATTTCTTTTTAATTTATCCTACACTGCTAGTACAAGTATCTGTAAAAAACTATAATTTTCTATACCACATTTGCAGAAGCTCACTGAGTCATTCCATTTGTGATGAGACATTTAATGTGTATCATGTAAAAGTGTTCACAGTTGTGAATGAAGAGGTTTATTCTGAGGGTAATATTGCAACATCACGAACTTCCCTGACAATGATCTGTGAATGCTTTGTATTTTCCCGTTCAGCAAATCCTCTAAAGTAGGAGCCTGAATAGTGATGGAATTTTTCATCATCACGACTCCAAGTCACAGGGAGGCTGGTGTCATCAGAAAATGGCTGGAGGGCAGCTGAGCAGAAATACAGTGACTTTCGCTTTAATTTTATTGAAATGTGGGTATTGTGGGTGCGCGGCTACACCCTGAAACATTACCATTACATAGCTTTTCTCTGTTCCCTTCCCGGTTTCCCAGTTCCATGGAAACAAACAAAGATGTGTTTTAATCTCACACCAGTGGTGCAACACTCAAGGCTTCCCCCTCCCAATACAAGTCTCATGGCATCAAACTTACCACAGCCTGAGAAAGAAATGCACACCACATTTCTGCCGCTACAGCTGTGAATGGTTTGACCAAAACCAAAAGTTTACGACAGCTTCCCAAACAGAACTACACCTTCCATGTGAGCCAATCATCAAGAGTCAGGCAGGTTCAAAAATAAATAAATAAAAAGCTGCCTACAATTCTCGCCAGCCCCTTCCTCTTCCAAAAAAAAAAAAAGGGTTCACCCCACCCAAGAACAGAGTTCCTCCTTGTGTGGTTTAAGAAGGCGTGTTGTGTGTGCTTTCTGCAAATGTGTGTCTTTCAGGCAGAGAGAAAGAACAGTGGAAGCCATCACCCTAAACAGCACAATGGGAAAAAAATGATGACTTCTCTATGCTTAAGGGGGGAAAAAAGGCCATTAAATATGTCACCAAACAGAAATTCAGAAAGAAATTCAGAGTGATGGATAATAAGCTTGGTAAGAAATGCGTCCACAGCTGAAGTTCAATTTAGCTGAGTAGAACCAAATTAGTTCAATCATGTCCAATTGGAAACTTGACAGTGTTGTCAAAAAAAAAGGGGGAAAAAACTGTATCATAGAGAAGTTGAGCTGGGTACAATTCAGCATTGTTATCCTATTATCTCTGAGATAATGTGAGATATGAGATTTCTCTCAGATAAGAAGAGGCACACTGCTTGAGGCAGTCTGGATCACTGCTAAAGCTCAAAATCCTGACGCCACAGCTCCCTTGAGTAAGACTCCTTACCTCAATTGGCCCTTGTACCTAAAACCACTAAGACACAAAGAATGCATAGAATGTCTGATGGATAGATTGCACGTAACAGGAAAGCAAAAAAAGGGGGGGATAAAAGAGGAGATAACAAGGGTGTCTGGCAAATATCTTGATAAGAGAGAGTGGAATAATATCAAAGGCAGAATGATATTGTTCTTCATATTACTGTCTCCTGATTGCTGTCTCACGCATTTGAATGCGTGCCCATGCTTTGGTAATTTGCATGTACATTAATCATTTCAGAGAGAAATGAACTGCCACTGCTGCCTGGAGGCTGCAGGGGGGAAAGGCAGTCAGAATGGGTTTCTTGGCATCGCATACCCAGTTCAAGCTAAATATATTGCCTGAACCCAAACTGGCTCCAGGTGAAACAGCCAAGGGGAGATGTAAGGTGTTCATAATCCTGCACCATAAATCTGTCGAGCACACATCATATGCTCTCATTTTGTGAGACTGTAAGCATGTGCGTGTTTGTGTGTCACACTCTCAAATTACTCGTCTCCCCTGAGCCAAGGCAGAGGAAAAACTATGAATCAGATGAAGTCTAGGATCATTTCCAGTCTCCCCAGACTCCCTCGCCATCATCAAGTGACACAAGTGTACATTTGTATAGACACACGCAACAGACTCAAGCATGCAACTCTGCACACTCTGAAAGTTTCAAGTCTCTCCACATCATGGTAAGCCTCTGTCAAACTCACTCTCCTGCCTGACGTTTAACATTCATATCCCTCATATTTGCCAAGTGCCTCTACTGCCACTGCCCAAGTATGCGCATAATGACAGGATTACAAGACTCTGTCTGTCTCTTTACCCATAAATCATTTAGATAAAGTGATATGATCTAGTCCTGTTATAAATACTACTGCCTGTTGAGATAGGGGTTATGGGCCTTTACATGATAAGACAATACATATAGCCTGAGACAGCTTTTCTCCTCTCCTCAGGCTTTCCCTAGAGACAGCTTGCCTTTCCCTCTAACTGCTAAACCATCGCTGTCACTTTGCTTTTGCTTTTTTTCGGCCATCTCTCTGGACTGGCTGATTTCTGTCAGTGAAAGAAGCTCCTTGACCCTTTATCCTGTTAGCCCTAGACAGATCTTTACCTAAAGTCGTTTTATAAATAGCAGTCTAGTCGCTTTGGATTAAAACGTCTCAGTGATTGTTTGGCAGTCTTGCCGACCTGCAAAAATCCACTGGCATCCGACTGACCCAAGTGCCAGAAAAAGCCCCGGCATTGTTATGGTACTGCACAGAGTTGCCCCTTAGTTTTAATTCTGCATGCATAATGTACCATTATCCTAGAGGCATTTATCATACATTTCTCTCTTAATAGGCTTTATACATGAAAAGCATTTGCGTATTATGTATTTTTTGCATCCCATATCTATCCATGCTGGCATATATAATAAAGCAACCCCCCCACCACTCCGCCTAACAATGGCATCGTGTAACCCCCATGAAGTTAATGAACTTCTAGACGCCTACAGGGCAATCCCCACACCAAGTGGTACCCCACCATTAGAGGCATTATGAAGTCAAGAGCGAGACTACATATACCATTCACCGCAGTGACATGCTGTCAGACCAATCAGCAGGCCAAAACACAGACGCCTGTAGAAGCAGACAGCCCTTCCCCCCACAACAGCCCCCACAAAGGCACACTGAGCACTACCAACCTTGATGCTTTGTTACAATTGACATGTGCTTATCCCACGCATAAATTCAGAATGCATCTAAATGCACACATGGATGCCCACTCTCAGATATAATTGACCTTGAAAATAGGAGCGGTGTATACAGAGGGATTCAGTATCAGCTGTTAAATCTCATTGTGAATCCAGCAAATTTCTGAAGCTGGATCTTCTTAGCTACAGAGTACTGGGAAATTAATCCCTGTTAAGTTGCCACTAACCTACAGCGCTGTAATGACAAGTATCCCAGTGGAAAGAGTTACAGGGTTCACAAGAACACAGTTCCAAGTATGATCCCTCCAGTAAGGAGCTGATTAGGAGGCTGTGACCTCAGAAAACTGCAGCCTTCCTAGAAGTCAGAAGCCATTAGGTATTTATGGGAGCTTAATGGTACTGTCTAGTACCCATCATCAAGCCAGAATCACATCCTTTGCAACAGGAGAGCACAAAATGCTTTTCGAGATCTGGCAACTGTACACAAGTTTCAAAAGTACCAGGTCTTGGTTGTGGAGTTTAATTTCTGTAAACTCATGTTTGATTCTTAATTATTCAGCTAAGTTTCACGACCAAACTGAACACATTTATTCAAAAGTAGATGGCTGCATCAGAAATAAAGGTTGTCCTTCATATACAGGTATGCTGGTGAGTAACAGTATTTCCAGTGGCTTTGACATGCAACCTAGTGTGTTTACATTACCACTCCATCTTTGACCAAAACCAGGTCAAGCCTGTCGCTTACATTAAGGATGTCTGCTTTAAACGACTTGCCTAATCCCCAGTCATTACCTGGAACGGGCCTCATGTCTCGCCTGTGGCCTGAAATAGCCAAGGACCTCAGACAGCCACTGTCAAACCCCACTAATTTGCAGTTTCATAAATAGCAGACTAGAACCTTGGCGCTTTAGGTAAAGAGGCCCTGTGGTTGGAAATCGCTGGTGCGTGGTGCAGGGCTAATAAAATGAAGTGTACCTGGAGACACACCTCAGCAGTTAGCCAAGTTTAATGGGACAGGTTGAGTGTTAGTCAGGTGCTGTGTGATTAAGATTGAGGGTAAAAGAGGAGACTCCACTCTAAGGTGACAGAGTTTATGTTACGCAACAACAACACAAGTTTTGACAAAGACTCGTTCCCCTGAAAGACAAAACTGAATTTTACGTGTTGAAAGCATTCCATTATAGGTTCGACTGTTTATGATGAATGGCACAATTAGACAGTTCTGGATGAGTGGAAATCATATAGCATTGACAGTACCATCAGTCTTGTTTGTCTACATAAAAACAAGAAATATTCATGTGCTGAAAGATAGGGCCAGATAAAATAAAATGATGACCAGAATATAGCAAATTATAATGACTGACAATTAACCCACAAAGAACTATCATAGAATACAGCCTGTACCTCATTTGCTCTCTCACACACCAATATGGTAATGACTGCTATTTCAAATGCAAAGAGTCATGGCTCAGCTGAGTAAAGTTACAAGCGCTGCTGCCCTGCTGATCCCACGGCCCCCTCTCACTGTCCTCAGATGGCTATAATGAATAGAAACAAGATGAGGCTGGGAGCAAACGCTGATAACATGGGCAGATGTCCAGGAGGTTCGGCTCTCAGCCAGTGGGCAGCGGTAGTGGACTGCGGTCAGCAGTGAATATTTACATAGCGGTCAGCTGACCTGTGATCTACAAGTGTCACTCTGTTGATTCAAATATGTCATGTGGAAATGCTTGAGAAAAGGAAGTGCGGACTGCCATTTTTGCAGAAAATTTCACACAGCACGGACTTATGTGGAACATTTATGGTGACATATGGAAATAAATGATCAGTCACTGTGATCCTGAGATGAAGGGATTCCATGCAGTAGTCTATAGGGATTCTGCAGCAAGGGGTTTTCACTCCAGCCTACACTCTGCCATCAGTAATATGTTAGATTGACTGACGGCAGTAATGAACTAAGACAAGATAAGGCATGGCACCATTCATGCGTAACCGAATGAATCCCACGGTAACATGTGTAAGGCACAAGTGGTGAAAGAATAATTATGACTCGGTGAATGATTATCAATATTATCACTGTGATTAACGCAGCAGACCCCAGCACGCTGGCTCGTGGGCTCCATTACTCACCTTCCAGCCAGCTGAGCTGTTGCTGTCGCCCTTATCCTTGAAATAGGGCACGTAACGGACCATCCAGTCGTATATCTGTGACAGCGTGAGTCTCTTTTCTGGGGTGCTCTCAATGGCGCGGGTAATGAGATCCGCGTAGGACTGGTTCCCCCAAGCGTTCCGCCGCGAGGACTTGGCTTTGCGCAGGGATCCGGTCACATCGAGCGCCGCGCCAGCCAGGCATGGGTGCGTCGCGCCTGCGGGTGCCGGGGCGCCGGCTGGATGCTTCAGCTCCCCCGGCGTTCCACCCACGAGCCCGGCTCTGCAAGCCGGCACGTCATCCGGTTCCACCTTGATGTTGGCCAGCGGAAGACCTCCGCTCACCTCGTGTCCACCGGGGAAGTCCTCTAAGCAAGGCAGCGGCCAGGTGCATGAGCGAGGCCGGCTCTGCGGCTCGAAATCCGAATCAACCTGATGAGCGTCTAATTCGTCGTCCTCCATCATCAGCATTTACTCTTCAGTTTTTGAGCGGGGAAAAAGATGAAATGGATAAAAACGAATAACAAGTAGTAGAAACTGTCTCTAGGACCACTTCACGATGAGAATGCTCCTCGTGTGTCTGTTAAGCTCAGTCAGAATCAATGGGAGCCAATTCAACGGAGTAGGACAATCATGATGAATGCAAGCAAAAATCACAGCCTTGCGTGTAGGGATAAGAGAAGTAATAAAAGTAATAGTAATTTCTTGTCCATTGTAACTGGAACATATAATCGAAAGTTGGTGAAATGCTTCTTAATTCACAACCCGCATCAGATTGATGCACTAAATCTCAAACGTGTCTGAGTCGGTCATGAGGGCTTTTCAATCCAGTTGCAGCAACAGATGATATTTCAGATAAGAACCACAGCGGTCGTCGATAAATAAACCCTCCACAAGACAACACGAAGAATCGTGAAAGAGGGAGGGGGAAAAATCACCAGCGCTGTACGGAACATCCACTGAAGCGATAATGCGTGATTACCGTGAATTATTAAATCTTCCAGTCTGCCCGGATTAAGCTGGCAGCAACACATTCAAGTCCATTCAGCCTGAACAGCACCCAACTGTCTGCAATTATAATGAAGAGGCGTGCGCATGTGACGAATCGATAATTTCCCTGTCTGAAAAAAAAATATGAAGACAAAAAAAATATATAGCCCGGCAATCACATCTCGTATCCAGATGCCAGAACGATAAAATTGGCTCGTTCTCACACCTCCACTTGTTCCCCTCCGTCTCTTCCTTGCCTTTTCTCACTCTCTCAGATGCCACACATGTTGTCATTTGCTTACAACTCGCTCCGTCGATGTGAGCAGAGGATGACGCGCCGGCGCGGTGTAGTAGAGATGCTGCCAATTGGAGTGCGCTCACGAAATCAATACTCTCCAAACACGATTACGGCGAAATCCCGGACTCCCTCTCTCTCCCCGTCTCCCTTTTTCTGTTGCCCCTCGCTCTCTCCACCACCTCAGTGACTAACAAAAGGTGGCAAAACTCAAATTCTTCATAAGAACTTAACATAATGATCTGTCTGGCGGTGCGTCACGTGGACCTCTGTGTGCCAGCCTCCATGTGAAGCCGAGATGGGAAATAAAATAAAAAAATATTAATAATTATAATATATATGAGCGCTATAGAACACGATTAAAACCACAGTAAGGCGCAGAGATTCCTGCACGATCTCCTTTTTAATAACTAAAGATGGGCTACAGCCGATGCGCGTAACAAATTGTCCCGTGCACCGTGCGCCGCGTCCAAACGCCCTCCAGGGAGAACTTGCGGTGCGCAGGCGGTTTCACCTCCGCTCATTATTTGCGGATAATACCCCAGTGAGTGTAATTTTCTATACCGATTAGTCAGATTTAGCTCAGATTAGATCAACGGAGATTAGGTAACCCTAGATTTTAATCCGACAGGAGTGGGTTGAAGTAGGGCTTTTAGGAGGCCAGCATGGAGAATCATCACTGGCCCCGAGCAAGTGAGGAAAAATAAAAGACTATCATACTATCCCTAATCGCATCTGCCCTCTCCTCCCTCTGGTGGACTGAACCCAGGTCAGACCCGTGTGAGCAGGTTTGCAGCTGCTTTGACCCATGCAGAGGGCGGGTTCTGACCCTCCATCCCATCACCTTTTTCTGAAATCTTTCAGCTGAAGGCGTGTAATCACAGGTGCATTTATCCTATTGACTATTCTTTCCTTAATAACACATGAGTTTGGTAACATGAGCACCTTCCTTTTCACCTTTATCAATCAATTTACAGTGATCACAATCTGCCCCTGCTTCTTAATCTTAATGCACATTCACACCTGTCATGCTGATGGTTGCTTGGGGATTTATATTACTTATTCACCGACTTTAACATTTAGTCCCACTCATCTGCACTCTCACATGCTGCCGGAATTTCTGATAGTACATGAAAGTTAGGTAGCAGTTATAGCAGAAGTCTTTTAACAGCCTATGGGTACTTGATATGACCTGTGGGTTCTAATCAAAATATTCAACAGCTGAATAATGAGTTGTTCCTCAGCATGCACACCCTCTAGCAAGCAGAAAACAAGCTGCCAAGAAGGCACAGCGGCTGAAACTGTCTGCGAACACCACCCTTTTCGTGCATTCAAGGGTGCATGCATGGAAGCTGTACTTAAAAGTTGCATAACGCGGCCACACTGTGCACTCAGACATTGAATGAGGTTGAGAAATTTGTCAGAAATAGTAGGGTTTTAAATGCGGGAGGATGCGTCATAATGTGTCATGAAATGACTTAATGTGGAGCATCAGTGGGATCACAAGATTAAAATGCCATGTCGCAAATAGTTTATTTTTCATTTTGAAAAATGAAAACAATAATGCTTATTAAAAAATATATTACAATGAAGTAATTTATTACATTTCCATTATAATGTGCCAAGAATAATAAAACCAACCCTGGAGACAGACAAGCCTGTAGCTTCTAGACTTTAACGCAAGGTTCTGCTTGAGATGCCTTACAAGTAACACTTATGAAAGCCATAATTTTGGTGACACTTGAGATTACACAATATGCCTTGATTACACAGGAAGTGAAAGAAAACCAAATGATTATGATGAAGGCAAACAACAAGCTCCAGAGGCTCACAGGACTGAATCTCAAGAGAAACAAAACTTGTTGGAAGTGGTGGGGACTCTGACGGGCGCGGGGGAAGGGGGGCGCGGACTGGGCAGCACCAGTTTAAAACCTACGCATTTGGTCCCCTCCAGGCTGACTCTTACGTTGTCCCCATACCAGACATTCCAGAGGCAGCATGGCTTAAAGCTTTGAGTGGCTGACCCTGGAACAATATGTTCTGCATAGCAATAATCACCTCAGTGAGCCACAAGCGAGGCAGAGCTTTGTGCTGGAATATTCACACCCTGACAAAAATGATCTTGAATTTCATTCAAAGAAGGAAATCTCCCATTTCCAAAACCCATACCACTAAAGCCATCCTTCATAACCTTATTATAACTTTGATTTTGTGTGTGTGTGTGTCTTTAACTCCTTGTGCCCTGTGGTGTTTGGACGAAAGATATTATGATGAAACCACAAGAACACCCCTGGGAGATCGAAGTCTGTCTGGGAAAGCTCCTCCTCTTGTACTCCGGCGATCAGCAAACAACCCACATTGTCTAACAAGCATATGGGTTCCCAATTAAACAGGAAGTATAGGGCTCAAATCTTGGTATTGGTAATGTTGCAGAGGAGGTGAAGCTGGATTTCATCCCTTTTGTGGCATTGGCCCAAAGAAAGCTGACTTTAAGACTTCCTGCCTCGAGCAACTGCCAGTTTTCTGCGGCATCTTGGCATCCGCAACGGCAACTATGAACATTATGTTCAGAAGATGTGAAGACGATGGATGCCAAGAGTTTTAATTAAGGCTGTTTTGTGAAATGGAAAATATAGGCATGTGCAGGTAATGACTTCCATCCCTATTCGGAGGTCTAGCACAATATGATTAACACTATCAGCCTAAGCCAATTAATTATATTTAACAGTTGAAAATGCAGAACAACCAAATGGCCCAGAGAGGAAAATCAGTGTGCATTGCTCCCACTCCCAAAACTGAAGTTGGCTTAATTGTTTTACAATAAAACGATGCCAGAGAACATTCAAGACCATGTTGTTGAGTTGAAATATTTCCCTCCAACAACCAATAAAACCAGAAAAAAATAGATTGCTACGTAATACCTTATTAATAAATGTTAAAATGTAATGAATAACTTATTTGGATAAATTATCGCTTAGGCGGGGAGACCTTTGCTCACTCTAGACTTTTTCAAATTATGTGATTTTGCACTTTCTTTGAATAGTTATACAATCTGGGGCATGTTTGCAAAATGTGACTCTTTTTCCCATATTTTTACATTTTATACTTTTTATAGACAAGATCAATTAGTCAGAAAAAATAAATAAATTTTAAAACCAGATGAACTGGAGAGAAATGGTAATGCGATGGACTTTGGTGTAGATTATTAAAACAAAGATATCCTAATATAGCTATTTCAGGCCACAAGTATTAGTACAAAAGAAAAACCTATCGACATGAATTGATAAGACAAGACCAATTTTTCAAGTGTTAACAGGCCTATAGTGGGAAAAGAAAATATTACAAGAAAACTTAAAATTACACAGCCATGCTAATTTTATTATAGTTTGAGGAGTGTGTCATCAAATTTCTTCATTGGAATACATGATATTGACTTGAGAAGAGTTGAATCCTTCACTTGTACAAGTCAGTGGTTGGCAGCAACAACATCCAAGTAGGACTGATGCCAAGACACTGATTAGCCTATATATTCCTCTGCTCTCCAGGCAACATGGAGTCAATGTGTAGTGGGAGTCCAGCTCATCACCAAAGAGCACTGCGTTAAACACAAGTTTAAGTGGAAGAAAGCCAGTAGATTGTAGTGTATCCATACAGGACATATAAAGCCTTAGGCAAGGAGGCATCTGCCTCTTCAATACATAATTCACTCAAGACTGCAACATCATGCTTCAGTCCTAAGAATTGGTAGTTTGCTTGTGGTCACTGGAATATAAAACTCTCTCTCTCACCAAAGAAAACTTTATATGCCATCTAAAAAAAAAAGGATAATAATCATTAAAAGAGGCATTTAATTCTAGGTTAAGATTTGGTTTGTCTTCAAAAGCAGAGAAACCCTCAATCCCAAAATTGAGCTATCAAAAGTGTGGTTTTCAAGGTGCAGTAAATGCATGTGGAAGCGGTAAACCTCACCTTTCCACCTCAGCGAGCTCATCCTCATCAGCCTTGATACACAGGTAGGTCATCATGTAGACAGCCATCGGCCCCCGAGCTGTCCTCTCAGACGTGCATGTGGTCACCTTACATCTCAGCTCCAGCGAAAATGCATCTTCCTGCAAGGGTATTATTAGAAGCACTCTTGTCTTTGTGCCAGCATTATTATCATAACTGACGAGATGTGCATTAGTTACTTCCGCCTTTGCTGTAGATTGGCCATAATGTTAGCACAATAGTGTACAGCCTTTTTGTTCCAACACGAATATTGAAGAACCCAGGGAGGTACATTGTTTTCATGTGTAATAGTCTCAGCTCAAGTTCCCATGAAAAAGGGCACTAATGCGTTAACAGTAGAAATGAGAGTGGAAGAGACAGAAAATCAATGCTTTTGTGGAACGGAAGAAAGAAAGGCTTTCACAGGTCTATGTATCATTAAGCAATTGAGAAAGCTAATTAGAGTGGGGTAAAAGATGTGAAGATCTCACAGCTAATTATTTCCATGGCAACCAGAGCTTCTGTAGATGAGAGGCAGCATTCAGTTTGCTCCAATTAAAATGGTAACAAGAGAAAGAGAGACCCCTAGTGGGACCAAACAGATACTGGCAAGGACAATCAATTGAGACAAGTAAAGTCATCTCTCTTTAACAGATGACACCATCATCAGAAATAATTGTTTCTACAAATTAATGTGTAGACACATAGTTTCTTTTTGTTTTGTTTTTCCTTTAAGTACTTTGTTTTATCTTATGCAGAGTGGTAAGATTACTTCCTTACAACATTTATGATCATGATTTCCAACGAAGTGCACTGATTGTTAACAGCGACGGATTAAACTTTTTTCTACTCACATAAACAGATGAACCAGAAACGTAACTGTTACAAAGTTGGACTGTATTTCATTTTGTCATAACACAAACATAGTACAAAAGCAATGCAAAAATAAATTGAATTTATCCAGACAGGACATAACTACATTAAACTTAATGTCTCTGTTTGCTTGGGTCGATCTTCTCCAGGTGAATCAGTGGTTTGAGTTGCTCAGCAAAGCTACGCATGTCCTCTGATACAGTGTCCTGGCCAGCAGGGGCCAAAACACTCAGTTCAACTAAACATGAAAGCGACATGCGCTCTGTATTTTCTGTATTCCCTGGTACCAGGATACGAGACACCTTGCTAACCACAACTTTCATAGCACCTTTGCGAAATATGTGACCTGTGGCCACAAACTCATGGTCCATCCGAAAGCCCATCTCATTCAGGAACTCCGGAAGGCTGTGAGAGGCGGCTACATCGACACAGTTGCGTACCAGGGCATGGCGGCTCTTGTCTCCCACTTCAGGTTGGCCTAGATAACGCAGGTGCCATGGAGAGTTGGGGTGAGAGAGGGAGCGGCGGGCACGTAAAATGAAAGGGTTTCCTTGTTGGCCTTTCAAAAGGTAAACCAGTTCATGGTCTGTAAAAGTCTCAGGTTCCATGTTATCACACAGACCACGAAGGCGATGCAAGAGGCTTTCCAGTGCTTGGTCCAACACACTGCCTGTATTTAAAGAGAGAGAAACAGATTATTAAACTAAATATAAACATGATCACTGACCAAGATACTGTATTAATGACAGTACTTTCTATAAATGTTTCCAAAAAAAAAGGCAAAATAAACAAATGCGCTATTAAGGTTGAGATTCTTTTATGGATAATAATAAAAAAGAATAACTGAAGATTTTGTTGTCAATAGCAGCATACTGAAACATTACATCACCCAATAATATTTTAATCAAACATTTCTGCTACAAATCTAGCCTTCAGGTAAGGCTTTGTTTTGATGTAACTGATGAAACGGATCCATCTATCTTGTACAGCTGTGATGCATAGACTGCAGGAGATACAGTACAAAGTTTGAAAATAAATCTAATCTTTCACATCTGTAGTCTTAATACACAAGTATTGTTTATATACGTATTTAATATTCAATTTGAAACATTTTGCCTATTACAGCTACAAATTTAGATCTAGGGATGCACCAATCAAGGCCAATCTACTCTAACCTTTGCTTCATCGCATGCAGCCGCAGTGATAAGAAAAAACATGTGAACCCACTGGAATGAACTGGTTTCATGCATTAAGTCTCAATAAAACTTAATCTGATCCTCATCTAAGACACAATAACAGACAAACATAATATACTTGAGCTGATAAAATATTTCAGTACTTTTATATCTATGTGACTGTCTTCCATTTTGTTTCATAAAGATAAGAAGTCAAGCATGATGCCTTCAGTCTCCACACACTAGTGGCATCGGATCGGTACTGACTGAAATGCAAATCTCTGGTGTGCTATCAGAATCTAGCCTGGTCCTCACCAGACTCTTCCACTTCATTTCATTTATGCAAAAAGTCTGGCCAGTCACAATCGGTAGATGTTTAGTTCCTGGTAGGTGGGCGACAGTCCACTCACCAGTTGTCCCTGTGTCATTGTTGTACCCGTAAACCAATCACTAACGTTTGGCGATGACGAATGTTATGTGCCACCACAGCCTCCTAGTATTTCTGCTGTAAACACAATCCATCATTCCAGGGAATATTCAATTCAGGGCTACTACATCATTCTCAATCAAAAAAATAAACCAACACTCCTCTTCTAGTGGCTTTGAGGCACTGATATCAGGGATTTTCTCCACAACAGAGCGATTAGCCTCATGTGCATCTGTGTCCACCAATATTGTTGATTTCGTAGGAATAAACTGGACAACAATTTCTAACTCAGCGCAGTGGCTACGTCATGGCTCTCAGGCACGCCTTCTGTTTGTTGATTTGTCGCATTATTGGGTGCGAGACTAAAGAGAGTAGAGTTTATCCTTCCCAGACGAAGTGGTGAAGCGAAATGAAATTGAGCAGAAGTGCAAGAGTTTGGTGAGGACCAGGCTAATCAGAGCCAGGACTGAAGTTGAATCTGCGCATCTCTGTTCTGTCTGCTGATCCTTGTTAAAAGGCTGATAAACTGAAACAAATGTCCAATGTCCAATTTATCTGTTGGTTTTATTTTGTCAGTCTCCAAAATCGGATACAACTGATCAGAATCATTAGACAGTCTTATTTGATCACTTACTGCCTTGTGTGACCAACAGACTGCAAAACTCTGCACAAGTTCTGCATCCTGTGTCTGAGTAGCTGCCATCTGGGTGCAGACTGCACTGTGCTGGCTGAAAGACTTAATCTTTGTCCCGGCAGTAGCCCATCTTCTGACCTCTGTCCCCTCACTCATCCAGTATTTTAACAAAACAACATTCAGCACTGAATTGCACAACTTGTACTGAGATGTGCCTGTGTATATCTGTGTATGCATTTTTTGTTTTAGATGTACCTGTGTTCTGTGTGTTATTGTTTATTTATGCAACTCTATGTGCCTTTTAATTGCTCCTAGAGGATAAATTAAAGTGAACTGAGCTTAAAGACTTTTGCGCTCCTGAACAGGATCTCAAATAAGCACAAAAAGTGAGGAAATTTGTATTTGGCAAATTATTTCTTTGATGTAACAGTGCTTCGTAACACTAAATCTTATGCAGTAGGAAAGCCTGTTTATTTCCATTTTAAATGGTTCCACATTTGTAAATGGGATGAGCAGCAGAGCCGAGTATGTGAGTTGCGCCCATGAGAGATTTACCAACTCTTCATTGGTGTCTGCCACATTAAAGCTGGATAGGGCCTGTGCAATGGAGCAATTTCAAGATAGTTTTTCTGCAAAACCAATTTGCAGCATTACCATCTGGAAACTGGTGGCCTGGTGTCACCAACATGTGTGCTGAAACATGAACGTGTGGAGGAACGTTATGTTCAGCAATGAGTCCAAATTGTGCCGATGGTCAGAGGGCAAAATATGGAGAAGACGCAGAGAACGCTTTGGCAATTGCTGCACAAATAGACTAGGCTAATATCTTTTGGCGGTGTTAATTGCCAATAAGTGTTGTTTCTTCAGACTTCAGCCAATCCACCAAATTATCTCCTAGGATCCAAATGCTGTAGGCAGAATCTAGACTCATGGCTGGACATAACGTCCCTCCACGTGTTCAGGGCATCAGGCACTGGATTTTCACCACCTAGGGTTACCAGCAGTTCAAAACAAAAAACAACAGCAAGAGAGAGAGAGAGAGTGAAAGTAAGAAAGAAAGAACAAGATGGTCAGCATCAGCAATGAAGATTTGGCAAATCTTTCATGGGTGCAACCCACATACTCATGCTGCTCATCCCACAAATGCATGTTCCTTACAAATGTGGCACCATTTAAGAGAAATAATCAGGCTTTCCAAGTGTAAGGTTTATTGCCAAGATGCATTGTTACAACAAGAAAATAATCTACTAAAAACTATTTTCCTTACTTGTTATGTTTAGTTACTATTGAATACATTGGAGAAGAGAGGGTCTTGAAGGAGAGTTCAACTATAAATGACAATGTAGCTCCTCAGGGTTTCGCACATGTAAGGATATCTGGACCCAACTAGATCTGACTTCTCTTACCTTGTAACAGATATTCCATCATATTGATGGTGCCACCGGTAACGGGCATCACAGTCACGGGGGGAGCTTCCATCCTTTCTTGGGTGTTTTTTTTTTTTTCACAAGCCTTAAGGAGGAAAATACTGTCAGCAACCTGCACAGGATGTTCGCCTTGTATACGACAAAGAAATGACTGTTTATTGGTATTCAGTAATCGAATACAGTGCATGCTGGCTAACAGTTTACTGAACACGTGGAGTAGCAGAGCTATTGGACTCGACAAGTCCTGTTTCTGTCACACAAAAGCTGTAGTATTAAAGGGCATTCATACATGCCGCTAACAGCGTTTACGTTACACTGATGATACGTAGCTCACAGTGGAAGCTATATGTAGCTGCTAAGGCTACCTAGCACACGTAGCTTTGGGGGGAATGTGTCTGCATTGTTACCTCTCAAACCACGGTGAGCACAAACAACCTGCTGAAGAAACTCAGGAAAATGTTGCTGAACGTGTCTGCGGAAAAGTCTCACCGGACAGTTAAATCCACACACAGTTATTAGCTTCCCGGTTAGCCGATAGCTGGTTTGCTAAGTTTGTTATTACTGAAATTGTCATGTTAAGCGTTTCACCGGTAGAGAAAATGAGTATATGCCTTGAGGGAAATGGGTAAAGCCTAACTAAAATGGGAAAAGTGGTCAAAAATTCTAATAATCGCGAAGGGGAAAGACTAATCTCTTCCCAGTTGTATTTTTCTCTCTCTTTTGTATTGCAGCGTTAGGCATTCACTGAAGTTAGCTTACAATTCATACCTAGTGGTTTCTCTAAATTAAAAAAGTTGGAAAATGGGCCAATTTTCCTTTTCACAAATGATTTTTTTTTTTTTTTTTTTAAATCAGAAACTGCATATTGTTTTATCAAACATATTATTATTATTATTATTATTAATTGTGTGTTTTTTGATTGGGACTTGTCTTAGGTGGTCTGAATGTAACAAACAAACAAATAAATAAATAAAACACAATGGGCCTATTTCCCATTTTCACAAATCACAAGCTGTGTTAAAGATACGGACCTGTTGTGTTATAGCTCTAAAATGTGTTGGAATGGTCCTTTCTCCCAATGTCTTCTCACGAATCGCAGACTAACTTCGGTGTCTTCTGCTGGGCTCATTACAGCCACCTAGTGGAACACACTTGTTCTGTGTGAAGCCGCTCCAATTTACAATAATCAATTCAAATAAAAAATCTACATGAAGTAATGTGCTGGTAAATGCCATCATAGTTTGTTTGTTTGTTTGTTTGTTTTGTTTTTAAGCTTCCAAAGTCTTACATACGGGCTGTAATCAGTGACACACCACACTACAAGTGTAATACATCAGTGTGAGCAAAACCAGAATGAATTGATGCGCAATAATCAAATCTTATCTTTAACTATAAAGAGGAACATTTCTGTTGGAGTGAAGAAATTTAGTTCAAATTGTACATTTTAAATTGGTGCTTCCAGATTAAAAACAAATATGAACGTCACACAGTAGGCAATGTGAGGCAGGTTTAATATAACATTTCACAAAGGCAACTTCAAAGTGCTTTACTACGGAAGCCCTAAACTACGGAAGCCCTAAACGGTCATACATGCATGCATTTTATTTCTCCCGTTTTCCCGTGATAACGAGATAACTCCACCGTTTTCTCGTGATAACGAGTTATTTTTCCTCCGTTTTCCCGTGATAACGACATAACTTCGCCGTTTTCTCGTGATAGTGAGTTATTTTTTTCCTCCGTTTTCCCCTAAAAAGCACCCCTAATTTCATTGTACTCTTGTGGAAATATGAGTATAATGACAATAAAGTTATATTCTATCATATTCTATTCTGATTCTATTCTATTAGCTGACTGCTACCTAAAGATCTCAGAGCTCTACTTGGTTTATGTATGATCTGACCTAGGGGACGCATGCAGAGGTTGTAATTAGTAGTAGAAATCACTGGAATATTTAGGAAAGCAAATTATTTTCAATGAATGGATTTAACTGGTTCAAGTTAAAACCACACCAAATGGAGTAAAAAGCAAATATAAAGTAGACACAAAGCATTTCCATCTTCTGGGCTCAAGCTCATTTAATAGAAAGCAAAGTGGAAAAATTACAATTGATAATTTTTTGGAAATCATGGACTCTACACAGTTTGAACTCAGGAGTTGAAAGACCACTTGGCAGGTGAAAGACCAACTGAATCAGTGCCATTTTCTTGTTGTTTCACTTCAAATTTAATCTTAATATTAAAACATTAAAAAAAAACGAATATAGTACAGAGCACATTTATGATTTAAATTGTGTATTGACTAAGCAAAATAAGTTGAATTTTTCTCAGCCCTGTTACCAAAACTCACATCATTGCAAAAAAGGGTGGAGAAGAAAGTATGAGTAACATAAGTGAAAGTAACAGGACTTATAAGTGTATCATTAACAACATAACAACATTTGTGCTAATTTATGCTAATACCCTGAGAATACTTAAGATATTCTATTAGTTTACAAAAAAAGAAAAGAAAATCCTAAATAAACAGATATATAAAAATATAAAATAATAATAATAATAATAATAAATAATATAAAAATAATGTAGGCAACAGTGTGGTAAGTTGAGAGTGGCCTTGCTACTCATAAATAAAATAAAATATATAAACAGATAACAAAGAGGGGAGAACTTCTTGAGATCTAAATGAATCACTTCCTGTTGTGGTGGCTCGAGCTGGGGTCGAGGGGGTATGGTAACAGCGCTGAATGAAAACCTGGGGAACTGACTCGAATGTGCATTTTAACAAAAATATTATGAATTCATTATTTTAGATAAATTCTGAGCATACTGTAGGATAGAATCACACAACAATGCACAAAAAATATTGGAATTTTTTTTAGTATTAATGTTTGAAGTAAAGTGTGCCATTTGGGAATGGGAGGAGGTATCCAATCCTATTTTTCAGTCTTGTAGGCGTTTTTCTTTATGATTTTAAAGAATTTTCAATTGCACAAATGTGCAGGACCCTTTGCTTAACCCTATTCAGGATGTTTGGGGTCCACTGGACCCATGGGTTATTGCCACACTATATATTTCTGATATTTTTGCTGAATCTTCCAAGGAACACTTCTTAATGCTTGAGTTATTCATTAATATTTGTTTCACAAAAACATCTTCATGTTTGTGCTTGAAAATGAATAAAGAAAATGTGACAATGAGCTCTTATTTTGCACTATTATATTTGTATAATTGAGAAATGTATGATTACAAACCATAAAAGGTATTAAATGAACACTGACCAGAAATATTTATGTTATCTTTAATGCCATCCAATGGACCCCAAAAGACCTTTTATGTAGCTACAGAGTGAAGTCCTGAATAGGGTTAATAATAAAACATATTTTACTGTAAATTTCATCCATATTTTATGTAATGTTCTGGGGACACAAATGGCATCCATTCACTAGAATGACTGACTAGTATATTTTTAGTGCACAGTTCAAAAACCAAATGGAGCAGTGCGTACTAAAATGTATATGGTATGGTAGACCACAGACACTAGCATCATGTCCCTTTTCTCCAATCAGGAATAACCTAGAATGAAGCCACTCATACTATGCATAGTCAGTGGCACTCCCAGTCGCTACTGGGAAGGCAGTAGACAGAGGAAAAAACAAAAACAAAAATGTTTTGAAGGTATGAAGTTTTTTTTTGTTTTTTTGGGGTTTTTTTTATGAGCAGATAGTATATATATTTACACATAGATGCATACATATGGATGTTTATAAAAAAGAATGAATGAATAAA
>JBAMYA010000008.1:14104889-14120601 GCA_037176975.1 Arrhamphus sclerolepis
ATTTAATGTTGGCCTGAGGAGCAAATTTTGTTCATGTTTTTAACATGTTGAATGACAAAGTGAACCTTGATATATTGGTAGGATAGTGCAAGAAGAAAAAACAACACATGAAATGAGGTTTGCTTCAGTTTTATTCGGAAATAGATACTGTATTAATCCCCCAGAAGGGGAAATTCGTGTGTTAAACAGCCAACATATGTACAAAGACATACAAAACCACAGAGGCATTAAAAACAGAGTAAAAGTTACCAACGATGGGACTAATAATGATAAAAGTGCACACTTGGTAGGGTCATCAACCTTTTGCATGGCTGCAGTACAACCAATGCGCCAGCAGGTGACCCACATGTTCGTACTTAATGAAGCTTCGCGTAATGAACCAATTTTCAACACATTGGTCCAAAAGGGTTCAAAGCTCCATGAAGCCTCGTTTGAACATCACTACCTCCTGTTGCTGAACCTTGCCTGACTCTGACCCTGTTTCAAGTTTTTTGGATTCTGGGTTTTTCTGGCCTGAGACCCTACCGTGCCTGACCCTGGACTGTGTTTTTACCACGAGGCATTGGATGGTGGATGTGATTTCTGTTTTCATTGAACATCTGAGGACCTTAAGGCCATTCAGTCCCAGCTCCCCCAACCCAGCAGAAACTGGATTCTAGGATCTTGTGAATCCCCTACACCTGGTAAATCTCCCTTCTTGTTTTCCCTGGTTCCTATCCAGTCACAATGCTCATCTCTGTTTTTGTGTTCCAGACCCACCAGAGCAACCAGAACTAAGCAGGACCATTTCAACACAGTCATTTTGTTCTTTAATAAATCTTTTGTAAACATTCCCTTGTCTTGGCTGTGTATTGGGTTCTGGCTGCTAAACTTGAACATTACACGTACATTTTCCGTAGAACTCCAGACCCAGTGGGTCCCGACTGCTCCAGAACCGCTCTGGACCCTGCAGTATAACTGTCAGGAATGGTGAGGTTGTAGGAGCCAGAGGCAGAATTAATCCAAAAGAATGTGATTTATTTTAGAACAAACTTGGCAAAAACTGTGGCGCCAAAACTGGCATGAACATGAAGGAGCAAACAGTACTGGGCAGACAAAGACAGGACTTTACATATATATATATACATATATGTATATATATGTGTATAAATATATATACACACACAGGTGTAACACATCAGAGAAATGAGGATCAGGAAAGTCAAACAGAACTTCAAAAAAACCCAAAAAGAAAACATGAACACCACTACTAAACCTAAATTATTAAAGTAACATTATAAAGTGAGGCCACATCATTTCAACAAGCATTACTTTCAGAAACTAGAAAAGCACTTGGGGAGCGCAGACCTCCGCCAAGCAGCACAGTTCCTCCACATATTATGACTTACACTTAAAAATAATATTCCTACGTGCTTTATTGATTCTTTGACCAAGAAAACATAACCCATAGCAATTGGAATCACAATATCATTATTAGTTTAATAGTTATTCGCAAAAATCAACATTTTCGTAATGGCGATTACAATAAATACATCAAATCTGTTAACAAAATTATTTTTCAGCAGACTTTCAGCTACTATTTGGTTTTAGTTGCATGTCTCTTACCTCACAGTGTTGAAGATGATAACCCCCAACTTTTTTCATGTTCCAGATCTTAGTATCCAGAATATTGCCAGGATCCGGATCATACTTTTACACATTATTGATGCTGTCATGACCATGTTCCGTATTTTTTTTGCCAAACATTCAGAGCATTTATTGTGGAGATATATACACATATCCTGAAAATGGCCCCGTCTCGCAATGATAAAGAATCCTTTTAATTTTGGAGGTGATCCAGGTGACCGTCACTGCCCCAAATCACAACTTCTCTAGAAAATCACGTTAAAAACCATAAAACTATTACATGTGTAATAAGGAATATGTCAATAGCACATGGAGCTTCACAACAACACTAAACAGCAAGATAAAATCAGGCTCCCAACGAAGAGTGCAATCGAGTAGATTCACTCGGATTTCAAAGTAAAGTAAATAATACGAGTGAAAGGACAGCAGTTTATTGAAATGTATATCTACTTTTCTCTGCCACATAATGGCAACTATTTTGTTAATAATTCCTCCTGGACATTTTCTAAAAAGTAGGGGGAAGAAAAAAAAAAGACCCAAATTTTTATCAACCAGCCCAATGCTTCATTTTCTGGCCCAGTGTGTTCAAAAGTAGAAGAAACCAGACAGAAACCTGGCAATCTGGCAAAACTGCCAGTGCTGATGAGTCCAACTTTATATTGTGGTTTTTCCACATTCATTAATATTATTTATATTTCCTCCAAGACTGCTTGTCAAACTCCAGTCAGTAACCTCAGATTTGATTGTGCTGTAAAAAGAGGCAGAGCCTTTAAACTGAAGACCAGAGTAAATCAATATTGACATATTTATTATGAAATGAAACAGATCTTTACATATAGAAACATAATCACAGTAATACTTTGAAACTCCTACTTGCTGCTCATCGCTGCTCAACTAGCCATTACATTGCCTGAGTTCAAGATAGCTGTACTTTGATGGCAGTAAGCACTTATACAATCATCATTAGTAAATGCACATTTTTCTGGAGGTAATATGAATCATTTACCTGATAAAATTCAAACACCACAAATTCAATGGCTGATGGTCACAAACAAGGTAAGTATATCTTTTTTTAAAACAAAACAACAAAAATTGTACTTCAAAATGCATCAATGAGCTTCAAATGCTGAGCACACAGTCTCATAAGTCCTTGAACTCTGAAGGAATCTAACCCCTCTAACACCTGACAATCATCAATCACAAGAACACACCATTGATGGGTCAAACAGTATTTTTGTTACAATCACAATGTCTGGCATGAACTTTCTTAATATGAAAAGAAGTAAATATAGTAGAAAGTTGCAAAAAATAGTAACACTTCAATGAACCTATTGTCAGAACAGTAGGCATCCAGATGACTGTAAATCAGAGTTAGATAACATAGTTCTTTCATACATCACAAAGGTCAGGCATCATCCATATCGGCAAGAAAATAAATTGTCAATGATGATTAGATGATATACTGGTGCTGCAATTGTCAAGTCAAAATAAAAATGCAGAGAAAACAAAACAATTTCACCTAATGATGGCACTTACGTTTGCACATTTTTCAGTTATTATACCTGAAGGAAGAATGGACAAAACAGCGTTTGATTCTCCAACCATTAAAATTTGACAACGCATATATAGCATCAGATAAAATCAGTGTATGAGGTAAATTGTGAGTATTAAGTCATTTGTGACACATTCTTTTTGTCGTAAGCATTGATAGTCTGAAACACCAAGTATCAATATAATGAGATGAGACAACGATTATATACTACTAGCCCCAATCCCTTTACATATTCTACTATATACCCATCTACAAAGATTAGAGAGGAAAAATACATTAATATGGGACATTATCTTCATGTTACGCAAAAGAGTAAATAATGAACATCGGCACTCTGCGTACACAGAATGATGTGAGTCAAAAAGCTTGCAGAGCTCATTATCTGTCATCGTTATTAGTCATTGCTTTCAAGACCAAAATTTCTGCAGTTTTGAAATTGGTTTCCAGTAAGCAAAAAGAAGGGGAGAAAAAAAAGATTTAAAAAAAGAAAAAAGAAAACTGCAACAAGACATTCCCAAGCCCATTTTACTGGCTTTCTTGTTTTATGCTTCACATCAGGTGGATGCTTTTTCAACTCTCCTCGACTCGTTCCAATCGATCTGAAGCAGTCCCTGAGTTTTCAGATCGGTAATTCCTGAGATGAGCCAAGGCGTGAGAGGAGGTATTTTTCTTACAATTATAAAACAGACAACACATGATTCACTAAAAAAACAAAACAAAACAAAACAAAAAAACAAATCAACTACGAATGTATACATATTTAAAAGTGATTAAACTGAAATGATGGAAACATGTAATGCATCTAACACATGATTAGTGCAGAGCAACATTGCATTTGTTTTTGGCATAGATAGGTATAACAATGGGCTTTTTTTTCCCGAAAGGCTCATTGAAAACTAAAATTATAACAATTCTGAAACATACATGTAAAAGAAAATAGAAAATAAAAAAAACCTCACAGTTTACATCAGTCCTCATTATACCATGTACCTGTACAGTATGTACTGTATACTGTTACAATTAAGTTGCAATATATTACTGTTACATTGTATTTGTACTGAATTAAATTAAGGTAAATGGCATTTATCAAGCATATATGTACAAAGTAATAAGAGTACCTTGATGTTAAAGGGAAAAAAAGAGAAGTTACCCAAATGTATTCAAGTCATATATAGCTTTGAATGTAAATTTGCAGTTTTCTGATGTCTGTACTCAAAAATTCATTGCTGAGAGGCTTCAACAGGAGCAGAGGGAGAAGCTGCAGCACTCTCGGATGAAAATAAATAAGTAGGATGATACTTTTAAAAGGCTTTAGAATAATTTTACATATATATTAATTGGGTGTAAAAGTCTCACTCAGCTTCTCCTGTAAAACGGGAGTAAAATGCTGATTAGCTAGCTAGACCTACATGCTCCTCCGTGCAGGCATGGTGTTCCTGAACCCTCCAAAGGGTTAAAAAGGGAGGTAATGTCTTAAATAACTACCTAGAAATTGATCACACCAGATATAAATTAAAACACCAGCCTTTCCACTAACGTCATGTCTGATTCTTCCTCATTTTAAGTTTTAGTCAAGTATCGAGAGGTGAGCTTGCTGGACTCCCTTAATATTTCAGTCCAGGCCAAGTCTTTTATGATGCATTTGTAATGTGGTTAGTATACAAGTTATTGGGATTCTATCAAGTCCAAGTTAAAGTGATGATAAAGCTGCAGTCTTTTACACTGCAGCCAATAAAAAGTGAGTGTCTGCTGCAGATGGGCAGTTTATAAAACCGGTTTCTAACAAAATGAAAGAGTAACTTAACATTGGCTTGAAAACAACAACAGTGTTTTGCTGCCCTCTCTGGGCCAGGCTTTATATAGTACCTTGACTGACCTGCAAACAAGTGAAATGTTTGAATACACCACATCCTTCTTTAATGCATTAACTTGAGAGATAATGTGTCAGAGGAATAGTTAACTTTCCAAGAGCAATGCAACTGCATGTCTCACTTCATAGAACAACTGACAAGGGATCCATGTTTGTCAAAGGTGATATTAGAGGTGGGCTGCACACAACTGCTATTAGTTACATAATCAGTCTCTACCTTGCACAGTTCCCAGTCTGGCATGTTTGAAAGGCTGGACTGTCTCAGATGTGGGCTTGTGTGCATTGTTGCATTTGCGACCCACTCAGGACGCGCTGTCCCATCACACTTTGAAATACACCTGTACAGTGCAGCAAAGTGATGAAGAGATTGCTGCACATCAGATGTTCAGGCAATGTTAAGTTACTCCTTAAGCAGGTATGTGACAGACAGCTTTACATGTGTGTTAATACTGTAGTGCAAAAAGGATTTGATTTAATCCCAATTAAAATTACAACAATGTATTGTGAGAATATTCGGTTTACTATCAGCCGTCAGGATAGCAGAGCGAACATGCACCAGTGAGGTAGACCAGACCAGCCAGCAAAACACTGAGTGGTTAAAATGAAATAATTAAAACAAAGAAAAAAGAAAGAAAAAAATCTAAATATATAAACTGACCAAAAACTGGAAACCACTTTTGGTCTGACATTCATTTGGCCCCAGCAAAACTGGATGGTCAACAGCAATATTGACATATGCCTATAGCTATACCCTTAAACCCGTCCCATGCTTTTTCACAAACCCACCCACTCCCCATGCGATATTTGATCTAACATTCATTACAGACGGACCCGCTGTTACATCTCTGCAGTGTTGAGTGAGCTGTAACAGCCAGGAAGGAGAATCAATTGTAAGGCAGCAAAACTGTAGCTCTATTCTAAGCACACCGAGAATTACGCATAAAGCTGATGTGTAAAGACCATTCATTAGACGGCATCGTTCGACAATCTCGAACCCTTCTAAAGCAGTGATTCAAACATTTAGCAAACTTCCTGAGTGCAACAGAACAGCAGTATTCCTGAGTGTTACACCGAATAAAAATGAAGAAAAAGGAAACAAAACATTCTTCGAGAGTACTTTTTAACCTGAGGTAATTCCAAAAGTAGCTTCAACAGCTGGGAGGGACTGCCTCTCCCACCTCACTGTCAAAGTTGTCTGATTGGCTTCTGTGCTTCAGCGTGGCCCAATCAGGGGTTTACTCAGAAGTCTCAGGAGGTGGCACCGAGTGGCTGTGCTCCCCCTCGTCTCCTTTTAAGGGGGATGGTTTTCCCTGAGAAACCGGCGAGGACTGCTGTTGTGCTTTGATTGGGCAGCTGGCGACCATGTGGTCAATACTCTGGCAGAAGTGGCACTTCTTGGGCTGGGGTGGCAATTTACACTCTTTGGCATGATGATCCAGGCCTCCACAGTTGTAGCACCTACGAAAGCAGGAATATTCAGTTCTTATGCTTGACTGAACTTGTAATAACTGTTTTTCTGTTTTCTTGCCACTCCAAAAGAGATCAGGCTGTGAGCCCACCTGTCACCTAAGCATGCTTAAACCATCAACTTTATGATACTTAAGACGTTTCACATCTAACTCATAGGACAATGCTGATGTCTTGTAGTCTAATAACAGCTGTTGCCATCTTTGTCCCCAATAAACCCTGTAGTAAATATCAAGATGTTTTCATTCATTCATTTTCTCTTTGGCTTTTAACTCACTTTGAGACAATGATTTTATTGTAATTAATTTGTGACAGCTCAACCCACTCTTTTAGGTTATTTTACATTAAATTAGTTGATTCTACATCTGTTTTTTTCATTCCTTTTAGTTACATTTCATCTTTTTATTCTTTGGCTTTTAACACAGTTTTGAGATGTTGACTTTTATTCTTCCTAATTGTAATTTGCTTGTTTCAATTTCACTCTTCTGTTACATTCATTTGTTTTAATTCTTTTGGTGTCCAGTATTTTGGCCAACTGTGTTGACTTTAAAGTGCTTTACAAACAAAAATTTAATTGAGCTGAGTATGCCATAGGTCAAGTGGAAAACAGATTTCTGCCCTGATGAACTTTGAGCTATGAGACAGGTAATGGGAATTAACCAGCAGTAATGTACAGTCAAGCAACTCAATTTACCACAGAGAAAATGGTTTCCTCATTCTAATCAAATTCTTTTAAAATGGCCATACAGTATGCTAGTTTCCAGCCATTTTATTATTATTTTTGTAGTTCTGTTGTAGTTCTCAGCATATGGCTAAAAGCACGCATTCATTTCACTCTAATGAGGACAGACAATTACAAGGAGGCGCGCTTCCAGAAAACAAAGAGGCCCAGTTAGTGTTAGCACAGTTGAGGCCGGAAAAATTCAGATATGTTTTACGTAAGACACAGCCAGCAAGCTTCTTAAGTTCTAGCAACTTAGGGTCCACGAGTCTTCACAAATTGTATTTCTTGTGCACTGAAAAAGACAGGCTCTGCTATAACATACGTAAACCCCATTGTTTTGTTTGTACAGGATTATAATTCATTATTATTGCATTGTAGACAAAATAGAAACATAACTTGGGCTATTACTGATAAACTATTGATTACATGTTTTAAAAAGAGACAAAAAAGGGTTCTTTAATTACAAAAGGGCTACAATCATACTTATCCAAGCTGGCTTTGAAATTCTATACATATATATATATACATATATATTGACTTTGAAATTATCCGCGGTTTAAAAACAACAAAAACAAAACAAGCTTACTCAATTACATACTCCCAGTTTAGAATACTTCAAAGAGAGGCTTTGAGTTTCAAACTGTGCACTTATATTAGAACAATCAAAGCAAAATGTCCCAATGAAGCTCAACTGTTAAGTTGCACCTATTGGCCACTAGATGGCAACATTTTGCCTGCATTGACTCGATATGTATTTTGGACATAAACCTTTTGGGGGCATTCCAGGACACACTACACAATCACAAGCTGGGCCACAACTGAATGAAAAGATTCAGAATGGTTAAAGTCTCTTAGATGATGACAGCTTGGCATAAAATCAAATATATCTTATCACAAACGCTTGGATCATGCAGGAGTTTCTACACACAGCAGGGTCACTATTTTCGTATAGTCTGAAGGCAGAGTGTTGTGAGCAGCTTCTGTCAAGTTTTTCGCTGACAGAAGCTCCCGTTTGCGCTCTATTGTATCAAAGTGTGGCACGCATTTCATCAGCATTGAACTTTAGAAAGAAGCGTTATGTGGGGTCAGTGGGAGCCATCAGGGTGCCATCAGTTGCCGCTGTTTGAACATAATCTATAGAATGGCCACGCGCACAGGGGTGGAAAGACAGATGGGTTGTGGGCGTGGAGCGATGGTTCCATGCCTCTGCGGACCCCCTGCCACCTTTGGGGCAGCAGATGAGGTTTGGACAGCACGGCTGCTGAGGGTCAGAATGGCTTTGTAGCATTGGCCGTTTGGGTGGTGTCAAGGTCTATAACGTCACATCACAGAAGCTTCCTGCACCAGCATCCATCAGGAGGCAAGTGGAAGTGGTCCCTTTGTCTATAAAAGCTGCAGTAATGACCTATGAACTCTGACCCCCAACCTCCCCCCAATCCCATCCGTGCCCCCAGCTTTCTTCCTTTTATTCATATGCTGTTGCCATGACAACAATGACCTTTCACCCCCCCCTTCGCCATGGCTCTGGCATCTGCTATCAATTAAATGGAAAAGAGCCTTTTCTCCCTCCCCAGTTGTATCATATTAAACATATTTTACACTCGTGCGCAAAAAGGTGCTTCTTGTGTGTATAAAGCTAAGCTACTGGTTCAGTCAGAGTAAAACCTGAACTTAGAACTAGAAAATGGAGTGAAAAAGTACGTAATAGTCATGTTCAAAAATTGTCTATACTGTTTATTGGTTTTAAATAGGATCAGTTAAATGAACCCATGAAACACAATCTGGTGTTGCATAATAGAATAAGCTAAATGTGAACCATGTCTTATCCACAAAACGGTGTTGTCTAGAGAGAGAAATATTGACCCTATAGTGGCCTCGCAGGACTCTTTGAAGCAGTAATGATCCTTGTTCTCACACTCACTTCTCTCTGGTTATAATCACAACTGACAAGGGCTGAGTTGATACACCAGCATCATAGAGATATTCAAAGAGTGCTCTGAAACTCCTGTTTCACTTCCCCAACATTTTTTTCCTTCTACAAGGAGGGACATTTCTGCCTCTGTATCAAAGGTTTGAATTTTAAAATAGCATAATTTTAACTTGTATCCCTGGATCAAATTTGTTCATTTATTTTATTTCAGCATACAGAAGTATCTTTTCTGAGAATATAGGAAAGATAAAATCTTTTTCTATCTTCTTCTTGTGTTATATGCGCTTCAAGGTTCTTCCCAAAAGTAATCTAACAAACTCAGAAATTATCCGCTATTCGAACTGAGTCATATTTTGAGAAGCAAATCATTTTGGTAGAAGAGGTTTAGAAACAGAGAAGAGAAAGTGGGTTGGTTTGAATCCACCAGGGACTGGCAGATTTAAACAGTTATTGATCCAGGTCACACGTCAGGCCTCCTGGCGTGACCCTTGCTAGGGTTAGATGTGGGGGGTTGGGGTTGAGGAAAATGAAAGAAAAAAAAAGGGGAGAAACTACAGCACCATTGCACATCTGATCCAAACTTAGCACAACAATGACTGTCAGTGGATAGATGATTATTCCAAAGGTGCATAACAGAAAGAGTTAAACCCCTTTTTTTGACTGGTTTTCCTCAGCAAAGTAAACCACCGACTTTTCCTCCAAGTTAAAAACATGCAATATTTGCAATCATTTCTTAATAGCTGATCTTAGGATGTGCATGACTTCAAGCTAACAGAGAAATTTTATAAAGGTGGATTTCTGCCTCTCAGTCTCCAAGTTTCTCAAACATGAAAGGGTCCAGAGACAGCTTTTAGCTGTGGATTGGGACTATATGAAAAAGATTCATTTGAATCGAGTTTAACTATGATACATTACAACTTCAAGGATATTCGGATGGTCTCAAACTGTTGGCACTTTGAGAGAAGCTTTAAAAACCAGTTCGCTCATTCAAAGTCGTAAATAATTAAACATCATTCCTTTTTTTCCCCGAGTGTCTCTCTGCTCACCTGTCTCCTTTTGAACGCCACTTTTGGACCTTCTTGCCTTTGGGTCTCCGCTCACTGCCCACGCAGTGGATGCCACCTGGTCCAGTAACTCGCAGCGACTCCAAGCCCTTGGATGACTTCTTGAAGGTAAACTCTACCGCTTCGCCTTCCTTCAGACTGCGGAAGCCTTCCATGTGCAACTTGCTCTGAAAGGGAACAAACAATTGATTTGCTATCATTGACATATTTTTGTTTGTGGAACTCCAGTGAATCAAATTCTTAAATCACTTCAAGCATGATTGGTATGATGGGAAGACTGAATCCAGAATAAATGTTTGAATTGATTTCGCCTGTGCTTGGTAGGAAATGAGTGATGATCATTTGATGTGTTAAAAGTCAAAATATTGACCAGATCACCTTCACAGTGAGCCAGTGGAGACTTTGACCTCTGAAAACAACCGTCATCAATTCTTCGCTGAGTGATTATCATCAGAACCTGACAGCACTTATCAAGTATTTTAAGGTGATCACCATTCCTCACCTGATAAATAAACAAGCCTCACAAAGCATGTCGACCCTTCTCTACCCAGTTGTTTGTACACACCCCAGTGCATTGCAAAGCACCATTCCCTTCATTCTGCATTGTCTTTCCGCTGTGTTTGAGTGGTAAACCTGGTGAGGATAACCTTCAACCCCCCCCAAGCTGAGGAACAGCATTCCACACTGCTGCCCCCACCCCCATCCTTCTTCCCACCCACATCACAAAGCTCCGCTAACATGCTGACCACCACCACTAACCCTAAACTACAGGATGCAGGGGTTGGTGCTCATGTTGGGGGTGGGGTGACAAAGCAGTGAGGCTTCTCTCTGAGGTTGGGGGTCAGGGTGACATTCCTTGGATAGTTGTTTGGCAGAAAGACATGAAAGATATCAACCGAAGGAGAACGCTCATGATTGATACTGCGCTGTGATATCAGCGCTTGGAGAGGTGATCTTTGTGAGAGAGGCCAGACAATTTCATCTGAACAGTCATGTCAGGCAGGTGTGTTTGCTTGCTTAATAAACAATACAGCTGGAGGTTCATCTGAAGTGAAAATGCTTCTCCTAAATACAATCAAAGAGACATTCCGCTTCCTATAGAAATGAAAGAAAGGAAAGAAAGGTGTGGTGCAGGTTTGAAGATAAATCCCTTAGACTGGTTAACATGTCATGGGAATTCCCTTTGTAAAACTCCCTTGGTGCGACTGTAAGATTAACTTGTCACGCATACAGCAAACTGTTGATTTAGGAAGAGCTATCCATTAATTACGCAGGTTTGTTTTGATAGACAAAAATCCAATTCCTTTAATTCTATTTTGAGGAGAGCCAAATACATTCATACCTTTTTTTTCCCTTGCTGGTCTTTGTTTGCTAAAACCAACATGTATCAAACAAAGTGGATGTTGTAAGAAGCGAATCATAACCAAAAAAAAACACAGGTACTTGTAAAATATCCATAATATCTGAACATATAGACACACCAGTCCCTAAAAAGTTGTTTACCATGTTAAAAACACAATTAATGGCCTAACTGTGCTATTAACGGTACTTTCTTGAAAGCAAATCTAAAAATAGCATCTTCTGTGATCATAAAACATTCAGTAGAAGTGGAGCGTCTGTTATAATTGTTTTGAACAGTGAGGAACCATGACTGGTGAGCCATGACACTCAACTGGCAACATGAACATCCACAGAGCCTCAGTCCCATCAGGTCTCTCTTTCCCGGTGACCATTAACCCACTTCCTCTCTCTTGTGTGACCATCCCCACCCCCATGACGGATCTTTACCAGCCACATGGCAACATCAGGTAATTCTCACACAGGTACAGGGGCAGGGTGGGGTCTTTCAGCCACAAGGGCCCGTTGTTGAGATGTCATTAGTGGGGTCTACTGTAAACTATATCCAGAATATGTCTAAAAGCCAAGCGAGGCAAAGAAAGACATCAGAGCAGTGAGGGACAATAGCAGGACTTCTGCAGAGACAAAGAGGGGCTCAGTCACAACCAAGGGGTTCTTCATTCGAATGCATGGCTCTATTGTCCACCCACACAAAGACCAGCAGACCCTGGGACTTAATTTTCCTTGACACGTGGCCTCTAATTTTAGGATTGAGGCCCTTTACATCGTCATGATGACGGACATGTCAAAGGCTGGGCATTTCTTCTTGATGAAATTTAAATTTAAATAAATAAAGAAATCACAGTGAAGTTCTTTACAAATCAAATAGAAAACTGTAGAAAGTGGACCTTTTAAATGTGCTACTGACAAAAAGCCAAACAAACATATGAAAGAATGATAATGTTTTATCGAAATTAAGGCCTTTTTGCATGGTGGAATAAAAACAGTAACTTCCCCACCAATAGAAAGAAGTGACGCTTCATTCGGGGCACTACAGTTCAGGAAACTGGACTGTAATCAGACTTCATTTTCATAACAACATTTTGGATACTTTGACCTTTTAAGCAGCGTTTAATGACAGTCAACACAAAACTGAACTGGGTCTACTCACCATTTCACGTTTCTTTAAATGCCAATTAACTAATGAAGCTTTCAGCCATGACTGAACCTGCATTTTGGTTTATGAGTAACAACTTCCAGTACATTTCAGTTACACATCATCAGAGCAGATCAAAAGCTTTGGCACATACAATGAAATTAGAAGCAAGACGGCAGAGAAATGAGAACAGGAACTGCTTAAGAGACAGTGAACATGATAAGGATGCTAAAAAAAAAACAACAAAAAAAAAACAGTGGAGATGCTGGGACTTTTTTCATCTCCACAGCTGAAGGCCACGGGGAGGTGGTATGTGAACAAGAAAATTCACCAAAAGTAAAATCTGAAGTTGCTTCAAAGGGGGCGTCTCAGCTGTAAAAAGTAGTGTACGTGTATACCACCCACATGGAGGCGGGGTGAGCAGACAGCAGAGAGCCTTTAATCACTTTATGACAGGAACTTTGAGGTGAATGAGCAGCTAGCGGGGATGCCTCTCATTCACATGCTAAAGCTTTATCTTATCAGACAGAAGTGAAGGCCTCACTCACAGATGAGGAGGAGGAGGGAACCCCCCCCCCACCCCTTCCTCTCATCTTCACTTTTAAATGTTAGTGAGGGTTTGCACAAGATCAGGAGATTTTCTTCTAAACTGAGAAAACAAATGTTTCAAAACAAAAAAAAAATCCAAGAAGGAATTGACAGACTTTTAAAACAATGCTGATAAGTGTGTATTGTGAAATTGTTGAGCCTGTTTTCCATTAAGATACCCTATGAATGTGTTTTTTTTTTCTTTCTAAAAATCATTCCAACATGAATAAATAACCATTTACAAGCTCAAGGACCATCGATTATGTCTCCTCTCCCTTAAGAGGGTGATTTTCATGCAACTCAGCAGCACTGATGTAAGCCTGTTAAAGTGTGGAAGCCTCACTGGGCAACAAAATCCACTTTTTCACGTCTTCATCTCGGTGTATTTCGACTCTGAAAACGCTCAGGGAGGCCTGCTGCTCTGCTCAAGCTGCAACACGTGTTTCCTCCAAGAAAAAGACCACCACAAAACAAAAACACCAGTCCAAACCAGTGAAGCTATACATGTAAACCTGAATCGATTTGTTTAACTTGTTAATAAAAGGTTGTTTTTTTGTTATTTATTTAATCGGCCTATTTATACGTGGTTCTCTCTTTGATTGATCACTTGCTGCCAGGTAGAAAAAACATCCTTTAGACTAATTAAGCTACATTGGAAACAGGTGGTCACCCCTTTGCGCGGCTGTTTGTTTTTTCACGTTTGAAGAGTTGGAAAGCTTTTTCGGATTATTAATACGATTTATTTTGTGTGTGTGTGAGAGATATGAGGTAAAATGACTGCTGTTTTTTTTCTTTTTTAAGTTTTACACTCTGTGCGCCTACCTGATGGACAAACACGTCAACCGGTTCGTCCAGCGGCACTCCCTCCCGGCTGGTCATGGAGAGGAAGCCGAAGCCCATGCGGACGTTGAACCACTTACACACGCCGACGCCGCGGAAAGACTGTGAATCTTCCTCCGTGCTCGGTCCTTCGTCTTCCTCGGTTTTACACACTCCTGCAATGAGGAAAAAAAAAAAGTTTGCGTCAAAAGTAGACAAAACTATAGTTAAGAAGACAGTATTTGAATAAGCTTCAACTTTCCCCCCTTTCTCTTGCTTTCACCGCATCAATAATCAATACAAATCAATGACTGAGAACTGAAGCTCTCTCTCTCCTTTTTTGTATGACTTGGATTAAAAACAAAACCAGTTAAAACACCTTAGCAACATACAGATGGTGTTAAAAATAACCCATGATGGTGTTAAAAATAAGTAGTCCTGTAGGGTTTAGGATGTCAGGATTCCCAAAAGACGTTTTAAATGAGTTCCTCATCACGTGTGTGAACAATGCCTCAGAATGCTCTACTATACAATCGGGAGAGACAGTCCGCCAGAAAACAACTTAATTAACTCGCAAAACACCAAAGTGGCAGCTTAACAAGTTACTCAACCTGGGAACTCCTGGTTAGAAACCGAACCCATGTCTTCAGCTCTGCCTTGAGTCAAAATTAGCACCCAAGCTACAGTATCCTTTCTAGCCCTCAAACTGGGTAATCCGCGCAGATTGCCACTTTCATGCAAAATGCTGCGAAACGCAGAAGCTGCGCAGCGAGAGGGAAAGCGGGAGAGGGGGGTAAACAAAAGGGGGCTGGCAACCTATTCCCCCTAAACAATGAGGAGGGGTGGGGGTCAACGAGGAGATTTTTTTTTCTTTTTGCACAGGAAACATCCACCCCCCACCCCACCGAAAAAAAAAATCTTAAACAATACAACACAGGTTTTCTCCATTCTAAGATCATACCTTCTGCCATTCTTGCGGGCCAGATCAGTCCTGATGTTGACTGCTGCGGAGCCTCTGATATGTGACCTGAAACCCGCCTCAGCTCTCCTGCACTGGTCAGCACCGTGGGTCAATATAAATGACAATTTCTGATCCAACGAACCCCCCACACTCTCGGTCACGTCCACGTGATTCACCATTACAGTCCCCAAGGAGATGGGCATTGTGTGATGGAGGGGCCAATCACCGCAAACCAATATTTTCATACTTTTTGTATTCAAATTTGGCACTCCGGTGTGTTTACGTCTATACTGTAAACTGAAGCCTCAGTATGTTCAGTTTTCGTGTCTGGTTTTGGCAGGACGAGGCATCTTTCTGTATAAACACGTTTCATTTGATTTTATTTAGACTTTTTTTTTCAAACGAACAACGGTCCTGTCCAAAATGGGGTTTGAGTTTTAAGAGAGAGCATAAATGGGGGTCCAAGTACTGTACAATTTTTAATCCTTTATTTATTTGCGGCATTTGATCTTTAAATGTCTTGACTTTTTTTTTAAATGACAAGGAGGAACATAACTGACAGGGTGTCGTATCAGTTTCAAAACGTTCACTTGCATCAATATATACATACATATATA
>JBAMYA010000008.1:14120701-14150178 GCA_037176975.1 Arrhamphus sclerolepis
GATCTTTTTCAGACCTGCTGCCTAACAATCAAGAACTGTGAAACATAACTGCTGGAAAACCTAAAGTAACGTGAAGCCTTTGTGCTTCAGCGATTTGCTGCTGCAGGAGATCACGCTTGAGTCAGTAAAGATAAGTACTGACTTGTCTGTGTCTGAAGCAGAGATGGTCAAGGCGAGGAGGTTCACAGAACAGCTAATGTTGTAAGGCTTCAAGTAGCTTCAACACTAACCTATAAGGAGATAACGTCATTGCATTGAGTCCCATGTGAACCGATACTATTAAATTAATTGAGCAGGAAGCTGTGTTAAATATATATAATTTTCTTTTTTCTTTACAATGGAAAGTGTACAAAGCCCAGCTGCTTATAGCTATTCAACTAAACACTGCAAAAACCCAAAACTGTTCTGCATAAATGTGACAGGGAGAAGAATGCAAGGACATAGGGTATACATTTGCTTCAAACTCTCAGTTAATAATTCAAAAGTCTATACAAAAATACAAATCCTAGAATAATCTACAAGTTTCTCAAGGATGTTTACACTAATATGCACTATATTTACACCGTCTCCATCTTTTAAATGCTACTTTACAGCAGTCGTGTACAAAAAGCCTATAGTGGTGCTGCACCTCAGCTAACAAGCTGACAGGTTACTCTCTTTACAAGATAGTGTGCAACAAACAAGGAAGAGTGCAGCAAAACTTAGGGCTACTGCAAGTGTGGGGTTACAAAAAACACATCTGAGGAACGAACTAAGGTAACTGGGATCAGTTATGAGTTGATGCATCCCTGAGAGGGTCACAACCCTAAAAAAAAAATATATATATATATATATATATATACATACATATATATATATGTGGGATGTTGACAGTAGTTGCCTTATTGTTTAATCGTGGACCATTCTTGAAAATACATCGGTCCAACAGAATAATTTGTTTCACTGTGCAGTCTACTAGAGATGCCTCTTTTATCAAAACTTGCTTTTAGCGATAGATATTACAAAAGATTAAAAAAAAAAAGCATCAAAAAAGGAAAAAAATAACATGAAACAAAATACAGCTGATTAAAATAAATACATTTTTTGTGCTATCTCAAAGATAATAGTATTAACAATATAATGAAAGAATCAAGCACTTAAATAATTTAACATATACAATTTTAAGTTAGTTTAAATTAGAGGCAACTTATTAATTGATTTGTTGCCACTCAAAGAGGCAAGCAGATCTGATCACAGGCTCTTTTCTTGATGAGTAAATAACTGTCCAAGGGATTAGAGAAGGATCATCACATTTTCTGGACAACACTAGTTTTCATTAAAAAAAAAAAAACAAAAATAATAAAACAAAAAACAAACAAAAAAAATGTATATCATACGTCAGCCAAATGAGGGGCCATGTGGTTAACCCTTTTAAATTCCTGATGGGAGCAACACTTAATTAAAATAATAAATTCCTCTAATATACAGTGATTTCTGGTGAGTTGCATACCACCTTGAAGCATCTGTTAGGACCTGTAGTACAGTACTTGTTATCAGTGCTTGGACAACACAGTTGTTTTCCCATTCTTTCAATTCAGAGAAAATCAAGATAATTATTATATACAGATCATATTTTCCATATAAGACCTACTGCCTTTAATTTAGCAGTGACGCTAACTAAACCTCAATAAGCAAAACTAGCAGTTTCTAAAAAACTCAGCTAATGCAATGAGACTCAACAGAAAGGTTATTCATAGTTTGTAAATAGATGTTTTACAGTGCAACACAGAACAGAATGCACTGCAGGAACAGAGGATTCAATGCACGGACCACATACAGTTGAAGAAGAGGCATCACTTCAGAGGCTGATTCGTGCTGTAGGTGGAACTGATGCTTGTAGATGAGGGGGCGCAATAGACAAACACATAGTGCCAGACTTGGAAGGCAATTCACATGTGTGTGTGTGTGTGTACATACACATATATGTATATATGTGTGTATAGACACACACACGTAATTTTTTAAATTTCTTTTTATTTTAGGGATCAGTGTCAGTGGCCATATTGAAGTCATCTGCAACCAGTAACAATGCCTCAATGTTGGCAGCTGTTTCTGGGCTCTGCATGGAGAGGAAATCTGACACATCCATACTAGCTAATCCATCAGATGGGGGTGGGTTGGTTGCAGTGCTGCTCACTATAGTGGAGAAAGTCTGAGGCGTGGAGGAGGAAGAAGAAGAGGGGGCCTCCAGCCTCACCTCACCCACCTTCGAAGAAGACTTCTGGGGGCAGCATGAAGAGGAGGATGTAGCAGCTGGGTGGTGTGGAGGCTCAGATGGGAGTGAGGTTTCTGATGCTTGCTGCTGTGCTGATTCTGAAACATTTGAGGAAGCACTCTTTGCATTCTTGTCTTTAGCAGCATCCCTGCAGGCACACTGGCACTGGCAGGATTCCTCCTGTTTGATGATGATCACTGGAAGGCTGAGGCCAATTTGTTGAACTGAACTGCCTGAAACATAAACAAGACTTTAAGTCAGAGCTTGATTGCCAACACTTTGACAATTAAAAGATACAACTAGTCTTAATTCCTTCATGTGAAGGGGATAAGAGTCGTGCACACAGACCTTTTATTTTTAATTACCAAGTAGAAATACTGAAGGAAAAGCATTTTCCCCTCAAATATCAAGAGATCATAGAGTATGTGTTCCAATAACCAATGATAAAGCAAAAACATGCATTCTCTTATCTCAACTTATCAAATGTGAAGATTTGCTACTTTTCTGTTTGAGAACATTGTTATTTGAATATTTCAGTGAAAATTAAGAATTTTCTTAACTCTTCAAATATTTTATAGTCTGGCCTTTGCTGATCCAGAAGGACCCTTCCCTCCCCAACACTGTAATAGCTCTTGAACAAGTTAGTCATTCTCACGATGATACCAGTTTCTCTTGATTTATTAAACAACTGCATCACCACACCATTCCAACATTGTGTTATACTTAGGAATCCAAGGATGGCCTTCATTTATTTTTTTTAATTGCAATAAAAGCATCGTGCCTGCTGAAGTGACTTGGTGCTACTAAGGTGCTATCTGTTTAACTAATCTTATGCTGCATCCCACTGGACAGCAAAACAGATTCATGATTTCACTGCAGTCTCTTGGCAGATGTCCATCCCATGTAAAAATACAATATTTCATTTCATGCTTTCTTACCAGCATTTCCTCCCACTGGTATGGCTGTAGTGAAGAAAACCTTTTCCACCTTTGGAGCTCCTTGATGTGGCTGTGAAGAAACATTGAACATGAGGTTTAATTTTTTTTTTTCCATTAATTCTTAGTTCTGAGTTGAATCCAATCCGGTATTAGAACAAATTACAGTTCCTTGACTGCCCACTGGGGGTTGGCTTCAAAACTAAGTCAATTGTGATTTCACATCTATGGCAAATGTATAGGGGAGTTTAAATTTTCTGGTACCACATCAGGTAAAATTGTATACATTAAGCTAGCTTAGCCAATGGCTAGCTGTCATCACTTTATAACTGGCTTAGCATAAACTAAGCCAGCCAAACTAAAAACTGTTCCAGCTGGGATTTCAGTTATATTTGATCTGACATTTTTCAACATGGCAGTGAAAGCACTTTTCACAAAACTATGGGTGATGTCACAGAGGGGGTTTGTCTAGTTTTTCCTTTTGTAGTCTGTGGATGATCCACATGTGTATGATGACAAGCAAAAAAAATCTATATTTTTCACTTGCTGTTATCTTAGCAGTCAACATTTTTGAAAACCAATCCTCTCAAATGAACATAGATTTTAAACTACAAGAAAAATAATTTTGAAGATAGTGAACACGCGCTGTTACAATTATGAATGGATCAGAAAATAAAACCAAAACCTTTTTGAATAAACTCTAGGTGGAAACATTACTCACCACTTGCTCAGAGTTCTGCTGACTCTTAGCAGCACTGCTAAGGATCCACTGAAGGTTCTGGTCAGACATGACCAGGCTCGGCTGCAACAGGTTCGGGGTTGATGCTATTGTGATGGTGGCAGGAGTTGTAGCAATACCAGGACCAGTGTTAGCGACAGGATTGTTGGCCAAAGGCACAGGTTGAGTGACAGCTGCTAGGCCATCTGCTGTGGTGGTGGCTGCAACAGCAGCAGGAACTGGTGCTGTGGTGGTCAGTGCAGGAACCACTGGAGGATGAACAGAGATGGGTGGTGGTGGTGGTTGAGGACTGGTCTGAGTGTCACTTTCTGACTGTAGGAATGTGGGTGGCAATGCCACATAGTGCTGGGGGGTGACATGGCTCAGTGCTTGGACAGAAGCCTGAGGCACATCGGAGATTTGCTGTGGCCCACTTAGCTGCATGAAAGGGGGAGGCTGTGAGGAGCTCACAGTAGGAGTGACAGTGGCCGCAGTGGAAGCCTGAGAGGAAAAACCCTGACTGCGCTGCGTGGAAGCCTCCATGATAGAGGCATTGTGGGAGCAGGAAGGAGAGGATGTAGGATTGACAGAGAAAGAGATGATAGAAGTGGTATCAGTCACTCCTGGTTGACCAGAGGACTCTACACTGAAGGTTTCAACAAGGTTCTCTGAAAAGGAAGATTAAAATGCAGTCAAGACAAAAGCACTGAAAACAATCCAAGCAGACAAGTTTGAAAGAAAATTTCTTACCGCTGGAGTGGACATCATCTTGGCTGATGCTGTTGTCAGGACTCTGAAACATGAGTTCAAATATTTTCACAGGAGTCACATTGTTGAGATCCAGGTTTTGACCCTGTAATTAGAATAAAAAAAGGTTTATATTTTCTCTAACTGAATAAATAATGCCTTTCTTAAATATTACAATACACAGGAACATGTTAAACTGTAAGGCTTTTATAACAAAAGCACTGCAATAATTGACCTCAGATATCCGCAGAATCTGCATCTACAATATCAACATTTTACTAATCATTATGACTGCCCCTCTAAAGCTTTAATCCAATGTGTTGTTCAACAAAGATGAAGTCACAGCCACACTTACGTTATTGATGCTCTCTCGTACCTCTGAGTCTGTAGAGATGAGGCTCAAGTCACTGAGGCACAGCGAGTGATTTGCATCCTGTAATTAATAGAAGAACAGGTCATCAGTAAAACTCACCATGACTATGGGATCAAGAGATATATTGTGCAAAGAAGATATGGGATGACACTGGAATGAATGTACAACACATTGTATGTGATTGTCAAAATCTAAGTTTACCATAGAAGGGTAAGCAGATAGTCTGGTCATGATTGTGAGACTTTGAACTTTGATAGAATACCTGTAGGATCAGTCAAAGCCTTTATATTAAATGAATAGGTGTGTCCACATTTGATTGCTGCTGTGCACCGAGGGCAGAATAATAAAAACTTGATTGTCCTTTATAAACGTGTAAATGATCACCAGTTGTCTTTCACTACCTTTTGTTCTTTCTGTTTGATGGACTCACTGACACAGCTTTGTCTCTACAATCACACACAAATGAGCTTATTGGGTTCAAGGTTGGGGGTTCGCAACATCGTGCCCAAGCATACTCTGACACATGGTGGCCCCACCAACCGCATTCTCTTAAGAATGCAGTGTTTTGCTGGTTTTGGGAAATACGTGGTAAATAAAACAACTGTAACAGTACTGAGAGAACAAGTGACCCACATTCTAAGATTAAGTATTATGACTTACTTCAGAGTGTGGATGAGTGAGGGTGACGCTAATAGTCTGTCCTTTGTCATGGCCCCTAATGTGACTCTTCAAACTGTACTGGCTACTAAAAGTCTTCTCGCAGCCATCACTTGGACAGTTAAATGGCTTCTCCCCTACAGAACAAAAAGAAGCATTGTTTTCACAGCTGTATAGAAAAAAGAAATGCAAGATGAAAGCTTTTTGTTAAATTTTAATTTAAATAAAAAGAGCTATTGAAACAAAGGTGACTGACTTAATGTTCTTATTTCATAGAATAAAAAAATGACTGATTTATGTTACAATAAAAAAAGAATGACTTTTTCCTGATAATGCAAGTCACATAATATCCAATCGCTATCACAAATGTATTGTTTCACTTTTGTTTTTATCCATGCAAACATAAAGGTCACTTTCACAGGAACAGGACTTTGTTCAGAGGCTTAATAGGTTAGTCCAATACTCTCCTCCATCTTTACATGAAAAAAACAAAACAAAGTATTTCCTGAGTAAGGGAGAGTTCCTGGCAATGTGAGTCACTGCCTGTAGCACAAAGATACCACCTAATTTACAGACCGGGGTAACAAAGATTTAAACATAGATCCAGCTGCTACTACCCACTGCCAGTTCCTGGCAGATGTGAAAACACAGCTTTAGAACCAGGCAAAATAAGCTTTTGAGCCAGATGTTCGTGTAAAGGTAACATGTACAAAAATGACATACCCGTGTGTGTCCGCACATGTGTTTTCAAATGATGACTTGCAGCAAAGGCTTTGCCACATCCATCATGATCACACCTGAAAACACAGAAAATGTCTCAAAATAAAAAAGAATTTCAAAATTTATCAACAGTAAAATCATGTCCCCGTTAAAAATGTGTTAATATGAATAAATAAATAAACTCATTGCAGTGACAGGGAAAGATTTGCAGACTTTTATCACTGCCTTTGTGTGTCTATTTCTGCTTTGACTTCGGCCAGGAATGGATTAAAGCCATTGGCATAATGGAAATGCTCACCGAAATGGCTTCTCCCCAGTGTGTGTGCGAATGTGTTTCCTCAGGTCGCTGAGTGTGGTAAAGTACTTTGTGCATCCCTCCGATTCACAGTTGAAAGTTTTGCCTGTGTGAAGTCTCTGGTGTGCTTTTAGCCTGCAGAGACAATCAACTGAGTTACACCACCACTGAGACACTGGGAAAAATAAATAAACACAGAATATAAAAGGTGTCTGTTGCCGATGCATTGAGTTGTAACAAGTCTTATAAGAAAAACATTAAAAAAAATAAGAGCTGAGTCTGTATTTAATAACACTGCTGAGACAGAAAAGAAAAACAACTGAGCAAAATCCAAACTTTGTCAGTAGTGATTGTCTGAAACTGTCTGGGTGTCAAAGGAAGAGGAGAGAGGAAGGTAATGTTATCAAAAACAGAAACTGTGTGGCATGTGAAGGTTGGCTGGGACAAAAAAAAACAAACAGTATCTGACACAGAGCTGATGATGATAAGAAATGAACGTCATAAGAAAAGAACCAATACAAGACAGTACGCTTTGATGTACTCAAAATCAGAATAAAATCAGCATGGCAATAAACTATCTAATTAAGAAGAAATTGATACTTGTTATTGTTTTGTTACCTTAATGGAACCGTAGGCAATGCCTGTGGTAATTTGTCAAAGTTGCCATACTCCATTAAATTGTCAAGCTGTCTGCTGTGTCATGTTTTAATTTCTAACTCCCACAGTGATATCGTTTTGTTTTGTTTTTTTTGAGAAAGGGTAATTAGGGAGAAATAACAGTATAAGAGGGAAAACAAACAGGAAAGAAAACCCTGCAGTAACAGTATGGGCATTTAGACCAAACAATTCAAAGGGCTCCGTGAGGTTTAAGAGGATTGAAAAGATACCCTTTCAACAGTTTTTTTCCTACCACAGAAGAACAATGAAGTGATGCAATGGCTGACCATTGGGTGGCAGACCAGTGAAAATCGTGCTTCAACTCCTCTGTGAATTCCAGCACAGTAAACCAAAGGTTTCTATGTTCCTAAGTCCATTTCTATGTGTTTTGATTAGTTTCTCTAAGACTAACGTCACAAACTGTAATTAAAATAGGCTAAGTTTACATTATCTTTTTTTTTTGTAATAGAGTTTTTCCATTGCTACTCTTGTATTTTCAGCCAATGAGTGCCCACTTTCATCTGGAGCAATCACCATATAGTTGCTTCATTTTGACCCATCCCTTCAGATTTGTGTCTCATCATGGCAGAAAAGGTTCGACTCTCAAGTGGCAACTAGAAAAGAAGTTCTCTGAACTCTAAAGGGCTGCAGTTCCTGTCTTGCTGAAAGAATTTATAGTGATAATAATCTGCACTTGCCAAACATTTCCCACAGCACTAAGGTAAACAGCAGTGTGCTGAGAAGCTTAAATCCATGCAACAAACATTTATGCAGGCTCACCTGTATAAAGTGTTGAAGGCCTTTTCACAGCCTTGCACATCACACTCGAAAGGTTTCTCCTTGGTGTGAACGCGGACGTGTATCTTTAGACTGTAAGAAGTGAGGAAGGCCTTTCCACAGCCCTGCTGATTACACACAAATGTGTACTCGCCACGGTGTGTCTTCTGGTGTGTCCGAAGGTTTCCTGCTGTGCTGTATGTCCTTGTGCAGCCTTCAAATGTGCACTGGTAGCGCTTTACCTGAACAAAGAACAACAACAACAAAAAATAGTTAGAAATTGATTTAAGCTCTACGAATACCATTTTTTTTAAAGGTTCCCATCACATTTCTTGAAATGGATTCAACTGATATCACATTTATAGAAGCAAAATGAAACAAAACAAATCAAACAACAACAAAAACTTAGTTTGTTTATTCAGCTCAAACAACAAGCTATAAGTGGTGACAATCTGAGACGGTGTGACCTTTCAGGGTGGACTTGACCTCAATGAATCAGCAAAAAATCAATATATGAACCGGTTAAGCATAAAGGACAGCCAATGTGACTAACATCCCATGCGATTCATTCCATCGAATTCTATTTCACAGCGCTGAAGTCCATACCAATGTAGAAAGTCTCCTGCTCTCCTCTCACTCAAACACCCTGGGGCTGTGACAATAAAAGCCGTCCATTTTTCTAAGAGAAAAATGCTATCTTATATAAAAAAAAAAGTCTATTATGGCCCAAAGTTTGGTTCCACACAAGCTTCTAAAACCTGAGGGTTTTCTTCCACTTCAAGCTGTCCACTAACGTCTTTTATCTCTCAGCCTCCGAGGAGAGAAAAGCCATTTGAGAGGTTAAACCTTCAAAATTAAATAGTTATTTTTGGTTTTTAATATTGACTCAATGGTGCAGCATAAACACAAAGCAAGGAGGCAGAAGCTTGTGTTTGGGCTCCTTGACAAGACACTCCGACATTAACTTTCTATCTTCTTGTCCTGTTCTTTTAAGGGGTAAAACACAAGTTCAGTACAATTTTACACTGAAGCACAAAAAAACAGAGATTATTAATATACTTAAAAGATCTGTTAAAAAATAAAAGAAATCACAATGCTGATCTGATGCAACTTGTATTCTCACAGCCTTACTTTAGAAAATACACAAGCCTCCAAGTAACAATTTACAGTACAAGGCTGTTATACAATATCACGGCTGTTCGAGCTTTCACTCTTAGAAAAACTAATCTGAGTGATGGGTGGTCCAAGGCCATTCATTTTGAATGTTATTATGTGGGAGAGATAATTTGTTAAACAAATATCCATGTAAAGCCCGCACGGAAGCCTGCTAAAGCTCATAGCTCAAAACTACATTTATCTCCCACACCATCGTGACTTTTTTACAACATGAAATTCATTAAAGTGACAGAACATTGCATGCTTTGGTTGCTAACATGCTTAGTAGAAAACATCACTCAAATAAGTGTTAAACAAACATATCAGCTCATTTACATCCACATCACAAAGTGCGTGTTGTTCATCGTAGTTCAATTTCACCTTTATTACACAAATTTGAAAAGAAAGATGAAAAAAAAAATGCTCCTCTACAATCAATCACTAAGTTTAACTATCTCCTTTCTTTCCAGCTGACTTTTTTGGCAAAAAGTGTCATAAATGAACGGTATAGTTTATAGTTCATGTTGAAATTAATTTTGCGAATATGAGACATCATAATTCTTAAACTATGAAAGGGCAACTATACAAATAATCTAAACAATACCATATTTAAATAATAAATAAATTAAACATTACATAACTAAAGTACATCCCTCCCATCAGGACAAACCTTACACACTTGAGTGTGCATTTTTCCAATCACACACGCACACACATAGTATTATATTCTCTGCCTTTGTAATTATATGCCCACCACAATATGCCAAGAGACCGTAAACCTTTCATACACAGCACTTCACACAGAGGGTACCATGTAACCTCAAACTCATCACAACATCTTGTTTTCAATTAAAAAGTGTATGTGAAACATAACCACAAATTGTCTGAACCGTTCTTATGACTGAGTCAAAGAAGAGTATTGCACAATCTTGATTTCACAATTTATTGAAAGTACTGACTGTGCATTATCTTTTCGGTCCTGTTTTTTCTTCAAGAAATGGTGAGCAGTTACAGGAAATCACATGGGTGGATATCATCTACAGTAAAGCAGACTTGCCACCATAACTACACACAAACTGATCATGGTTTTTGAGGTGCGGCAGCCTTTATCCAAGTCCTCTCACTCATTCTGTGACTCCAACTTTACAGTAATGAACTGCAGCTTATGGTAGGTGTCCTTGTTCTGATTTTGAAGAAATATAGCCTAACTGGGGGGCCATTTCAACCACACCCTACAGTTAATGGACTACTGGTTCGTGTGCTGCTACACTGCAGCAACAGAGCAGAACAAGAACTAGACAATTGCCAGCCAAGATGGCAAAGATAAAGTCCATCAGTGGAATGAGAAACTCAATTCCAAAGAGACCGCACATACTGATCAATTATTTATTCCTATCACTAACACTTGGCAAATAAAACATTTGTAATGGAGCAATGTATTTACATAAAATATATACATAAAGAGGAGAGGATGATGCACATATACCAGATTATTCAAACGGACTGACAAGAAGACACTAAGGTGTCTTCTTGTATATAAGGTGAAAATAAAGGTGCATTTCCTGCCATTATGGCTGGGTATACTACAGCTGTCATGATTATTATAAAAATACTATAAAACAGCCAAATGTCCCACTTTAAAAAAATAAAAATAAATACATAAATTTGTGTGTCTAGTGGCCTTTACGAGCGTGAACACACACAGAGAGGGGAGACACACAAAAAAGGGTCACAGGCTGCAAAGTGAAGCTGCCAATCTGCTAACTTAAAAGACTGATGGACCAAGAGTGTTTCTTTGATTAAATGACTAAAGAGAATATGGGATCTTGCCTAAGTCCTGAATTACTTCAATACAGTGCTTTGACTCACTATACCCCTTCTACAAATGCAGCTTGCAGTTTGTTAATCAAATTTTGTTCAATGTTTCTGTGTTGATGAGTCATGTCCTGAGAGGTTCGCACAAAGACATTTGATAATTTTCTTAAAGAGCTTTCATCCTTGCACCTGCGTCTCCCCTACAAACAACAATTACAATCCATTTCTGTGAAAATACTTGTTAAGATATGCATCTGGCTGTGTAAGAAAATCTGACTTGTCAGAAGAATCTTTAAACCATTTGCTCACTTGCTCAGCAATTACCTGGAATGACTGATACAGCCATCACAAACAAAAAGAGCAACTACCACTGCCACACTCCACATTTAGAACACTCAATAAAGAATGTAAAGGTGTGTCACATTAGTTTGCAAGTTGGGATGGGAATGCCATTTGTGAGGAACAAAAAAAAAGAAAAGAAAAGAAAAGTTTGGTGAAGAAAAAGAGATGTTGATTGACCTTACAGAGAAGAACTAAAACACACTGTCAAGGACCATGATGAACAACATAGATCCTGTAAATAGCATCAAATTAAATTTGATAAAGTAACCCAATAATATTTGAGTTATTTTCTAATTCATTCGTCTGTATGGATATTTTATGGGGTCATAATTGATTGGACTTGTATGTAACTATATTGTTATGTAGCATCCACACCTATAAGCTGACACATCAAGATAAAAATGGTAAAAAACAAACAAACAAACAAATCTTCTTTTGATCCTTTTGAATGAACTGCTGTAATCTAGGAATCTTCCAAAAGCATTTTTTTTCTTTCGAACCTGCAGCAGACATGTTTAACGTTTTGTTAAGTTGAGTCAAAACTGGCATAATTTTAGGGGCTAGTCTTATGTCAATTTAAACATGATCCTGAGGGTTTGTGGTACCTTAACACAAAAGACAAACCCAGTGGTAGTGGGACCCTTACATCATAGTGCAAGAACAAATTCAGCTGCTCTAATTTGGGATGCTTTAACATCCATTTATTTTTCTCTGTAGCAGCCTTTGTCACCAAACCAGCATATATCACATTTACATTTGAAAGAGATGTATTTTTTTATGCTTACCTCTCTCTGCTTGGTCTCTGGACACTCAGAGTGTAAAGTGAGCGTTGCCCCCTCTATGTTACGTGGCATTGGGGTGGAGCCTGGATTTATCGTAAACTGGATTTGATCTGGAGAAATTGTGTGGTGCACATAGCCCTGTGACATCCCATCAGGATCAGCCATAAAAGCCAAAGAACCTTCCTCCTCGTCTCCATCGCCTTCCCCTTCATTTAGGAAGGTGACTCCATCTTCATCCCCTCCACAGTGACCCTCCTCTTCACCTTCCTCATCCAGGCGAATGGGGTCGCGCTCAATGAGCACTGTGGTGCGGTCATACACACGACCAGAGGACGATGAGGGTTCAGCAATCAGATCATCATGTTTTTCAAAGTGTATCTTTACGTCTTCTTCATCGTCCCTCTCCAGCTGATCCACTTCCACTTCAAAATACATGGGCGCCTCTGTATGAGGGCCATTCTCACTCATGGTCCCCGGTGCCTCCTCTTTCTTGTCGAGGAGGACTGCACACGTACACTTTCAAAATTCCAAGCTGAGAAATAAATGAATAAAAATTATTTTCTGAATTTCTTCACGTTAGAAAAAGAAATACCTTTGTCATGGTAAGTGTCTGTCAACTACACTCACTCAACAACTGCTTCTTAAGCTATTTATTCAAACAATATTTATCTATTTCATTGTGTTTAAGTGTTTACCAACCACTTATTCTGTTTATTAAGCATAACAGCACTAGACTCATTGAACAGTTTTGAGTTGTATGTAAGGATTTTTTTTTAAAAATATTTCTTTAACTTTTTGTACTTCAGAGTTTCGTTGTGTTTAATATTTTGTTGTGTGAGCCCAATGAGTCGCTGTAAAAATGTTTGTTCTTAATGTGAACTAACTGATGTATATTTTGAATGACGATAAAGTAACTATTTTAATCTACTTGATGTACTTGAATGACACATTTAAATAAAACGGCAATTGGAATTAGTCAATAGTTTAATTGAATAAAAAAGCAGTCTGATGAATATTAAAAAATAAAAATAAAAAGGGAAGACTCGGTAGATAATGTTTTTCCTTGAAATGGAGACCTGATAACAGTCACTTTGTCAGTTAAAAATCTCAGCTTCTTCATCAAATGTATTTTGACAACCTAACCTCCTTGCAAACACTGACAATTTCGTATCCCGTTCTGGCAGTTAAAAAATATCAACCGACAATTGGCTAAAAGAAAAGAAACGAAAGAGAAAACAAAATGTGTGCCATGCTTAGAAAGGGGTTTGAGGATAAATGATCATCTGAGGAAATTTAATGTAATCAATAATAACGACTAACTACGCTTAAACGCTTAAAACGACACATTATTCCTCTTTTCAAATAGAAATCTTGAACTTTCTAACGCTAGTGAAATAACAAGACAGGGGGAGTTGAACTCAACCAAATAGCCGAATTACATTATGATTTCCAAGCAGTGAAATACTTCAGTCTAGCATTATAAAAACCGTTAATGTAACGAAATAAAAACACCAAACTTTCACCAGAATATCAATCAACTTTTCCCACACCTGACATAACTAGCTACCGTTTCCAGTAAAATAAGGTTTCTAAACACAAGAGAGGCCTGATAAACAGCTACTGCTGGAAAGTTAACAATGTAGTAACACTAACCCAACTAAAGGTTAACTGAGTTTTTTCCGTCATATATCGATCAAAGTGATCAGATTGTTCCAGAACACGTAGAAAAATCACATCGCTAGTTATCGTTTTTTCCACTTTTTCCTTTAGCATTTATTGACAATTTTAAACAAATCAGACGCATTTCTTTGTGTTTCTAGTTCTTACGTTAAATAAATCTGAACAGTTGCAGCTACCCGGATAGTGGGGATAACGCAGAATTATGTGAACTACCACACATTTGTCCTCACATGCTGATGTAGTAACAACTTAGCTCGATGCTAAGCTAAGAAGCTAACCAGTAACGATAACTGTCGACAGTTGATGTTTTATATCTGCTCCTCATCACAGACAGCAGTCACGCTACTGTCATGAAGTAGGATAACTCGCTAAAGTCAAACTTAACCTTCAAGGTGCGAAATGACATTAAAATATATTTACCTTTCAGTTTTTTTGTTTAAAAAAAAAAAAAAAAAATGTAAGCTTTATTCCTGTGCTCAGGATGGCAAGCACTTTCAGCCTATCCCCTCCCTACGATACGTAACCGTACGTCACAGCTAATTTCCTTGCGTAATGAATTATGGGAAATTAAATATATCTTGATGCTAACTAAAAACATACTGATGAAAGCATTACTAAAAGACTACAAGAAAACAGTCTACAGGAGGTTAATAAGTATACGCATCTAGTGTTGTTTGCTTGTGACTTTGCAGAGTGGAGTGTGAATGACAAAACTTGGTTTAGAAATGACCACATGAACACCTCATTTCCATTATTTTTTTTTTATATATATATATATAAAAAAGCAATATCTTGAATTCAGAAACATTATTATACAAATTAGCATTTAAATAAAATATATGTACATTAAAAACTATTAGGCATCTACAGATGTTTAGTGAAATACAATCTGTGCATCAGTGGATCACATAAATTGTTTTAAAATTAACATCTGATAATTATCATGAAATTACATTATGCAACTACACACAAAAAAACAAACAAAAATAAAAAGACAAAAAGTACAAAACAAAATATTACAATTTACTTCAAATACTGGACTTTACACATTTTAGTGTTCAGCTTCAGCCAAAAGAAAAAAAAAAAAAAATTCCTCCATCTAGGAGGAGCCTTGGGCCAGGAAGTGCTGAAAGAACTCCCGAGTCTTCCTCTTCTCTGCAAGATCCTGCTTTGCTGGCGACCTCAGGAGCAAGGAAGCGAAGATGGTGGCTTTGCAGAGGGAAAATTAATTACTGATGTTGCATAGTACATTATAATTATTATAATTCATGCTGCACAAAATAACAAAGGGTACTTTTTTAATGTGCTCATTTTAATGCTCCGTACATGTGAAGGAATGCACAAGGGTTGTGAAGACAGTCAACACAATGATTCTCTAGAATTAACATGTACTGTTAATATTAACATATAAAGTAGATATTATTGTGTACTCCTAGCTATAGTTTGGTACACATTCAACTTAATTTTACACACTCGAGGAGTCTCCCTAATAAAAACTGCATTCTCTGCAATGCAAAGACAGACAAAAACAGAATACTCAACAAGACTTTCATTTATTTCCATTTTTGTGTGGTTAGTTTCCATTTACAAACTCAACATGCTGCTTTAAGCACAAAATTGGAAGTAATAATAACACATTCATAAATAACCAAGAAAAGCAACCCCCACACCCTTTCTTACCCAAAATGCGAACGTCCAGTCGGTTGCTAACAGAATTCTTCAACAATTCACGGAGAAAGGCAGCTAAATAGTTGAACACATTTTTATGGCACCGAGGTAGCATGGCAACAATCTAGATGAGAAAACAAATATGCATTACATCAAGAAAAAGCTGTCTTATAGTTTGATACATCTTAGAACAGACTAAAATAAATCCCCACAAGCTGTTTCACTCACTTTCTCACTCTGGCTTTCATTTGAGGAACATTCTAGGCACTGCTGGTAAAAAGAGTAGGGAACCACAGGCTCTGGAAGCGCATCTAGGAAAAGAAGCAAGGCTTCTGCCACTGAATGGTTGCTGCCCGCTGCAGGTCAACACAGTCAAGGGTGTAATTCTCATGAAAGAATCTGAATATTGAGAATTGCAAAAAATAAATAAATAAATAACATCCTTCTATATCACAGGGTTAACCGAAGCCACTCTCTCTCTCCAGCCAAAGCATCCATCTTCACATTCTTTTCATATTTTCTCTCTCAAAAATCACAAATAGTTTTGAAGGATACGAAGTGAATCTGGCATCCCTGTGTCAAGACAATCCCTTATTTCTTCAAATTCATTCCGAAGCCCAGGTTGCTGAAATATGTCTTCCTGTAAATAGAACACAAACATTTACACTCCTTTAAGACCACAGGTCCTCTTTGGCTGATAACATTTAGTTAATGACTAGTATTCTAGTGGGTTATATTCAAAAAATAAAATAAAATAAATCCCCTGTTATCTGACTCATGACTTAAAATCACACAAAAAAAATGTTTTTTTTTTAGCACTGGATAAAAAGACTACTTTAGATATTTTTTTAATTAAGATTTAAGAGAAATGCTTGGTCATGAGAACTGGTACAATAGTAAAAATAACCAGCAACCAGAAAAGTACAATATATTGCCATGTAAGGAAGATAACTCACCATTAAGGAAGAGTTACCCATGTCCAAGCTTAAGTGCTGATTTTTGCAACTGACATGCTCAGACTTCTTTAAAAAAAAATCTATAATTATTATTGTAAAAATATGATTTCATACTTGTAACTTTTCAAATTCTGTCAAACCTTCCCACTATCTTAGTAGCACCCTCACACACTACTCTATTGTCTGTCCGTACCTGTGCGGTGCCAATTTTGGCGAGGTGACTAGTGGTGATTTATCACAACAAAGGACTGACTTGGCTTGAATGGACTCGTTTTCTCAATGTAGAGAGATTTAGTTTTTATTTTTCCCTTTCACAGCCAGCTAGCTTGTGGTTCAAATGTAGCTGAGTCAAAACAATGCAAAGCTATCTGCTGCATAAATAATAATATTTTATATGACTAAATATATACTATTTCTATTTTCTTGTTTTGGGATCAGTGACCACGAAAAATGTCCTATAGATTACACTGCAGCCATTTTCTAGTAACTAGTTTTATTTATTTTTTTCTTCATATTTGACCAGTGATATTTGTGTCTTTCCTTAAGATTTAGACCAAAATGATGTGGTGACAATTGGGCCCATAAGTTTTAAATAAATAAAGCAATTCTCCAAACTTATTAAGTTATTTCACCTTCTACAGAAAAGCACACCAGGAGGCCAATGGTAATTCTATTCACTCAAAAACCCATCAGATTTTCTGACCTGTTTAAGTGCATTTCGAAATAAGTGATCCACCATCATCCAAAGTTCTTTAGGAATGTCAAGAGGCTTTTCAGTGGTTACTGCATTTTCATTTCCAGATATCTCTGCTTCATGCTGAGGACAAATGGATGAAAAAGAGTCAGTTCAACTAAGCCAGGTTCAAATTCCAACAGCCTCAAAGTTAGTATACTAACGCAGCAACAAATCCAAAGATTTACGTCAAAGTTGCACTAACCAGTTCTTGGAGGGTCTCTTGCGGCATGTCTTGAATGGGTTCCCTCAGCTGACACAGCGAATAGACAGACGTGCCAAAGCAACTCGGCAGATAGTTCCCCGTTACTGAGATGAAGTAGTCCTTTCCCCGCTCCAGATGGAGCACCAGGATGTCTTCAATCTGCTGCTTTCCACAGTTAAGATCTGGAGCTGTTGAGCGGTTTACAAAAACCTCAAGGTCGATGTCCACCGAACCACCTGGATAAACGAGAGGCATGTACAGTTTTAGCCGGTGGGTCACTTGTCCATAAAGTTTTAAGCTTTACAAGCATCTTCTGATGTAGAGCTGTTTGAGTATTAATAAGAAACCGTGATGAAGTTGTAGCTACAGCCACTGTGATTTTAATTCACTCTTCCAAACAGCAATAACAAAGTCAAGTTGAAAACATGTCTAGCCAGGACACTGATGTTAAGATAAAATCTGAAGCTCAAACATCAAACTGTCCATATTTCTCACCCTGAGCAATGAAGCCTTTGGGAGGATTGGCTGTTAACCATGGCTTGCAATATGTGGGCTCATTGGGCTTCTGGATAAATTCAAAATGGCACGGGACCTGCCCATCATTGACGAGCCTCAATGTCTCTGCCTGGTGCTGCATGAACTTCACATCCTTGAAATGGAACTGAAAGAACACAAGTTGATGAGGCAGATTTTTATTTTTTCTTATGGAATTAATGATGACTTGCAAACAGCACATTAACATGACAGTGGGAAGCTAACTTAAAGAAGGAGGTGCATCAAAACTAACAGCTCCCACTCTGTTATAAATGGCGTGATGGACAAGAATGCGCCACAATACCTCTCGCTTGGACAAGGTTACAGATGGAATACATTCATTCTCCATTTTGTCTATATTGCGTACAATTTCTTCAAAGGTCTTCTTGTAGGCCTCATCATTGATCCTCTTGATCTGTAGACAGAGACAGAAGAAAGTGAGAAGCAGTCACTGAAGATAAAACTGGTCATTTCTCTAGCTGAATTTACTGTCCACATCAAATAAAGTACCAGAATATAACTGGTCTTGTGTTGTTTCTGAAAACAAAATTAGTGTGAAAGTGGAAAGAGATGCATGGCAAAGCTACTTTTCCAAAAGGAGGAGAAATAATTTTAATAATAAATTTTAATTTATGAACAGAGTAGATTTGTAATCTAGCATCAATACACTGTTAAACAATTCAATGTCATACATCAGACTTTGAAACATTTGTTTAACAGACATTCATCTTTACTTGCTAATGAAAACAAACCACCTGTCTCAATGTGTAAAGAGACCAGAGAATCAAGTAAGTTTTATATCTTCAGGTGTCAATATTCTTTACTTATAAATGCAGAAATGTTGAGCCTGCGGACGCCACTAAATCTGGGTATCTGGTACCTGATGCACAGTTTAGATGGTGCAGAGACACTTTGACACCGATCTTTTGATGTCAAATCATGTTTCAATTTTTTTAATGTTAATCTTTACACCCTGAGGTATCACATATTTTTCAAATAAAGACTGAAGCATTTACCCCAATGATGAGCAGGGAGCTGACAGGCTTGTGGTCACTGGTCTTCAGAGTCATATGACTCTGGTAATGCTGCTGCTTGATGTTCTTTCCTCTCCATAAGATGCGGTCACACCACGCAGGGATGCGACATTTTTCACTGATCACAGAAGAAATAATAGATGTCAATTCCTTACATGTCTTTATTATTCAGCATACTCTAAGCTGAAATTACAGATGTCTTTTGGCTTAATTGAATATATTTCATCAAAAGCAATGATATGACAATTACATAAAAATGATGCTAGGTAGTGTGTGTGAATCAGCTACTACAACAGTGTTTGACCAACACAGGAGAACAGTGACTGTGGGAAAGGTTTATTAATAATGTTAATTTAAGGCATGGCTGGTTGGGCTAATTTACAAAAGCCACCAGAGGAAATCAAATCTCATCGTAGTGTCTCGAAAAGTACATGTGGTGCAATGTAATCTCTCTTGTTCGTGTTTTACCTGAGACTGCAGAGCAAGCTTTTTAAAAGACTCCTTTGCTTAATATATCCTCTCTGCATTAAATTTGCATGACTGCACTGTTCAACCTTAAACCTGATGATAATACTGCTGTGATGTATTCTCATGATCATCTTTTTAGAGAGATGTGTGTGGCTTGTGAAAGCTTCTCATAAATATTTCATTGAGGAGATGGAATGAAATGTTTATTCGAGAAAAACATTTCTGGGATAAATTGAAATGTTCTATTTGTTATAAAAAAAAAACAACAAATAAAAAAAAAAAAAAGGAACTTTTTTGAGTGCTTACTCTCCTGTTCATTAAGACTAAACACTGTATGACTAGACTCATTCTCTAACTGGGGGAACAAATGCATACATCTACTTGCATTTCAAAAAGAGGTTACCTTGTATCCCATTTATCGGACCCGGTATCATATTTGTAGGTGGGCTGGAAATTAATATCCCCTTCCTCAAAACCAACAAACACAGCCTCCTCATCGATCTGTCTTTTGAGCTGAGGATCAAATGCAGATGATAAATATTACCCATCACAAACACAATTAATATATTAAGACTATTTTAACAGAATATAAATAGAAACCACCATTAATATCACCTGATCATAGGAATGCAGTGTTGCAAAGTCCTTTTTGCTGATTAGCTCTTTCACGCTGTCAACATCAAGTTCACTAATTCTGTAGTTGAGGTCCCCGATCCATAAAACCACACTGATCAAGGAGAAATGGAAACACAGAAGCAAATAAATCTTGACAACCAGAAGTAGTGGAATTAAAGAACTGACTAATCTGAAGTACTTAGTATAAATATATGATGTGCCTTTGAGCAACATAATATTCCATAGCCCTTTTGAAATCAAAGCGAGTCACTGCATAATTCTAATATATCAATGTTTGCGCACTTGTGCTTCATGATGATAAGTGGAAGCTGTGTAGGGTCGAGCTGGCGAAACTGGAGACGACTGCAAATGTCCTTGTAGTCTTGATTACGTCTCTCATATTCTTCAACATGGGCGGCAAGATGAGAGTTGACCACGCAGATGTCAGAGTTGTGAAAGCGAAAGCGGATTGCCACGGCACCTTTGTTTCCCTGTAAACAAGTAAGAATTAAAATTTAATAAAAGGATGAGTGGAGGAAAAAAAAAAAAGACTGAACAGCATGACTGTAACACGATAGTCTGTCATGTAGGGCATGTTTTAGATTAATCTTTATGCAGGTGATCAACCAGTCCCATTACAGAAGGAAAAGGTGGAGAGCCCTTACAAATGCTCACCCACTGGTCACCAGTCAGCCATCTGCTCTGCACTACTGGCACTGATATGCGTGACTGAATACCAGACAAGAAAAACCTATTAATCTAAAGTGCATGGGAAATAAAGAAACAAAAGAAAACATCAAGCATGATGCAAGTAAGAGATGTCATGTTTGCAGCAAAGCCCTATCAAGTTTTTTTTTTAAATTTTATTTATTTTACAATTTACCTTTAGTTCCTATGTCACTGCAACAGCGTGGCCATTTTGGAAACCTTTATTTTTGTTTGTTAATCCAATATTAATGTGTGTAAGTATAATTTTTTTTCTTTTATGATTTTGTAGCTCTAAAAGCCTTTTTAATGAAAGTAAAGTCAGGAAAGTGGGGCAGAGAAAAAGGGGGCATATAATATAAAGTAAAAGCCAGCAGTCCAGGAGTCTAACCTGGCTCTCCCTCTGCTGGTATAATACACAGCCCTCGAATGCGATAGAGTTGAGATTTTGTTGTTTTACATGGGAAAAAAACAAAACACTACCAGGATCATAATGTAAAAGCAACATAAAAGATGACACACATCGAGACAAGCACCATTCTCTTAATCTTGCTGTGGTCATACAGCACAAATATGATTTTACTTCAGTTCTGACTGCAGTTGCCCTTATCAGTTTAGCACTATTTGTGGTAGTATCTTCACAATACTAAAAACTTAAACCACTGGCTGTGCATTAAAAAAGAGCTCTGTCGAAGCACTTCTCACCATCCTTCCCATGATGCCAGTGCCCACAGTCTCAGCCTCCACATCAGAGATGAACTCCGCATGCTCCTTCTTCACATAGAAGACTAGCATGATGCCCACCAGACGCACCACCTTCACCTGTCACAGTCGATGAGATTACAGAAGAATTAACACAGTTAAAGGTAAAATATAATCTGCAACACACATGCAATGTTTCTTATTATACACCATTTCCAAAAAAAGACAAAAAAAAATAGCTAAAGACATTCAGTATTACTTTCCATTTCAACTCAACGGGAAAAAAAGTAATGATATAAAGTCGTAATGTGCAGCCCCAGAGTGCGGTGTAGCTGAATTGCTCAGAAGGTTCCACATCAATCGAACCTGAATCAACATACATTTATTATTATTATTAAGGCATTCATTTTCAACTGGCTGGGTTACATATTACCAGTAACTGAGCAGCCAAGTGTAGAAGAGGAAATGACATGCCATTATTCGGGGTCCTTGACTCAGACACACATCCTGTAAATTTCTGAGATGGCTTGATTAAACCAGCGAGGCAAACAAACGAGGAAACTAATAAGACAGAGTCAGCACTGTTTGAAAAAAAAGGAAGTAGATGAACGTGAATAACAGGAATAAGAACAAAAAAAATTGCTTCATAAACATATATATGAGTTGTGGCGAAGCTTATCGAAAAGAATATATAATGAGCGTTCTCAAAACTACTTGTGAGTGTTGCTGGCAAAAGCAGAACCTGTAAAATGGTTCATGAGTAAGAAGGAGCTAAACATGCCCAACAAAGACAAATGACAAACATAAAAACTATATATAGTAAAGCAATGTTTAGATAACAAAAAAAGTGACCTCCTTACTAAAGCATACTTGGCTTCTGGATGCAGACCCTCAGACACAGCCTTCACCCACTCCAGCTCTTTGGGGGTGTCATTGAAGAAGAAAGCCTCTTTGCTGAGGTCAAGTTCCTGGAAACTACAAAGATGGTCGAACAGTACTGCTGTGGCAACAGCTAAACCGCCTCTTTCTTCAACAGCATGAATATGACTTACCCCACACAGTAGAGGTCAGGAGGGTTCAGAGTGCAGCTCAGCCAAGGATGGAGGCTTTCTTTTGGCGTTTGTCCGTTCACATTGTATGTGCCAAGAAAAAAGCTAAAAGAAAGAAAAATACATTAACGTACAAATCCTGCTGTGTGTTCTGTGATTTTCCAGAAAGTAGTTATTAGTGACTAAACCAATGCAAAAATAAAGTCTGCCAGGATCAAATAAAATGATCCCAAGTAATAGTAAATCAATCAATCAAAGAGAAAACTATCAAAGAGGTCCTCATCTATTTCAGATTAGGACCACTGACTGTAAAATACTAGATGAACTATCCTGTCACGTTACCCATAGATTTGTACAGAGAGCTTTTGAAGCCCATTTTTCCTTTAACCACACGGTACCATGCTGCAATGAGGATGGACAAAGCTGTCAAATCCAACGGCTGTTTAATATAAATGTATATGATGTGGTACAAAAACTAAATCCTCCTGTGCAGTTGTCATGGATGTAACAATGTAACCATAGATGAAAAATGTAAATACATTTAATTCTGCTGCAAAGCTGGCACTTTTAACATGGGAGTCAATGGGGATTTGCTCTGTTTTGGAGCCAGCACCTAGTGGTCAGTTGAGGAACTGCAACAAAACATACTTTTGATTGAGCTTCAACCCAGAAGTGGGATGGTTGCCACTTGATTAGGATGCTTTTTATTGTATTTCCACTGCTGAATTTCAATTCCAACGCGACCCTCTCGTGTTACAGGCTTAAGTCAATAGCTTTTTGAGAACCAGCAAATAGCCAGGAAGCAGTGTCACGCTTTCCATCATGATGTTTGTGTATTTAATCACATAAACTAGGAACTCTGTAACATACAGTAAAGAAATACTATACGTGTCTTCGTACATGGACGGACTGCCAGTGAAGTGAATAGTGATCCCGCCCTCTTACAGTGGGCTTCTGTCTGCTCGGTTCACTGATGCATGAAGGCTGCATAAGAATTTACATGACATTGTTGTGGCACTTGTGATGCGTTTCTTCCTTTGGCTTCACTACAACAGGTCACGTTATCGTCACACTGCTGTCAGCTACAGTGATGGTGACGGAGTATCAGTGATGGTGGGTCAAGTGTTGGTGGCATTTATACAACATGACTAACAGGAAGCACCCAGCTAATTTATAATGCATGTATGGCACTTCATAACGACAAATGTATGAACTTAGTAGACCAGATAAAAATGATATTTGATCATTCGATATAGAATTTCTTAACACAAAGGTTTCATGTAAAAATTAACAATGATGGAGGGTTTTCTGTGAAAACTGCATACAATACTCATGAAACTAACAAAAATGGAAGCAAAAGAGAAATCTTGATCAGTGGAAGAAAAGTGAATACTGTGGTAATGAACTACTATGAACCGTACACAGTACAAGGACAATGTCTCTTGACCACTGAGCAGACCCACTTGAGGTCAGGGTGTGTTGAAGGGGCATATCAATTGTGAGATATTTTGAGAGGGCCAGGCCCTTGTCATTTACGTGCCTGCTGAGACTTTGTAGAAAACCAACTTCCTTCCATTCAGCAGCACACATCTGACCTTCACGCTGCAGCTTTGTTTCTGCACATGCGCAGAGCTGTATATATATATTTCATGCTGATCATCACTGCACTGCTAATCCCTGTATTAATAAACCAGAGATGAAGCTGTATTTATAGAAATATGAGTGCTGCATTCCATCTGCATTTATATTTGATATATTTTCAGTATGTAGGTTAATAAAAGAGAAATCTGTATTGTGCACATACATTGTTAGTTTTATCTTATCTGCTGTTTTTGCAGACAGTATATCCCATGTCCCCAGGATCTCTAAGCCAGTTAGTTAGTCTTTTACATTATTTAAATTGGTATATGCAGGTACATATCCAATACTATTGCTGTCCCTTGCCCCTTATTCTGCCTTTATTGCTTTTCAGCCCACCCACTACCATGCCTGACTAGTGAACACTGCTGGGACATTACTGATGCTGCATTAGTCTGTACTCAGAACTTCGAAGGGGAAAAAAAAAAAAGACCTCCATCTCAGAAGAGTGTAATAGAACAGCCACTGAACTTGGGATTTTAGCTCAGATACTTCAACCATTCAATCTTAAAATGTAGTTTGAAGACATGAATTGAAAAGTATAGATCAAATAACATTGTGGCGTTATCTTTCAAAGTTTAGAGCAATGAGCACCAACTTACTTTCCTCAATGCCATTTCTCCTCAGTCATGATGTTGTGGTACATTCAAATAAGCTTTCTTTTGCTGTTCAAAGGCAATTCTTTTATCTTCCAACAGGCATCCATTCTCTCTCAAACACAGTTATGACAGAAGTTGGTAAAAACGATTCCACATTCTCAACTTCCGACTTCCACTTGAACGGAGCAACAGTAAGAACAGCACACCTTTTATTAGCTGTTCCTTCTTGTCATGTTTTCCTTGTTTTTCACTGATCTGTGACCGTGCTTCCTCCATTTGAGAGGTTGTAAACATCAAAATCCATCATAGACCAGTTCCATCAGGTTTCATGTTAATTCCAATTTACCTTAGCTGATCTGGGTCCTAAACTCTTTCATTTTGTGATCATGTCAATTTTTATACTGACAACCAAATCAGTGCATTGTTTTTGCACTTCATAAATAAAAATTATATAAACTGCTAGATGCTATTTGACAAGCCCACAACCACTGTGGAGGGCTTAAGCACCCTGAAACTCCAATGTGAACATGCTGGGCAGATGGCTGGAAACTGATGTGGTAAATAAATGTAAAGTAATATTAATGATCATCCCAGGTTAGCAGTAGCTAAGTCAGCCAAGCTAAAATAGCTAACTGTAACTGAACTAAGGTGGGCGTATTACAGTCAACTTCTCAGTCCTGATTGTTCTGCCCTTTTGTAACTTGACATCACGTAATACGAGAAAAAAAAGAAAAAGAAAAAGAAAAAAAGGAGGCTTCAAAATCACTGTGAATGACATCACAGAGTTTGACCAATAATATACAGTCACAATTTCTAATTTCATTCTTGTCCTTCCCATTAGTCATTTTGATTCTGACTCAGGAGACTTTCTGACAGGCTTTATGGGGGAGGCGAGGATTCAAGATGCAAATCACTTTGAGAAGCCGAGTTACAAAACACACCAACCACACCTCAATGGAAGTGAAGAAAAAAAAAAACAACACCGCTCTTCTATCTTCCAAACTCCCCCAAAGAGTTAATCAAGTGATGTGTACTCCATTTCTGTTCAATTTTCTTTAAATTTCATCATTCACAATGATTCGCTGTATAGTCTATTCTTTTCTAGCCTTTGCCTGATTGTATACAGAGCTGCCAACAGGAGGCAACGTAGCTAGTTACTAAAGTCATTCCATGTTGAAAATGGGATTATTAAAAAAATATATATAAGAAAAGAAAAAACTTAATTGATAATAAAATGTCTCAACCCCTCAGAATAGATTAAATATACCTGTGGGGCAGAGATTACATTCTTAGCCAGCATATGTTAACACACTTTTGTTGGTTGGTCTGAAATAACAGTTCTCAATCTGATGCACAGTAACAGTACAAACCCACGGATGTTGACTCATTCTTTTTACGTAACACTTCAAAAAATTGAAACTGTGGGAGAACACGGCTCCTGAGCACACATTCTTTTAAAGAAGTTCTGAGCGTACTTTTGAGTTTTACCTGACTAACAGCACAACTTTCTCAGCACAACTTGTGTGTGAAAATACACTGACTCACCTTCTTCACTTGGATTTTTGAGTAAAGTTGGAAAACAATAAGCCACACATCTAGTTTAGTTTGTTTGGTTCTAAATTCTCTGACAGAACACATTAATGATTTTTCTTTAATAAGTTTTAAGGTAAAATGATCAGCAAATAACTGAACTTACTCTTTAAAAATAGATCCTATTAACCAAATAACAAAAGAAGCTTGGTAGACATTATTAGACATTTTCAGAGCCAAACTAGCACAATGCAGAATGCCTCTTACCTGAAGTCTTCCAGATAAGTATAAACATCCTCCTTTTTCAGCAGCTCGCACTTAATGAGGTTGTCCCGCAGGCCAAACTGGGGCATGGCCAGTATCTGGGCTTTGTTTGATGTGGTGTGGCTGGATGAACGCACCAGGTCATCCCGGTCTTCTCGACTAGAAACGCCCTGGCTGCATATCACAAGAGAAAAGAAAACTCAGCAATGAGTGGAGAGAGACCATAATGGAAACATTTTGTCACATTGTTGTGATTCTAGAACAGATAATCATTAGGGCGATCATAAAATGCACGACTTGACTTGATGGTTTTGCCTAGAATTTCGGTTATTTCCTTGACAAATTCCATCAAGCCTTACGTTCAGGAGCTATAAATAACGTTATGACATCAACGTCTGCAGAGTCGAAGAGCCTACTGAACAGTAAATGACTGTTCTGATAACAGCATAAAGCATGAGGTTCTATTTTTATGTTGCCAATATTGAATGAGGCTGAATGGAGTCAGATAAATGTGATCCGCCTCAATGCTGTAATCTTCCAGAAAGCAAGAGCAACCAAACACCACTTTAGTCTTGACACATCCATTACGAGAAACTTCCACATTAAACAACTTTCATGTATTTCAGTCTATGTTTTGTAAATTTAAAAAAACAACAACCACACAATAGGAATTGTCTTTTCTTTACAGAAACTTTTATAGTTACAATTATAAGTTCTTTAAAACTTATAAAGACATAGTTCTTTCAAACTAGGGGAAAAAAACATGAGGAAAAGCTTAATTTCACACATTTAGTGTTTCGTAAAATTGCGTTAGTATCATGATGACCCTCTTTTGACCTTTTTCATACAACTTTGAGGAGATTTAGGGTTTGACAAAACACATCGGTCTGTTCTAATGCAGACCTGATAGGAAATGCGTTTGGGCTTCCAAGGAATGATGGAGGTGCATATGCAGCTCTGACAAAAATGTCATTGACAGACTAAAAATATAAATGGCTGCTCTGTCTAAATACATTTTGTTTTGTAATGCAAAGCCAAAACTGATATACCATCAAGAGTAAAATATTCCTAGAACTCGGCTACTACTTCGTATAAATGTAGGATATGATTTTAAGAGAAGCAACATAAAAAGACTTTACCTCTCTGGGCTGGAACTTGCTCTGGACTTCTCTGTGCCACCGTTAGATTTTTCTACAGTTCCCTTTTTGTGTGATGATTTCTCTGTTTGGGAAGAGAAAGCGCAAGATAAACTTAAAGAGTGACACTTAAGGTTGTGAAGAATCTGTCAGCGACACTGCGGAACCTTCTCAACATTATTTTGAAATGTGCTCAATGCAATTAGAGAGCCTAAGAAAATTAACTCGACAATAATATTTTTTTTTTAAAAAGTCACTCATTAGCAAACAATTATTTTAGGTATTAGATAACTAGACAATTATGCATAAGGAAAACTGAACAATTCTAAGTCAGAACTCAGTTATCACATTCAACTGGCTGAGGCTGTCTTTTGCAGTCGGTTGCAGTTATTGCATTCTAAGTAGCTGCATTTAATGGCTGTGTGTGAAGTATGAGACAGCATGGGCCCTGTCTCTTGCAACTTGGCAGGGACCTCAGCTGGCTCTGTTGAAAGGGAGCCAAATTCTTTAAGGTGAAGATGAAACTCTACAAAGTTCCAAAAGGCTAGATCAAGGCAGCATCTGACCAACATTAGAGCACAATGAAATATTCTAACATGGCTTATTAACCAGCAAAACTCAATTCATCTTTGTAAAGCCCTATCACAATGCCATACTTTCATTTTCAGATACGTTTGTCAACAGAGCGCTCCGTTACCAAATATATACTGGCGCACTGTAGTGACTTAAATGCGTATCTACAAAATTACTAATTTCAAGGTGGGTATCCAGGACTGGTGTCAGCAACCCAGTGTTTGATCATATGTGAAAAATAGTCGCATTATCACTCTTCTCACAGGTTATGGCATTGAGTAAGAGCGCTAGGTATTTTTGGAGAACATTATGTCATTATGTTGACCTTAGGCACAACTGTAATAATGCCATAATGATTCAATTGTTATTCATCTTCACAAAGCTGTGTTGATCGCAGCATCAATCTGTGAAACGCAAAGAAGTGTTACTCTGATGTTGTTGAACCAGGCAACATTATTTTTTCTATTTCTTTGTTTTTGAATGGAAAGGTGTCCACAACACTGATTATACAAAGGAAAGAGAGTGTGACCTGTGTACAAAATCCTGCAAAAAAAGAAAAAAAAGTTAATATGCAGGAAATATGTCATTTTCTTTGTTTTTTAAATATCAATAACCCAGAAAATGTTACAACGAGCAACATTTCTATCGACAGCCATTGACTACCCCATTGTGTGTTGTGGGAACGACCTTTTTGTTTGACTGTGAAACTTTTAAGCACACTGTGAAATTACTGGAGAGTACCCACGAAGAATGAAGTTCAGGAACGCTACGACTGCAAATGCACATACGAGAATGAGCCAAACCAAGTTCTCTGATCTGATCTATAAGGCAAAAAGACAAACATGTCTGATAAAACTGAACCTGGAGGAAGTGGTTTAGATTAAATCATCCTTAGCTATTTCCATTCTTCATGTGCCAGAAGCCTGAAAAATGTAGTACAGCTGTAATACAAAAATAAGTCTTGAAATGAGTTTCACATGCACAAGTTGTACTTACAAGACAATGTTAAGCTATATACATGGCTTATCTAATATTGGATCTTGGACTAAAGAGCTTCATGTAACCTTCAAGCACCTTAAAGTGAGGTGCATGAAGTACATGAAAAGTGCATGACTAACTTCAACTTCAAATTCCCGTGTGTTTATCTGCAGTTTAATAATC
>JBAMYA010000008.1:14155248-14172997 GCA_037176975.1 Arrhamphus sclerolepis
GGTGGGGAAAGAAAAAAAAAAAACATCTCAACTTCCGGGGGGGACTTTCCCAGAGGGGGCTTTCGGTTGTTTTTTTTTTTTTTTTTTTTTTTTTTTTACTTCCTTGTTCACAGAGGGTGATTGCTCCACCCTGGCTGTGTTGTTACTAAATCCTGAGAGCCACAAGGCGTTGATGCACCACTTTCAAGAGGAATATTCGCCCTTCCTTATAAAGCTCAAAGACAGGAACTCGTGATATCAACCTGAATTGTGTAGCTAAACTCTTCAGACTTCAGTGACACAGCTGTCACCAATGTAGAGCTATTCAGTTAAAGCAAATTATTTGTAACACATGGTAATCCTTGCTGTTTTCAGGACTTCACAATGAAACTTTATTTCTTACACAATTGAAGAATGGTTTACAATTTTAACTACTATCACATCTTTTTAATCAGTAATTAAATCCAATATAAGTGCATTAGTTTTACCAGTGAAGCCTTACCTCTTGACTACTGTGGGATTGAATCCCAAAAACAGAATTAAGAAATACTTACAGCTAGTAGTAAGAAGAGATTGAAGTTTACACTTCTAGGTATTCAGTTAATCTCTTCTCACATATCTATTTATAGCCACTACATAGTACGTCTTTATTTGAGAACTATGATAATTATCTTTCTGCAGGAACAAGCCTGTCATTTACGACAGTTATAATAGAGTTCATTTTGTTTCTTCTGTGCTCTTATCTAACTCCATAGCAATTCAGTGTTGATTGCAAAACCAGAATCATTTATACTTCTATGTTTTTACTTGCATATCTCGACAGGCATGACTGCTTTTTAATGGGCTGGGAGCCAGAGACATATCCAAACACCTTGTTAGAGATTAGTACCCTTTGGCTTTGGAAGAAGCTCAAATGACTCATGTCAGATGGCACCCTGTCCAGCTGTCTGTGTTTATTGTTTTACTTTGTATATTTCATTAAACTTTATTTCCTGTTCTACATATCACAACCATCTTAATATGACCCTCTTTTTAGTCTTGTGCTCATCTGAAGAAACATTCTTAGTTCTTTTATAATGTCTGTTTTTTTATTTTATTTTAAAGTTAGTATATTGTACATATCCATTGGATTGTCTATGTATCTGCTTCATCCTGCTTCCTCTGTCGCGCCATGACAGTGTCGTGTAAAGTGTGAGTGAAGGGAAATTCATTTTTCAACATTGTTAGTCAGCTTGATGGACCGACTGCTCAAGGATGTGTTTGCAGAGATAAAGCATGTAGAAAAGTAGATCAACCTGACCCTGAATCTTTCCACTCCTGCTATTAAATCATATTGGTTCCACTCAGTTATCCCATGACCAGCATCTTATGAATGTCTAAAGGGCGACAACTACGTCCAGTGAACTTGATGGAAACTATTTGCATGTTTTACATTTCTTGCATCCTCACCTGTTATGGGAACATCAGCTCTGGGCTGCTCTTTACGCCAAGAAGGTACAAACACAGTTATGTTATTATGGCCTCTGTCAAGGAAGAAGTCCACTGCTAGCTGTATACCCCGGCATGAGAACACTTCCTTGTTGCCGTGACTGTTAAAAGGAATAAAAAAGTAAAAGAATAAAATATGAGTAAAAATTACATACAATTGAAAAGAAAACATTCTTATAAGAAGCATTAGAAATGGAGATTCCATAATTTTCGTTTGTTTTTCACTGAGACAACCAGCTCTGTCTGCTGTGACTGTTATGCACGTACACATCACCTCTGCTGAAGGGTGGAGAGCTTCACCTATGAATTTGAATATTGTACAGCATCGCGGGGCTTTGCCAAAACATGCGCAAGCAATGTGGTTAACACCCATCAGAAAAGTCAAATGACTTGACAGCGGGTGAAACTGCACGTTTAAGGACAATGAAAGTACATGCTGGCAGTTAGAAGAAAAAAAAAAAAAAAGAAGTAATTTTAAAGGGGATTTACAACCCTCAGATAAAAATAAGTCTAAAACATAAAAGCATAGCAGTTACTATGATGTGCTATGATTTAAGTAGATGAGTCACAATCCAAGGAAAATACTCTGAGGATTACCTCATGGCAACATTGCTGCCATCAATGACAACAGGCCTCAGTTCTGTGTCTTTGTTTTTGTTGTCCCCCTGTTGTGGGAAGTTTCTACTGGGATCAAGAGCCCAACTGAGAGGCAGAAGGGGGTATTTCAGACTTGTGCTCCTCTTGTCCCCGTCAGGAGCGCAGGGGCTGCTGCTGGTGATGTTCCTAACCAGCTCCCCGAGCACCGAGTTGGTGTCTGTGCTGAGGCCAAGCTTCCCCAAGGCAGCCTTCACCTCTGTTGTGGAGTAGCCGAGTTTCCTGAAGAAGTCAACTTTGATCTGGAGCTCCTCACTGTCTGCCTCCAGCAGGTCCGAACCTGAGCTCTGACTGCAATGTACCTCGTTCATCCTGAAGCACGGGAGCCTCTTTTAGTAGCATGGAAGATGTGTTACTTCTGCATCAGGCTGATATTCTACAACTGCCTGAAGAAAAAAAAAAGAATTTGATGAGGAACATCACGTGTATCACCACTAAATTCAACAATTGTATTTGGTCTGAACTGACAAGATCCAACTCATCCCTAAAGATGCATAATGTTTACAATTATTAAAATACAAAAAAAAAACAAAGAAAAAAAAGAAAGAATGAATGCTGATTTTTTTTTTGTTCATGGCCCCACAACACGCAAAAAAATGCTTATTCTAACAGCTTGTTAATAGATACTTTATGTGGTCTTTACGACACAGCTGGAATTATTTTAGAGTTGCAATGAGGAGATGATCACTCACTCGCTGACGAAATTAATCTTCAAAAACTGTTGTCAAATCACAACTTCAACAAACAAACATTTAGTGCCTCTTTTAGCTATGGCAATCTATTTATTTTTTTCCTTCCTGTCTTAACTTGAGGAAAATGCAAAGAAAGACCTGCAGCTGGTGTATGCAGTAGTCAGCTGTATTTTCTGTTACGAGTAAAAAAACAAACAAACTTTGTCCTGATTTTTGAAGCCATGACTCATACACAAGCAACAAAGTACCTTTCCTCAGAAAAATAAGGACAGTGCCTTTAGAGTGTTACCTGACAGGTAAGAGCCATCAGGAAGGTAAATTGACTGCAAACAAGAAGCGACCACAAACCTGCTCCGTTTGTGTCTTTGTCTTCATGTCCCATTCACGAGAAAGAGCTGATTAAGTCACTCCTGTTAATGTTTCAAAGCAAAGTGAAGTTTGACACTGCTCCTGTCGCCGCCCACCAGTAAACAATTTCTTCCTTCTTCTCTTCCTCCACGTTGAGGCATGCAGAGTCATGAAAGATTTGCATGTAAGAGAAGAGAGGAGTTCCTCTTGCTGCAGGAAAAGTCAGCCGTTTGGACACATTCATAGAGAGAGACTGAGATAAGCTGAAAGATAACTTTCTGCCTTTTTACTTCTTGTTGTTGCTGCTTTGTCTCATTGTTCACTATCAGAAACCTCTGTCGAAATCAAGCCGACCTTTGCTGAAGCATATGGATTTATTTATACAAGCACATGTACAAAAAGAAAACTCAGCAAAGATACATTTCAACTATTTAATCCAGTATTTCTTGATTACTTTTATTAAATTGTGAAAGGGAAAAGACTATATATTTTGCTCATCCAGTGACAAGCTTTTTTTTAAAGGTATTATACTCCTCTCTACCATTACTGAAAACGGATAAAATGAAAATGCATGTTCTCAAATTTGCGAGGCGCCACCTAGTGTTCAAAAAGCCAAACGACAGAAGTCTACCAGACTTGAATAACAATGGGTGTTTCCCCAGAACACCCATGGCTCTGTTGATGCCACTAGCTCTGACTGCATTAGTTTGACTAGACATTAGAGAAGAAGAAATAAACTAAAATAATCAATTTAATCCCTCTTCTTATTTGGAAAACCATTGAACTCCCTATGGGTAAAGTTGAATTCTGCCTATCATAAACCGGCCTGGCAGAAATGTTTCTTCAATAATTCATTTGATTTGATTATAGACAATTATACTTCAGGATCTTTAATTATTTTTTAATTAATTATGTTTTTCCCCATGGATCCACCAGCATTTAAATTTGTCTCTGCTTAAAATGCTGTATACTTACAAATTATGGCAACATCATTCAAGTTCCAGTGGAGTTCATTCTGGGTACTCATCTTATGCTTGTAGATTTTCTGATTGTGCGATATATATATGTATGTATATATATATACATATACACACACATACATACATATATATATACATACATACATACATATATATATATATATATATATATATATATACACACACACATATATGTATAGATGTGCTGTCCAGGGCAGACCCCCACATGACCCCTGCAATAGCGGGTATAGATGATGAATGGATGAACAGAGAACCCTGAGCACCCTCTTCTCTACAATGTGATTCAATAAAACAGCATCTTGAGTCAGGATAAAGTATTATAATAAAGCTTTATTGATATCAACAGAAGAAACCCTGATTTCAACTAATGTGGCATATTGATATGTCATTTATTTATAATATCAGTCATAGGGATTAATTATGCATTCCATGAACACTTAAAAATCAAAGGTAGGTTTCATAATAACAAGGTAAACTTGGTTTAATTCGTCTGCTACATTCCTTTGTGTTTATTATTGTAAAGAGTACCTTTCACAGCTCATTACTGCTGGTTTAATGTTTGTCCACTAGATGTCACCCTCACTTCATGGTGTTCCACTATCGCGTTGCTCACACCAGAGAGCCTGTGGACACCTTTGGTCTGCAAGTGAGTGTAGCTTTAGAAGACTGCTGGTTAAATTGTAAAGTTTTGTGAAGTGTGAGCATCTGTGTGTGTATTTTTGTAAACAACCCTTTGCGTACAGGGTTAATGGCATGGTTGAGCTGGGCTCACACTGCGTGGAGCTGGTTAATGACATATACAGGGTTGAGTTCCGGAGAGTGGAGAAAGTAATCAGGGCCAGTTCCCAGGCGGCTGGCTCCTCCGAGGGCTCAGGCCACTGGTCCCAGGTGTCTGCAAGGCCTGATATTACAGCGGGGCAATGAGCTGCAGCTGGCAACGATGGGTTGGAGCTCACACAAACACACACTCACACAGATGTGTTTCCATCACCTCAGAGGACACGACACTGACTTAGGTTCTTCACCTGAAGGCTCACAGCCACTGTCAAACATCAGCTTATGTTAATTTAAACACCAGCACAGAATGAAAGCATGCATTTTCACTTGTGCACAAATGGGTTATCTATGACTTTATGTGAGGGCAAATCTCCAAATGCATTATGAAGGAACATCTGTTGTGTGACACTTGGCTAGAATTACAGTTATATAAGATTTTATTGAACGCAATCTGTAAAAGCGCCATTTAGATTACAGCAGCCTCTGGTTGAGTGTATTGTTTTGTAATTTATGGTTGGATTACAATGGAAGGCATTATTGGCATCCAGAAAACTATTGTTTAGCAATGCAAATTTTGAACCTTGCTGAGAATCCAAGTGTCCGAGTCTGGATGAGCTTAGCAGAGATTGGGGGTTGTGAACATCAAACGCTTATTTCCTGAACATCTTAGCGGATGCATTGCCCTGCTCAAAGGCATATCTTTTCCCTCCAGGCAGGTGTAGCTTGGCAAGGCTTGTTAAACCTGAGACAGTTGATCAAATATTCAGCCAGGCTCATTGTGCTGCTGAGAGCTTTTGGATGCAGTTGGGATAGTGCTGTGCTGATAAAAAAAAAAAAAAAAAAAGCAGCTTTGTAGTGCCTCAGTGTTAGACTCCCTTTGCTATTCCTTTCAGCTGCTGCCCGGGTCAGCCGTCTGTCAGAAAAATTAATTTTTGTATGATTTCTTTAAAAAGATCCAAAGTAAAGAAAGGCAGCCTTTAACTGAAGTAATCCATCTTGCGCCAGTGGTGTCAGAGTGATTCACGATTTCCAATTTAGCCACAGTTTGAATCTAAAGTAAATCAGGCAGGACGGCTTTAGCCTTTGTGTGGCCGGATGACAAACGCTCAGTGACGAGAGCTTTCAAATGAACATATCCCCCACATTTATCTTCTTCACTTATTACTTCAGACACTGCTACTTGTCCCACATAGAACAGCAAGCAGCCCTCTTGGCACTGAGTGTGAATGTAGAGGAAGTACACTTTTAACACTGACTCGGTGGCCACAGCGTTGATACAACACTGAGCAAAATAGCAGTAGAAAGGAGACGACCAACATTTTGAAACTGCGTTTAATCAGATTTGCTTTGTTTGGTGACGACTGACTTCCCTGAGCAGCATGTGAGCAGACAACAGCAGTGTTGCAACTCACTCAGTCTGCCAATTATGGAAAACCTGCTAAGATGTGCACTGAAAGCATTTATATTGATGCAGATGTCATGCACATGAAATTGTTCTGGTTTCTCTTATTTGGTATTCCCTAATTGGTGTAGTATGTAAACCATTTTATGGGTTTGTAAGTAATTACATTGTTTAAAATACTTTTCATCCCTATATGTATTTATAAAAATCAGCATGTTTGAGTTCCCAGTTGACATCAGCATGAATTTCTTGTTCTTGTTCTTCTTTTTGTAAAGGTAATGAGGGATGGGTCAAAAATACAGTAAAGGAAAAGAAAAGAGGCATTAGGTAATTTAGCAATTATTTTAAATTCTGCATCTCCACGCAGCCCTAAGTGAGAGTGCAGAACTTGAAAATATATTAGAAGAGCAAAATAAGAAGAAATGAGGAAAATAGCATCCATCCATCTGCTATCTATGCTTGCTTCTTCCTTTTCAGGGTCAAGGGGTCTAGTAGAGCCTATCTCAGCTCTCTTTTAGTGAAAGTCAGGGCCCTGGAGAGATTTCCAGTCCATCGCAGCAAAGGAAGTACCAACACAGAGAAAAAACAAAACAAAACAAAAAAAACACCAACAAGCATTTCTAGGAGGTGTAGAAAATTTAGAGCAAACAATTACTGGGGTATAGGTCAATATGCTGTTTCCTTTCAGAAGATTTAAATAATACAAATAGATGATAATAATTGAGTTAGTTTTGCATTTGCAAAGAATCACATATTTGGATAAGAATTAATGGACATGTGCACAGTTATTAAAAATTCTACTACATTCTCATTGTACTTCCTCAGCGTTTTGCCATGAAAGGAGCGTCTAACATTTTAAATGGATTGAAAAGCACACAGCATATGGTGCTGGAGTTTAGTGAATCAAGAAGACTTGGCTGAAGTCACATCCCTTCTAGAATGGTATACTTCCTAACTCATTTCATGTTAGATCTCACTTTTATTGCCTGTCACTGTTTATTTTGGATTACACTCGCTGTTCGGTTAGGTTTACATACAGAACCACCAGGGAAGGTTAAAATAGTAAAAATGATTTGTTTCAGGTTATGGCTTCATTTAAACTGAAACTTTTCACAACCATAGAGTGTATAAAAAAACAAACAAACAAACAACAATAAAACACAAAATAAACTAAACAACCCAGCAACCAATTCCAAGACTTGAGGATCATTAAGACAAGCCTTTAAATACAACATCACTTTTAGTTTGTTTAGACATACACTAAACAGTATAATCTTTTGTGCCGTCTCTCATATAATATGTGAAATAACACTTCATTTTGTCCTTCTTAACAACAGAAATATCTGAGCTTATGAGTCAGTATGCCACCCAGCTATAATGCTCTTCCTGCAGGTTTCCAAGCATGCACAGTGAAACACCTTCAGACTGTCTGAACGATGGCGGTGTGTCTGGTATTTTGATTAATCAAAGAAAAGGAGACGTCACTTCATTACTCGGCATGACTGCCCAAATCAAATTCAAGTCACCGATGCTTGCCTGCAGAGGGACCGAGTGCTCAGTTACGTTAGGAATACAAGCTTATTCCACTTCTTCATCATGGCGTTCCTCTTGGGAACATAGTGATGCCATCCTTCTACATAAGGCAGTGTGAGTCACGACACTTTTGTTCATTTGTGATTCTGTTCTGGCAAAATGATCTATTAGAAGCCATCAGAACGGTGATGACCCTCTCAAATTTCAAGCTCTCTTGAAGACTCTTCTTCAAGCCTAACCTGTACTTAATTTGCTCTTCTGTAACTCCATCATTTAAATAGATTAAGCACCTGACACATGTGCCAGGATTTCTTTTTTTTTAACTCAAATATTCTTTCCATCTGAGTTGCTCAGGGAAAAAAAAGCATCTGCTAAATGACTAAATGTAAATGAAAATACAAAGTAAATAAAATCTTTCCACCACTCACTGTGGCATAAGTCTGATTTATTCCTGGTCAGTGAGATGGTGGTACCTCTAAAATAAATCCATAGATATTCTTGCTCAAAGATACACATTATTTCACCTTGTCAATATGCCCACTTCTGGCTCTGAGGAGATATTTGGAAAGGCAATTTCACAAACAAGAGGATGACATCACAGCATTTATGCTAGATCAAATGCATATAATGCACTCCATAAGTTAGAAATTCCTCCTTCCTGGTGATGAATCTTACACCATCTGCAAACATAAAACAGATGCAAAACAAACAAACAAACAAACAAATTGAACTGAAGCTCCGACTGACTGAGGATCATGTCCCATCCTCTTTTTTAGATTTTTGTTTTTCCATTTGCTTTTCATTTTCCTGACGTTATTAGGTTCATTATTAGGTTTCCTGTTGATAAAAATGTTTCTTTTTTAATAATTTAATTAATTTTAAAAAATGCTTTCAGTTTAGTTGCTGTATTAAAAAGTGTCATTTTCAAACAGAAAACATCAGAATTATTTTATTTATCCCTAGGGGGACATTTGTTTTGTTAAAAGTGCAGCAGTCATCAGAGATGTGAAAACAACACATCGACTGTTAAAAGGAAAACAACAATACACAGACAGTATGGCAGTAATAGTATAATATGCATGTAAACACACCAAGCATAAGGGGCCAAAATATAGAAATATAGTTTTAATTGTACACAAGATAAATAGAAATGAAATAATATGTGAATATGCAATATGAGTCTGGACTTGTAGCACTTTTAGCTGCAATCATAGAAACTGATATAGATAGAATGAGTGTAGCAGACTTCATGATGGTGGTAGACATTGTCCAAGATGACCTACAGTTAGGACATCCTCCTCCTATCTGGCGCCACTGACAGAGAATCACTTTTCAGTCTTCAAACACTGTCAGGATGATGCATCCTGTCCCAGCAATCCTCCCAGCCCTCAATAAAGGCAGCCAGTTACTTAACGTTGTCAATCAGTGCTTCTATTACACAGTTTTGATGTAAGACTGGATGAGCTCATCTGTCTCCCAGTGTTTAATTGTTCTGTCCAACATGTATTGTGCTTCATTTGCTCTACTTCAATGTCAGACAAAGTTCAGGACACCCCGGTCAGTATTCTGGAGATTTCTCTACAGTGTTACAAATGTTTCACTTTGCCTTACAATTTCAATTTGACATGTGTGTCAGATTACATCATGAATTATGTGTAAATCTTGGTAGTATGAATCACTCACGATCCTTAAAACCTCAGACTTTTATATCTTTTATGACAAAAAAAGGCTTCAGGGAAAATATTGGGCAAGAAGCAAAACTCTGGATGCATGTTAATGTTACTCCGTGTCCTGTTGATGTGTCACAAAAATGTCAGTGATGTTCTCACAGCCTATTTTTGCATCGCACTCTAGTGGCAAATATTAGTAAATGCAAGTTTAGGTTCTGTCAGGTCGGGGGAGTGGAGGCCCGTCGCCTTTGCTATCTGTGTCCGAAGGGAGAGCCTGCTGAACTGGATGGTCCTGATGGGTTGGAGAAGGAATCCGAAGCACTTATGGAGGTCTGTTGCATGACACTGATCCAGCACACCAGCACCAACTGGGATTCTGCCTGAAGTAGTGGTTACAAAGTGTCATGGGTCAATATCACTACTTTAAGTAACTGTTGGACTGTTTTAACTTAAAGTGAATGAATTGGTGTGTAACATGAACTTCACACCACCACACACCCACCATACACACATCTACATCCATCATACTGCACTGCACCAATACATGAGAGTGAGACAGGGTGATGATACTCAATGAAGACACTCACTTTCACTCCTCTTGGCAATTTTGGGATCACCAATACATGTTTTTGTACTGTACAGAGATGATGAGGAAGCTGGAATACCCAGAGAAAACCCAGTCAGATGTGAAAACCAGGAAGGTTGGTGCTGTTGCCTCACCTGTACTAACCACAAAGCACCAGTCCTGCAGCAGTTGCTGGAGTTTTGGAAGAGATATGTTGTTTCATTCTCGTCTTATATAGAATTTCAGCTGCTCAAAGGCCCTCCGTTGCCTTTGTTGTACTTTTTGTTACATGGGATAGACGGCTGGCGACCAGCAGGAGTCTCAGCAGAGCACTGCTAGTCTCGCTACAACTCTGGTATTGCTCATTTGAGTAGCGACACTTTAAATTAGGATGTTTGGACAGTCTGATCAGAAAGAATGTAAAGTAATACAAATTATCATGCTGGGTTAACATAAGCTAAAACAGCTAACTCTCGTTGAACTAAAGTGGACATGTTCTAGCAAGCTTCTCAGTACTGCTCGTTCTTCTTCGCTCTTTTGCTATATTTGCAACCTGCATCATATGAGGGGGAAAAAGGCTTCAAAGTCACTCCATATAAAAAGAGTGGGTGATATAACCAAGGGTTTGTCCAGTTCTTCCTACGCAATCTATGGTCTGGCTTGCAGGCAAGTCAGTTCAGCATCTAGACTCTTCTACTCTGACTTCTATGCTGCTTACTGCAGAGCTTTGACCTGCATCGCTAGATGTCATGAACGGGAACTGGATGGATTCTTTGTATTCTTTGTACTTTGTGCACCAGGATTTCCTTCATGGAATCATGCTTGTTTTTAAAGACGGGCCCAAAGATCAGGAGCATCCAGAACTGATTTTTAGCCTTGTCCGTGCACACAGAGACTCCTCCAGATTCTTAGAATATTTTGATATTACACATGGTATTTGATGAGATATTCAGAGTCTTTATTTCTCAAAAGAACTTTATTCGGTAAATGGTTTAATCATTTATAAACACAGTTTTTTGTTTTGTTTTGTTTTGTTTTCACAGAATGGGGACCCTCCTTCCCCATCTTTAATTCTGAGAGACTCTGCCTCTCTAAGATGCTCTTTTTGTGCCCAATCATGCCACTGGCATGTTACCTGTTGACCTAATTATTTGCAAGGTGTTCCACTTACTGTTTCCGTTTTGTATAAGTTGCTTTTAAAGGAATATCATTTTCCCCTCCCCATCTTTTAAAGGTTCCAAATGGAAAATAAGTAGGTGAGGAGGAGGGGGTAACAAAGCAAATATTTGCAAACAGCTGTAGTTTTTCTTTTAAAGAAAAAAAAAAAAACAGGAAGAAGAAATAAATTCAGAATTGCACTGGCTTCTTATTAAGGCCTTGCCCATAGGTAGCTTTTTGACCTCTGTGCGTATTTACTGAAGACTATAGGGATAATAATGATGTCACTAAGTATGAGTTAAAGTTCAGAAGTATCATATGCAAACCGCTGCCATCAAATGGATCAAGTGAGACTGTTCCATTTCAAATTCACGCTAAAAAACAAGTATGCCCTGGAACTGTGAATTAGCACAACGTGTCAGGTTCATCTGCATGAGGCTAATAGGGCAGAATCGCCCCCAGTCAGAGTTTAAAAGGCTTTCACAATACCTACTTTACTTTAATGAGCATGACAGCCCTGAAGACACTTGAACTGAGAGCCCCATTTTATAAAAATCTGATTTAAAGAAAAAAAAAAAAAAGCCTTGGCAGCAGCTGCACGAGGTTGATCAAATGCAAACTGGCTTTTCAGAAATACAGACTAATTAAATCAATGTGCAATTTATTATCACTCCCTTTTTCATTTGAGGATGTAAGAACAAAAAACAACAACACATGCAGCCCAACATGAAAACAGTCTGCGAAAACAGGTTTATTAAACTAACCGAATTAAACTGAGACGATGAGTTTGTCCTTGTTGTTGTTCATCTGATGTTGTATTTACCTAATACATAGACCCATAATGATCAGCAGATTTTTTTGTTTGTTTGTTTTTACTTAGAAAGCATAAGAAGTTGGTACAAACTATCCAACACAACTGGATTTACTTGTTTATTATTTGAATATCAGCCATAGTCTGGGGAGCTAATAGATTGGAATAGGCACATTTTTCATATCATTAAAAAGTTTAGGCATTTGTAATAACCATCAAGAAACACAGGAATTGTTTTCTAACTCCTACTCCTACTGTCAAAATAAGTGCGTTTACAGGATGTCACCACAAGAGGGAGACCAAGTACACACAATGACAGCAGAACAAGCTCATACAGCATGCAGATATATAAATAAAAATCCTTGTTTTCTTTTTTTTTCAGAATGAAACCGCACAGTATATTCATACTATTAAGAACTCCACGAACACTAAAGCCATTAAAACTGTACATTTGTGTAGTGTATTTAATGTTTTTCTGTAGACTGTTTTTTGTTTGTGGTCCCCTGGCAAAACCTTTTCTTTTTTTCTGTTGAATTGTTTTGTTCTGTTTAATGTTCAATAAAGTTAAAAAAAAAAAAAAAGCTCATACAGCATTCCAAGAGAAATGTATCAGCAAAAATAATGAAAACTGGGAAACATTAAAGATGATGTAGTGCTTATGTTTTTCCAACTGAAAGAAAATTGTATATGAACATGTATTTCAAATTATCTACACTTTCTGTCGAGGTTAGGCTTCTTGCATGCCCCTCCATTTATGAATTGTATTATTTTGGTGTGAGCTTGCTGTTAAATATCTGTGATCATAGTAAACCGGGCTCTCTTTTGTTTTGTTTTGTCTTTGTGGCCCTTTTCAAGCTTGGCACATCTAAAAATCACAGCAGCTCAACTGACACAGCAGCCACAGTCCTCTACTGTTGGAAAAACAAAAAACTGGTTGTTGTACTTTTCTGCAGAATCATACAAAAAAGAAAAAAAAAAAGAAATCCCTCTTTTATGTACAATCTCAGAAATTCCGCCTCGTCCTCAGTTAATGCACTTTTGGCAGCCTTGGGTTTTTGTGAGAGAATGATCCTTCAGGCTTACCACACATTTCCTTGGGATGTTTTTCCACACAACCACTGAATTCCAACAATCTGTGTTGAGCCATTCTCAGATTTCTTTAATTCTACAACAAAAGACACAAAACACCTCTTTTGGGAAGGTTTGCATGTCAACTGAGGTGAGAAAAACATTTATAGATGCATTCTAACTCTTGTGTTTCTAATTTTTCATTTGTTGTTGAGTAATTAGCTCCATCCAGTGATGGATGTGTCATGTAAATGACCTGATATAGAAATAAATCACCTTACTGAGTTTGCTGTAATAATGTATGGATAATATTAAAACTGCACTGAAATACATTTGAATACCCAGATGCAGCTGAGACATTTCTACCTATAACACAAAAACAGTCCTGAAACTATTATTCTATTATTTAAAATTTCACAGTAAAGTATAACGTGACCACGATCACTTCAGTTTTACGTTGTTTCATACCATGAGAAGAATTACCTTTTTAGTCTAAAAACAGGTAATAAACTATTTTGCATGCACCTGCAATCACAAGAAGCATCCTGTAATTTATGTCATGTCACCGATGATGAAATAACAGAATTATGCAATTATGCTCTATTAAAAAGCATATATATGTTATACAAAATCTCTCATATTTCAGACTGAATGGTAGATGTCTAACTTTATCAAACTTCAAGCTTTAGAAAGGTGTTATATGAATCATCAGCCAAAACACACATACACACACACAAAACGATAAGAAATGGTAGGTTTGGTAGATTAATCACAACGCTTTCAGGACTTATTATAGCTGCTTTGTCAGCAGGTTTGGAAATTTATTGTAAATGCACATTAATGTCGTTACTTTTAATTGATCTATTGTTTATTTAGATACACAGTATATTTTTTGAAACTTGATCCAAGCGTTCAACGTTGTAGTTTCCTAACACACCACATGATGGCCACGAAACGACCCAATTTACACCAAGAGCATCACTAACAAATGAGGACAGGTTGTCACAATGAGACCGGAAATTTCATGTTCAGGCCTTCAGAATAAAAGCTTTCCTCTTCTATTTTTCTCCTCTGTTATTATGATGATATATCCATCCATCCATCCATTATCTGTACCCGCTATGTCCTGTTCAGGGTCACGGGGGTCTGCTGGAGCCTATCCCAGCTCACTACGGGCGAAAGGCAGGGGTACACCCTGGACAGGTCGCCAGTCCATCGCAGATGATAATATATTATATATATACATATATATATAGATATAGATATAGATATATTATGATGATATATTGTAACTGTGGGGAGTAAAGTGTCCTGGTTCAAATCCTGGCAAGGGCCATTGTGAGTGGAGTTTGCATGTTCTCCCTGTGCTTGCAGGGGTTTTTTCTTGGCTTCCAACCTGTTTAGAAATGAAATAGTTAATTTAATTATGAATAGAAATATGGAGATATATAAATAATTATTAACTTAATATGCCCTCTTAGGAGTATTGTCAAGATCTGTTTTGAAAAACAAAACAAAACACTGAAGTCATGATTTCATGACATTAAGGCTTTCCACATCATGTCTTGAGATTACCTGAATTCTGAGCTCAGGAGGTTTAAAAAAATAACCTGCATGTTTTGTCTTGAGATGCTGCTGAAGATGTGTTGGCTTCATGTCATTGTTGGTTAATTTCTCCCCACAAAACAAACAAAACACTTGTGGATACAAAACTTACAAAAACATATTCTTCTGAATAATGCTGGAATTTTGCCAGCTTTTGTTTCACCTTCTTTGTCAAACCATCCTGGTATGGAAGACACTCTGAATTTTAGAACACAAACAAATTTTTCCACTTTTTTTGCTGAAAATCACGCAGTTTAATTACTCATTGTGAAATGAAGCACAGAACAAATAAACCACCGTAGTAAAAATGAAAGGAATCATGCTGAAGCTTCCATAAATGCAAAGCACTTAAAAGTTTCTTTGAAAAAAGGGCTCTTTTTTTTGTATGATGCTGAAATGTATTGAAAATCAGAATCACTTGATCCCTGCACCTAAGTGGCAAAATGCTTCGAAAAAAAAATAGTATCCCCATTTGAAAACCACTGTACTGCGCTATGCAATATAAACTGTATGATAAAAATAAACACGTCAACTGTTTTTACTCCATGATGCGGTATTTTGTTTATTTTGAAAATCCTGAACGGATGTTCGTGTCGTGATGACGTCTACCTTGACGCCGGTGCCCAGTGGCCCATTTTCAATCTTTAAATAGGAGTAATTCCTCGGCGGGCAGTCACGGTGTCCTGCTGGCACGGATATATGTATATTAGGGTTTTTTTTTTTTTAGTTTTTCTGGATTGAGACAGCTCAGAAAAAATTCCAGGATGCCTACGAATCAAAATGTCCAAGGTAATAAAAATACTATTAATTTAACAGCACGATGCTATCTATCTGATGTTAGCTGAGGCACTGAGTCTTTACAATAGAGCATCCAGTCTGACCGCTACAGTCTAGCACTGGCCTGTGTCCATATTACCCTGCATTTTATTGAAATAACCTATTATTTCCCTGTTTTGTTTTGGGGGGTTTTGTTTTGTTTTGTTTTTTCCCAGGTGGCAAAGCCTTCGGCTTGCTGAAGGAGCAGCAACGGCAAAAACTGGAGGAGATAAACAAGGTAGGCTGGCTCAGTTTGCGTCTCTAACGGTATTCGGAATGTCGCGTGCACTTGGCATTGGCCTTGTTAATGAACGTGCGGCACGTTGAGGGCACGAGGCGTTGTAGCCGTTTCTGTCGCACCAATACTGATGAATTCCCCAAATACCATTCGTATTTCATCATGTCCATTTGTGATAAAGGTTTTGCCCTTTATTGATCTGTCCCGGCCGGCTCAAGTGTCATGGCACTTGTTGAACGGCTCCACGTTCCCACACATTAATGTCCGTTTAGGGACCGCTTCCCTCTTGACCTGATTATATCGATCGGGACGGTCACAGCCAGAGAGCCAGGGAGCATCCGAGCCGTGTTTTGTTTTCCTCCTCCTCCTCCCCCTTCCTTTTGCTCCGGCGGAAAACAGGTGTTTGAATGAGGTCTTTGTTTAACGCAGAGCCTTGTGTCGTCACGGCCGCGGCTGTCCCAGCAGATTAACTGGACGTGCGTGTAATCTCGGTTTCCCTCCATACGAGGGTTGACTGCCGGTCATCAGCCAGGAGCAGCACCGCTGACATTTCAACGCACAACACTCCCTTTTCCCGTTATTTAAGACATTATTGTCAATTCATTAGACAAATGGAACACTAATGACCTCAGTTTCCCGAGAACAGAACAAAAAAAATAGCAGCTGGACTGCGATTAAATCGAGGATTTTTCTTTCTTTTTTTGTTCAGTGACGTCTATTTCATTCCTTTGTATTAATATGAGTGGGTTTGCTGTTGTGCCACTGAAGGGGGGATGACTCATCTACCACCCATCATCAGCAGATGCATTAAAAATCTCACTCAATTTGTGAATACTTCATATTTTAGTCTTAGCAGGAGAATTTTTTAAACAGTTAAAAATTAATTTGGGGTAAAATCTTCTTCTTCTTCTTTTTTTCTTTTTTTTTACTCGGAGTGTAGTCAAAGGTTTTATCACAATACAGTATGACATCAATTTAACTGGATGAAGAAGCAGTTTTACCAATATCACAGTCGCATTCATTTCAGAAGTTGGCATCAATATGAAACAAAGTCATGTGTTGACTGAACAAAATCACTTCCTTTCATATCAGACTGCAGTAAGAAACTAAGCTATTATTTTACATTTTGATTTCAGGGTTCAACTGAAGTTAAATGGAAAGCAACCTGTTCCTTTAATAAGAAATGGGCTACAAAAAGCCACTTGATGGCCTGCACTGATGTCTGATCGACATTTTCATTTTGTATCCAGGCTATTGTATCATTAATCATTAAATCGACATGTCAGTGCAGATTGATGGATTGTTACGCTCCTAGTTTTTACTGTCCTAGCATTTTCTTTTTGACTTAAAAGGAAAAGAGTGTAGTTTATCATTTCATGTACATTTGGGGCTGTTTCATGTAGAAGTGAAGGAACCTCACAAGTGTTTTGTTACGTCAGAGCAGATTAAAATCATTGTAAGCCTCATATTTTTGAGGTAACTTCAGTGACATCCATGCGTGTCAATTTCACAGTCTTGCTATTATTGGCACCTTGATTTCGGCCACCTTGCGACCGAAGACGGGCTTTGACAGATGTCAAGCAGTGTCAAAAATTTGGAGGAATCATCCGAGTATGACAGCCTGTCACTGCTTCAGTGATCTTTGTCACTTAACCAACCAAAAGGAATTAACCACGAAAAAGACAAGGCAAGTTTATTTCTAGGGCACAATTCATACACAAGGTAATTCAAAGTGCTTTACATCTACATAAAATCACAAAAGAGGCAAATAAAATCATTCCATAAAACATATAAATAATCAATAATTAATTAAATAAAAAATGAAGAGTGCCGAATAAAAGCACAATTTAAAGATTAAGTAGAAGAGAGGGGAAAAAGACAAAAACAGCAGTTAAAACTATTTTGTTTTGGTTCTAAAATTCAGGCTTAAAATAACTAAATTTG
>JBAMYA010000008.1:14173097-14184241 GCA_037176975.1 Arrhamphus sclerolepis
TTAGTCCTCTGACAGAATCATGTTCAAATAAAGTTTGTTAGATTAGACTGTCAAGAGGGCTGAAGGACACTTTCACCTACACTCTCACCTTTGCACTAGGAAATCGCTGCAAGATCAAATTGCATATAAAAGTTAAAGGTTTTTTTTGTCAATCTTGACACTAAACCACAGCATATATAGAGACACAAAAGAAAAAAAAGTAAATGCAAGTTTATCTGTAAATATCAATATTTATTTGAGGTTTTAGCAAATAATTGCACTTGTATGATTTTCAAAATATTTGTGTTTAGGTGCTATTTAAGAAATGACTAAAGACGAAGTAGACGTGTATATAGTTTTGTGTATTTGCACAAGTTAATTAAAGAATTTTTGTAGTGTTGTTCAGGAGAAATTGTACTTTGTATAATTAGGCATTAAAATGCAAACACTCATTTCTCTTTTTAAAATAAATATGAGCCAGCCAACCACAGATAATTTAAAGTTTGTAATTACGTATAGGTGCGCTTGATCAGAGAGCAGTGTAGCCTGTGCAGGTGTAACCTCAAGGCTAATACAGGAACACAAGCAATGTTTTGATTAATAGTTCCTGTCTGTTGTAGCTCTTTCAGGCCTATCTTAGACTCCGCATATTACTCATATCTGACCCTACAAAAAGGCACACACCCCAAATGATGCAAGTGAATGCACAGGCAAACAGAGGTCCATACAGTACACATAGCGGATACAAAGCTGCACAAACAAAAACAAACACAACACAACAAAACAAACAAAAAAAAACCAAACCAAAAAACCAAACCAAAACAAACAAACAAACAAAAAACAACAACAACTTTCCAATGTTCTAGCAGTTCATGCTCAAGTAGGCAGGCAGTGCTCCAAGGTATTCATTACTATTGATGTCAGAATCCACAACAAGAAGTGATGGCTGAACCTCCTGCAGTCTGTACTGTTTAAAGTGGAGCTCCTCTCCCCCAGCTGTTGCTCTCTCTCGCTCTCTTTCTCTCTCTTCACTTAGGAGGGGAGACTGTGATGATTAATGCACTCTCTGCTGGGATCTAGGGGGAAAAAAAAAACAAAAAAAACAGGACTTTCTCCTGAAGTGATTCGCTCATATTGCAGTGATTTGAAATCTTCACTGTGGAGCAATGCAGAAAAATAACTGCATCAAAATTGAGAATCGCATCAGTCTCGCATTGTTCCATGTGCGTGCTACTGTACGGCTCCAGATGGATTAAGCTGATTCCTGTTTGCTCAGAGCATCATGCTGCTGTTTTCACGTCCCAGCTTTCAACTTGAACCAGTCTTTATCAATCAGATTGGCTGTGGCCTGTAGGAACTGCACATAAGAAAACACAGTGTTTGATTATGTTTTGCTTATCACGGTGGTGGAGACAAAATAACTATCCTAATGGTGTGTATAGGGGTTTTATTTGGGCGAATTTCTTCTTTGTGCTGAATAAAAAATGTAACATAGTTACATGGTGTGACAGCTGCTCTCTGTTCATGCATTCGCTGGATGATTACTTTGATGTTTGTTCACCTCAGGGCCCCTGTTCTTGCTGATGACGCTCAGAATTGTGGTAAAAGCTGTGTACTGATAACACAAACTTGATTTGTCTTGGTGGAGGTGCTGAATGCTGGAGATAGTGTTCAGCTCAGTAGGTTTGGCTCTTCCCTAATTCAGTGTGCCTCTTTAGGCTTTTGTATTTTTGTAACTTGGAAAAAAAAAGGTGCAATAAAAATACACAATTTATAATTTCTGAGAAAATGATTTTAGATAAAGGTAAAGGCCTCCAAAGGGCCAAATTAAAGTTAAAGGTACAAGCTTTGCAGCTGACAAATGATTCTTTCTTTCAATAATTATCAAAATAATTGAAACAGAGGATGAGATTTCTCTAATTTTTTCCTCACAAACTGTTCAAGTGCACTTTATCAAAATGAGAGCAGCAGAGACTTGGATGAACCTGCCATGGCTTTATGAAAGAAGAAAGAACAATCCTACAAATAAGTGTAAGCCAGGTGTAAAATATGGGTTAGCTAAATTTGTATGATCAAAAACACATTTCCCTATGTTATGATTTTTCTTCTCTTTATTTTCGAATGTCTGCATAATCTGACTGCACTTGAAGGCAGCATCTGAAGTTAACGCAGCTAACCAAATACATGCAGTCCTCCAGCAGCCAGTTAGATGTCACGTCCAGTCTTCTGTTTGGGAGACGTATCTGGGCGCGTTCACTTTTAATTATCTGTTGTTAAAGTGCAGTGTTAATGATTTGCGGATGAAAGGAAATGTTTTGTTGAGTCAGCTTATTTTATGGACGCTAGATATATTTTTTTCATGTACTTATGGGCTTAATGTCTCAAATATCACATTCATTGCTCAAACTGAAATACTGATAAGAAAACGTTTAATTTTGATTTGATTTTATCAGCAATGAATGTGCCAAACTTATGTTCAGCGAGGATAAAATAATTCTACTGTTTTATGTTTTTTTTAGTATTGAAGTTGAATCAGTAATTTTAAACTGGTTTATGCTTTCAGAAGTCCTAAGTTGATGTTATTCTTTGATATGTTGTATAACAAAAGTTTTAGTAGTAGTTTGTTATTTTCCATGCCTGTTGTTTTTATAAATTTTAAATTTCTGTTGCAAAATATTTCACTACAGCAGTTGTTTTTGCAACATACTCTGTTGCCATGTGACTCATTGTGGCTGTTTTAGTTGTGTTGAATGAGCTTTATTCAGACCTATTATACCTGCACATGTGTAGTATCCAGGAGTGGGTTAAACCAACCTCATAATCTCATTGGTTGAGGTACTGATGCAATCAGCAGCGTGATCTCACGTGACCAAGCTTGCTTGCAAGTACTAATGTCTTTCAAATACCAAGCTAATAATTTATATTAACACCTTTTCTTTGTCAAATATTGGAGTTCCAAGCAGTTGAAAACATTATTTGTGTTTTCTTATACTTAGGGAGCCTTTAGAGCCAAATAGCTCATGAAAGCTGCCATTTGTGGGACAAATAAGACCAGTTCCTCTTTGAACATGGAAGCAACATGATGAAAATGAAAGCTTTTCTGATTCTTGCTTGATGCAGTATGTCAGGAGACCTGGTCGAGCGAGGAAGAATTTAGCAGCTGGGTTCTTGTTTTGTCTCAGTGTGTAGGTTGCTAGTTCAGAAGTGGTTTATGTTTTCCAGAACAAATAGGATTTTGCAAACGATGAGAAAGGGAGGAGAAGGGGGGTGTGGGATATATAGAAAAATATCAAGCTTGTTCCCACACTCAAGTCAGATCAAAATCAAAACGTCGCATGGAGGAAAATCCTTGGAAGAACTGTCATCGCTGCAGTGGAGGTTAAAGATTATTGATCCCCATACAAATGCTAACAAGCACCGTATATGATTTGATTGAAATTATTTTAAAAAAAAAGGTTCATTATTTTATTTTATGTTTTGTCTTTACAGTAGTTATTACATAAAAATAGCCAAAAAAAGAGGACGTTATAAATTAATAAACTGTTTATTTGCTTACGAAAAAGACACACCCACAAAAAACCACCAAACATTTGTTCTTTTTTTTTTTTGTGACAGTGGGTTCTGTGTGCTTCTATGTTCAGGCACTCATCGCAACTCAAACCATACTTCTAATTGTACTTTTAACATTCACCATCCTCAGTTCCTTTTAAATTCTTTTGAAGTGGTAAGGGGGTACTAATCATTGCCCACAGTGCTTTGACATAGACATAGAGTTCCATACACCATTTTTGCCCCTAGGACCCTTAATAAATAACAGTATGGGCTATACTGGCATATTCCCTTCTTTAAATAGAATAAACCCTGTCATAGAAATTACCACAAACGTTGGAACTATTATTTCACCATCTACAGCAGCATTTTGTCCGTGTTTAAGAAACAAGCTTTATTTTGTCTCATTTATTTACATGTAGGTTCACCCTCTGAATCTAAGAATAAGATCAAATGTCATCACTTAAGAGACAGGCTCGTGCCACTGACTGTAACTATGGGGGAGCCATCTGGTCATAGATTTGTACAGAGAGCCTTTAAAGCCCTTTTCTCCTTGAACTGCACGGCGCCATGTTGCAAAGAGGCAGGACAAAGTCAACGGCAGAGCCAAGGGCTAGCTTACATTCAAGCACATTAAATGAATCTGGGCATTTGATTAGTTAGCTTTATTGCTTAATATAAATTAATCTGATGTTGCAAAATAATTCACACCCTGTATGTATATTTGTTATAGATCTAAAATTGAACTATAGAGACCAAATACAATTTTTGTACCAGACTGTAAATACGTTTAATTGTGCTGCAATTTTGGCACTTTAAACATGGGGGTCAATGAGGTTTTGGAGTCAGCACCTAGTGGTCAGTGAAGGAAGTGTAAAAAAATGTATTTCCTGGATGAGCTTCAATCGAAGTGGGTTGGTTGCAGCCGCTGAGTAAGATCTGGATTTGTGATGGACAAATGGAAATGGATACCAAAGCTGAAGACCTCTTTGTCACGAGAGTCCCTTGTTTCGGGGGGCTGTGTTACATGCGTGCAGTACAGATGACCTATATGTGCATGTAGCATGTAGCATGTAGCATACCAAAATGACAGGGAGCATCACAGCTAAATGCCACTATCAAACACTGCCACCCAAATTTAACACACAGCAAACTACAAACACAAGTTTCATGTGAGACTCAACACTGTGTGACGAAAGCTAAACTTTGATTAAAGTAAAAATGGCTCTTTTAATTTCTGTTGTATTATTATGTTTGAAGGGTAAAATGTATAGAGATTTGGATGAATTTTGAAAATGATTTGAAGATAGTTGTATTTGGATTGAATGATCAAATATAGTGATATAATGAGGGAAATATAATTAGTTTTTCAGTATGATACCTAAGAAAGGTCAAATGGCACATATGGTGCTGAAATGTTCCCAAAATAGCACAATTAGTGGTTCCACCTGTGTTACAACATGTGCAATACTGCTCAGGTTTACTTCTTTAGCACCTACAGTTACTTTGTTAATCCCTAGATGGATAGTGCTACTATCATATGATTAAACATGGTTTTCACTCTTATGTATGTGTTTTTTTTAAAGACAGAGATAAAAATGTTAAGAAAAATGGTCTCATGGTGAAGATATTTAAAATGCTGGATTTGTTCATACAGAATGAGGAAGATGCAGAGGATTCACTGTTAAATGAGAAAAACGCATTTGCCCTCTCATAATGATTAGTGTTGCTCTCTGGATATAACAACTGACTCTTTAACGGCTCCATTTGGAGTGCCCCCAAAAGACTAATACTACCTGATACTGCAACCCCCACAACCAAACCCCAATTATAATCACAATTTTTATGTGTGCTTTGGGGACATACTGTGTGATTTGGATGGGCCCTAAATCACTTCTATCTTCCACTGAGGAAATGGTTTACACCGCTAAGAGAGAATGATATTTCATTTTTTTTTTGCCCTGCATTGTTTTCCAGCAGTTTATAGAGCTTTTAACCCCACACCAGGCTTTGTTTTCCTCTCTTCAGTGGTGTGTAAAAAAAAAAAAGTAATTCTTCCTTATCATGACCCAAACATGCAGCAATTCATCCAGCGGCTGTCAGTTTTTATTTGCTCGCCTTCAGTCTGCTTGTTTGCCTCATACCATGAATGCCTAAAATGAATTTTGAGTGGCTAAACACAGGTAGTAATTCAATTTTTTTTTCCTTTTTCTTTTTTTTCTTCTTTTCCTCAAATGAAAGTTATTACCATACAATACCATGCACATTATGTTGTTTTTAGCTCTGGGGCTTAATACGCTAATCATTTCTTGTCATTTCATTGCCAAGACTTTAATGGAATTTTTGGATAATTGCAAAAATGCTAATGGAAATCAGAGCTTGTGGAATGTAACATTGCAGAAAATAAATACTATGAAGGTGGATAAATCACTAATGGTGATAATACTGCTAATATGAATGATTACAATAAAAAAGGAGCTGTATGTTCATAGTTTACAAATTGAGATGGTTTTCTTTTACAAAAGAAAAACAGTAGATCACCTGGATACCAAGATTTTTGTGTTGAAACGTACAACATAAACAGATGAGATGATATAATGTGAACAATAGGCCATCCAGATTCACCACACATTAGCAGTCTCAGTCCTCTATACAGTGGGACGGTGAGGGGGAAAAAAGGGCTGTTTCAATTACTGTATACATGGAAAGGGCATCTCTGCAGCAGGATTGATATGTCATTCTAACAATGTCCAATTAAAAAGGGAGAATGCTTCCATTATTCTTTTATTAGACTTCTGTGCCTGAAACTGCCTTGACAGACATGCACCTCCTGGTTAAAGGTGAGAGTCCATCAGGCGTGAAATGAGAACAGCACACATAAAATAATTCATATTTCCCCATGGCCACTGTAATTTAGTCATGCAATTATACTGTGTGTGTGTTTATTGTAATGTCACCAAAGCATCCAACTAATATGTATATGTTTGGTCATATTTCTGTGATTATAATTTACATTTTCTTGAATCATGAGGCTTTAACCATTACAACTCAGTTAACATGATTGAAGTCTTAATATTTGTAAAATTACATTCATGTTGAGATCAGAGAGGTTTGCCATAAAATATGATTCAGCACATTTAAGTGGATTGATAAAAATAAAAAGCCACTTAGAAATATTGGTCTGCTACACTCGCACGGACACTCACGCCCTTCTCACGGTGTCCTAATGGACTCTGCATGCAAACAAACATGTATCAACTGAACACATCTGTGTTGATATGATCATGGAAACAATTTTTCAGATAAAAATGCTGTTTGCAGAATTTCAGACATTCTTTACAAAAATGTACAATGAATTTCAACCACTTCTCACTGCTGCTGAAATAATCAGATAACCTACATACATATATACACATATGTACATATACAGTGCATCGGAAAGTATTCACACTTTGTTATGTTCCAGCCTAATTTCAAAACATATTAAATCTATTTTTTCCTCAAAGCTCTACACAGAATACCCTGACAATGTGACAATGTGATTTTTTTTGAGACTTTTGCAAATTTATTAAGATAAAAAAAAAAAAACTTACTAAGAAATCACATGTATATGAAGCTGAAAATTGAGCTCAGGTGCATACTGTTTCCACTGATCATCCTTGAGATGTTTCTGCAGCTAAACTGGAGTCCACCTGCAGTAAATTTAGTTGATTAAACATGGTTTGGAAAGGCACACACCTGTCTATCGCTATAAGATCAGTTGACACAGTTGAGTGCATGTCAGAGCACAAACCAAGCATGAAGTCAAAGGAATTGTCTGTAGACCTCCGAGACAGGATTGTCTCAATACACAAATCTGGGGACCCAGTGAGCACAGACCATCTAAACTGAATCACTGGGAGAGAAGGACCTTAGTCAAGGAGGTTACCAAGAACCTGATGGTCACTCTGTCAGAGCTTCAGCGTTCCTCTGTGGAAAGAGGAGAACCTTCCAGAAGGACAACCATCTCTGCAGCAATCCACCTATCCATCTGGCCAGTATGGTAGACTGGCCAGATGGAAACAACTCCCTATTAAAAGGCACATGGCAGCCCACCTGGAGTTTATCAAAAAGCACTTGAAGGACTCTCAGACCATGAGAGATAAAACTTCCTGGTCTGATGAAACAAATATTGAACTCTGTTTGGAGGAAACCAGGCACTGCTCATTATATGGCTAATACCATTCTAACAGTGGAGCATGGTGGTGGCCTCATCATGCTGTAGAGATGAATGCAGCAATGCAAAGACCTCTGACTGAGACGATGGTTCATCTCTCACAGGACAATGACCAAAGCACACAGCCAAGATATCAAAGGAGTGGCTTCAGGACAACTCTGCAAATATCACTGAGTGCCCCATTCAGAGTCAAGACTTGAATCTGATTGAACAACTCTGGAGACATCTGAAAATCTCTGTGGACCAGTGCTTCCCATCCAACCTGATGGAGCATGAGAGGTTCTGCAAAGAGGACTGGGTGAAACTACCCAAAGACAGGTGAGCAAAGCTTGTGGCGTCATATTCTAGAAGACTTAAGGCTGTAATTGCTGGCAAAGGTGCAAATATATAGCAACGGCTGGGAATACTTATGTTCATGTGATTTCTTCTTCTTCTTTTTTTTTTTTTAATAAATTTGCAAAAATCTCAAAACTTTTTTCATGTTGTCATCAGGCCTATGGGGTATTGTATGAAGAGTTTTCAGTTTTTCACTTCATGACAGCACTTCCCAGAATTGACTATTTCAAAGAAAAAAAGACTGATTAAAACAAAACAAAAAGAGCACTTGCTCCATTTTTCAGTTGCACAGGTTGCGCTTCTTCCTGAACTGACAGCTTATGAATGACAGCAGCTAAAACTTATCAGCAGAGTGCAGTACCTTGGGACAGTAAGTAGCTTTAAATATTTAGACTTAACAAACAATAAAATCCTTAAAGTATGTGGTTTATGGGTAGGGTAGGAGATCTTTTTCTTTTTAAATTTCTCTTTACACATAAATAGCAAACTATACTCCTAAAAGTACTGTTTTGGTGTTCGTATAAATGGAAAATGGAAATGGAGAAAAGGGATTGTCCTGCCCCAGGTCATGAGTCAGTGGATTACGAGAAACTGTTGTAATTGTTGAATAATTTGCTATACTCCTAAAATTCAGTTAAATGAAACACTAGTTTACATGAAAGTGAACTTGCTTGAATATCTGCTATGCTACCGCATAACTGGCATGACATGAAAGGAATACTTATGCAAGGAGAAATGGCCTCTCTCTATCATGCTTCAGTTCAAAATTTGCGGGAGGCAAGAAAGCTCATCATAGCTTCTCTGCTTCTCGAGCAGAATGGAAACGATGGGATACATTAATGCCAATGGACTATGACCTGTCACATAAATCAGTGACAATGAATACGTGCCTGACTGGTTAAAAGCCTAGGTGCTTAACAATACAATAAAAAAATACAGACTGATTGAAACTGTGCACTCCCACTCCACCAGCTACATTGCACCTGCAACTACGCCGGACCTAATCATCTCATTACAGCGGCAACCTGGGGGTAAGTGGCATCTGAATCGTCAAACCTGTCTGTTATGGCTCACTATTTAAACCTCCAGAACTCTGATTACCAGCATTTCTTTCTTTTCCTGCTTCAACTCCTCCTCCCCTTTTCTACAGAGCAAAATTGTCTTGACATGCTCATCACGCGCAAAATGAAACGTTGATTCCACCTTAATTATCTCCCCCAGGGGTCATTACTGTGACTTCTGCAAAGTAAATAAATCAGCGTCGCTTTTGCACACGGGCCTTGCAGTGTTAGTTACTTGTCGCATTAGTTTAAGTCGACCTCAAAAGAATGCCACGAATACGATAATTAAACAAGTCGCCTTGACACATTTTAACAATTACCTTCTAAATGTTTGGATCTCCCTGAATCAAAACGTTCATATGTCAGTTTCTGTGACAGGGGCAGAGGATTGTACTCATCAAATTTTCAATAAATTATGAGAGATAATACAGAATATTAAAGGGCCTGCACATTTCGGTACAAAAGGTGTTGTCTGAGCAAAGCCTGAGTGACTGCAGGGAGGGTAGGTATTATTTGCAAATTGGAAGATTTTACTGTCAAGAATACTCTCTAAATGTTCTCTGAATAATAATTTTGCAAAACGCACAAAGAACGTAGATCTTTCAATATCCATCGAGTGCTCAGGTTTCACAAAATATCATGCACATATCTCAGCATGTAAAAGCCAATTCCAGAAATCATTGCTGGATGTATGTGACCTTAGAGGCCTCAGGTATCAGAAATAGAACCTAAAAATATACTTCACACGGAGGATTCTGTTTTGTGTTGAGAAAGCACTTCCATCATGAAGATGAATTCTTCGACTTCAGCCTAACTTCAGAGACGCAGAGTCCATGTGCTTGACCTGCTGGTCCGTCTCTTATTAAAGATATGGGCTTCATGAAGAGCAAAGACAGACGACAGCCGCCAGTGACTGATCCGGTGTAATCTTTGATTCAGGAAGAATGGACACAGATTGCTCTTGCAAAGCTGCATCATCCTTAATTCCCAAATGATTAAAAAAAGTATAATTAAAAGCAATGGTAAACATGCTTCTGTCACATCTAATCCTCTCACTGATTTCTCAAGTGTTTTTTCCCCACCCTAACTCATGAATATACATTAGCATACTTGCTAAGGGTGAGGACAATTTTACACGGTTTGGTGTTATACATTTTACTTTAGGGTTCATATTGCACCATAAGGACACTCCTACACCAAACTACGGAATCGAAACACCTTGTCAACTCACAAAGTTTTACCCAGTGATCATAAGGCTGCTCCATTTGAGATGAGCGAGAAGGTTCCGGTGCTGTGGAAGACATTCTGCCTCACTCCAGTACCAAAAACATCTCATCCATCTTCTCCAACCACAGACCTGTAGCTCCAACATCATGAAAGTCCTACCAAGAGTTATTGGTGTAACGTTCAAGTAGCAGCCAGAACCCAAAATGCAGTCAAGACAAGGGGAAGTTTTTTTTAATTTTTTTTATTTAAAAAAAAAAAAAGGTTTATTAAAGGAACAAAAACAGCTTGAGATGAAGGTTCAGCAACAGGGGGTCAGCAAATCTTTCTCATGCACTGGTAGGACTCGGCAAAAGTAGTGGTTAGAGACAGGCAGGGTCCACGAAGAAAAAAAAAAAAGAAACAGCTCAAGGCTTGACATGAACCAGGGCTTGAAGACTGTGACAAAAGGGATCAGACAATCTCACAAGGAGTAGGTGAAGGGCAGGAGCTTAAGTAGGGAATAGAACAGGTAAGGACAATGAGCAAGGGAGGGAGGGTGAGCAGCACAGTCCAGGAGGGACCAAAATCATGACAATTGGTCCACCAGAGTAAGTAAACAAGCACCTTCCAGGAACCACTGCAGTTTGCCTATCATTGTGGGGTTGGAGTTGAAGACCCCTGCTTCAACAAACCAACAGTCATCTGAACAAATCAGCAGCACTGTGAGGATCATGTTCTTCACTGTTTCCAGTGCATTTAACACCATCCAGTCTGCTTTACCACGTAAGAAACTCCAA
>JBAMYA010000008.1:14184341-14199341 GCA_037176975.1 Arrhamphus sclerolepis
CCGCACAAGCTCAGGCTCCTTTCCCCCCAGCGAGGTGACATTCCATGTCCCCATAGCCAGAGTTGTTGTCCTGGGATTGGGTCGTCGGGGTCCCTGCCCCCGACTGCCACCCAAAACGCAATGCACGAGCCCCCCATGGCCCTTCATGCATGTGGTGAGCCCACTTGAAGAGGCGCCCACGTCGCTCGTTCGAGTTTATTATATCTATTATTTTTTTTAAATTAAGTAATAACACAATTTCTGCTTTAAATTGTGAGACCATGAGAGCCGAGGTGCGAGGATCAGATCTGAGATCAGTGGAGCAGAAAAACGAAAGGCAAACAATCAAAAAAACTGAGGAAGAGACTGAAGTAAGGAGACATTTGAAAGATATTTCCACTTTTTGCCAGCCGCCCTTTTGCCGTTTGTGTAAATGAGGAGGACCCAGGACCAGAGGAGGACCAGATCTCCAGCCCAGCCTCTAGGATGCGGGAGTTGGAAAACACATAAGTGGGCAGGCATATTTAACCCCAAAGTTTTCTTCTCTCGTTTATCAAAGTTTTAAATGTTTTCACAAACTGTAAGACATGTGTATCCTTCTATATTCTTAGCAGTCACTTCAGAAGAAAACATGTTTAAGCCAGATTTTTGACTCTGCAGCCATGTGTGCCTCTTATCTCGTAGTATTGGAGGGAAAAAAGCATCTAAACAGAACACAAACTGAAGTACTAGAGGAGCAGTGGTGAGTTTAAAATGCCATTTATTTTACAGTACGTGATCAAACGTGGTGGTGCACATTAATATCAGACACCTTTAAATAAATCAGCTCATAGAGAAAGCTAACAGATAAGATATTATATAGTATTACATTATATTATGTTTATATTAAATATATTTATTATTATTATTATTGTATTATATACCAATTTGAGATATCTGAAAAAGCAGCTCTGAACACAACAGATGTGTGCCAAAACTGGAGGTGTGACCTATAACAAAGCAGAAAATGGAAAAATGTCTGCAGGTGAAGTGGGTGTTCCTACAGAAAACTTCCATGATGGGAGGAGGAAATTTCAAATAGAGTTTGTCATCATTGACAAACTGGTGATCTGCCTTGATCATCGTCTGTCTGCCTTTCAGTGCACCAGACTTAAACAGCGATTTTGCCAGTGAGCTCATTCAGTTCAGATCATCTCTGTGTGAAGAGGAAAGGTCCATGTTGGAGCTGGACCTGCAATCTGCTGTCCCAAATGTATATGTTTCCCTCAGGATGTTTCTCACTTCGCCGGGAACAGTTGTGAAGGAGAACGTTCCTTTTCCCACATGGCACAGATTAAAAATGAACTGAGGACCAAAATGAGTCAGAAACGTCTGAATATTGGCTATTGAGTCAGAACTTGTCAGAAACCTAACCTAACCTTAATGTGGTGTAATGTGTTGGAGGTGTTTTCACGAAAAAAGGCAAGAAAGAAGACCATTGTATAAGGTAGGCTTTCTCCCACTCGTGCACACTGCTTGAGTAAAAGTGATCATCTAAATCCTACAAATTTATTGGAGGTGGTGATGTGGTTGTAGTTTTTAGTGCAACAGGCCCAGTGGTTCTCACACATTTACTGTCTAAAAATTCTATTTTTTTTCCCCTGAATAAAAAAACAAACTAACAAAAAAAAACATCTACATGAATTTAAAACTCTATTGCACGTTATTTGGTCATGTAACAAGCATTTCCTTAAAACTTAAACCTGCAACATACAAAATAATGTGCCAGACATCAGATGTAAAAACAGCATCCCACTCTTAAACTTAAAGAGGAAGCATTTAAAAGCGTCACAACAAGCAGATTCCAAATTTATTCCACTTTAGCACATAAAAGCATTAGAGCTTTAAATAAACTAAGTTGACAAACTCCTTCACATTGAGGGGAGCCAGTTAAGGTGGTTTGAGCATCTGGTGAGGATGCTCGAATCCTCGGGAGGTTTTCCAGGCAAGTCCAACCCAGGACATGCTGGAAAGACTATGTCACGCGACTGGCCTGGAAATGTCACAGTAATCTGGAGGAAGTGGCCAGGGGGTTTGAGGTTCTGGGTTTCCCTCATTAGGCTGCCGAAACTGGATAAGCGGGAGTTAATGGATAGAAGGACGGATTTTAGGCTCTAAATGCAGTCACAAATAGGTTGCTGCTAATGTGCTAAGGCAACGATCACATGAAAGTTAGCATTGAAATAGTGGTGTTCTTGTGCTTTAAAAATGAAAATAGATAAAATCAAGGCTATGGGATTAAAATACTGCCATAAATCTCGCGTGCGCATTGAGACTCACGACATGCATTTTTGTCCCCAGAGCACTTTTCCAAGCACTCGTGAGCTGTTTTATATCCTGCATCTCTGCCCCCTGAAGCAAAATGTGGCCTGCGAGGAGAAAAACAGCTGGAGCATGTGTAGAGTCCACTCACAATACTTTGTCCTGCGCGATCGCTAAACTTTCTTTCTGTTTGCGTGTGAGTGTTTGTTTCTAGTGGGTGGGTTTCTAGTCCAGTAAGGGGGCGGGCCTGAGGGCATGCCAATCACCATTGTATCCCCGAGATAAAGTTTTGGCAAGCGCGCAGGGCAAAGTATTGTGAGTGGACTCTACACATGCTCCAGCTGTTTTTCTCCTCGCAGGCCACATGCTCATGAGTCTCAATGCTTGTGTCAATGTGAGATCTACAACCACTGTTTTTGAGCTACGATGGCTGATGTTTCCCAGGATCAAGCATCTTTTGTATAAAATGTTGCACATCTTCTTTGTCTTGTCACTTCTGTGTTTGCAAGTCCGTTTGTTGGTGTGTTTAAACCAAAATCAGAGGACTGTGAAATGGTTTGTTCAGCTTGCAAAACTGCAAACCTGAGTTTTGCTTCCACGTCATTCCTAAAGAGAAGATGTCTTCTCAAGCCTTCAAAGAAATGCTTCCTTGGGGAAAAAACAGTGAAACACTTTACATCTCAACTTAATTAGCATGCTAAAGTTTTACTGTCAAAGGTTTTGTGGAGGCCCAAACTTATTCACATATAAATGTTATCCCAGATTAGGCCCATGTTGTCTGGGAACCTTTAAGGCAGCATGTTGTTTTTATGTTGTTTTTTTTTCATGTCTGCTATTAACACAACTAATGGTGACATGTGCAGGGTGTTTATTCCAGGGTTAAGTTTATAGGCTGGTTTTATTTGGTCAGACATCATTTCATGTTCTTGTATATTCTTGGCCTGAAGTCAGTGCACGTCACAATTAAGCTCTCACTCATTCAGAAGTCTGGAGAACAACACAAAACAAAAAAGAACAAAGATAAATCAAACTCAGGAAGCAGTCAATCCTGTCCCTCAGCTCAGGGTCACAGTTGTTCATCAGAAAAAATGTCTGGCAAGCCTGTAAAGCGGGTATTCACCTGCCAAATATAGACTCCCTTTGAAGCCTGACAAGCTTCTCAAATAACATGGTATGCAGAGCAGACTGTGATCACAGAGCTGCAGGATGTCACTGCCTAATCCTTTAATGACTGACTGTCACTCTGGCTGCATCAGATGGTTCAAAGCCACTGAAACCACCTTGCACAGAGTAAGAAGGACTGACGTCACCCACAGGTTTGCTTTTGAAGACTCTTTTTCCTTATACGGCGACGCTATAATGCTATGTCACAGAAGGATTGAATAAATAATCAGAATGGCACAGTCTGATTCTAATTTATTATAAAATTATAATATTTTAATGATGTGTTCAACTGAAACTGCCAAAATCCATAGATCTTTGAGGTCACATAAACTGCTTTAATTAGCTGATTAAATTTATTTTCTGAGGTCTCCATATCAAGGATGTAATGTTGTTTTAACCAATAATATCCCATGTGCATTTTACCCACCCCCGTTAAAACTCTGATTGTCTCTGTGTAGAGAAAAACCTGGTTCATTAATGATTAAATAGGCTACTCTTGACTGGTTGTTGTTGTGATGAATGAGCTGCGTGTTGATTGGTTGCTTTACTGTGGAGCTACACCTCCATGAAGTAGCTTGCAGACGTTATTGCAGTTTATTTTGATACAGAGCACATTTATGATTATATGATTAATGTATGAGAGCATGTAGCTCAAATAAACTCAGTTCAAAGCTGGTGAATGAAGATGACAGCTACAGTTGATCTTCAGCCACGTCTCAGTCACACAGAGAAAATCCAGTCTTTTGGATCTGAAGAAATTCCGAATGTGAGAGTTTTGTCAGCTAGAGATCTAGCATTCAATAATTCAAACTTGGCAGAGTCAACCAGACTGCAGTGTCCACTGTTGGTGAGCTGAGATGGAGAGCGGAGGTTGCCAGTGCTGACAAAGAGAGCAGGAGCTACGGGAGCTGGAAAACCGATGATGGACACCAACCAGGTGCCCAAAGGATCCAACACACGCTGCGATACAGAGAAGAGACGCTGCAACGACAGTCCAGGAAGATGCATAAAAACACGACACGTGAGCTTCAAATCGATCAGCCGACCATGACGTTTTCCACTGGGACAGAGGCGCTTAGAGTGGATCTGAGGTCCGCTGATGTTGAGCAAGAATCACTGATGGAAATGGGGGCAGCAATTTACCTCATAAATGAACTGAATTGAATTAAAATGAAATCTCGCTTTTCTCGCAGCTCTAATTATTTTACTGATTTTAAATTAGCTCCGTCGGCATATTCTCTGATGAGTAATGTGAAGTTCAGCTTCAGTTTAGTTTAGTTTACTTACTTGCAGGTCGCAGTTGTGATGCTGATCAGCTGCTGAATGAAGTCTTCTTGAAACGTTTCAAGGTTGGAGAAACAGTCCAGAGTGAACAATATATTTTTTGTCGTTAACAAATTGATTTTCCTTCCTTCCTTCTTAACTGGTTAATTGTTTCAGTTCATCTACTGTATATTATGTGGTTTCCCAGCATGGACATTAACCTTCAGCTCCCTCTACAGATTCTCATCAGGATTGAAATATTGAGTGTTAGAGCTCCCCTTCAGGACTTTGGTACCCATCAGAGTTTATTGCCTTGTTTGAAATGTCCTGTGGTGACCGAGGCTTTGAGAGTGATCATTTCTTCACATTAAGTCTCAGAAAATCATAGTCATCTGCAGCTGACATAATTACACCGGGAAAAAGGCAGAAAAAACACCAAGAAGAAATAGAAATAAATAAAATCCCTCCCACAAATCACTGCATCACAGTGATAAAACCCTCCACAGCCTCCAAATGTAGGCCTATTTATGTCACATGTAATAAATTACAGTAGTAATCAGATTACAGTCGGAATCAGATTCAATTGTTGCAATAATGAAATGCAATAAGTGAAAAAAACCCCATAATTTTTAAGCTAAAGGGCTTGATGATGTCTTCGTAACACTTTTAATTATGTTTTTTGTATTTATATATATGTATTTTTTTTACACATCATTGCATTTCTGTTAATTTCCAAAACGTGCATCTTATCCAGTGTTATGATTTATGTGTTTATTAATGATTTAATATTTTTTTGTAAAATGGGCTGTAAGCCATGTGTTCAGAGTGTGAGAATGGATCAACTGGACTGATACTGTATCTTTGCTGTACAGACACTTTCACATCCTTTGCATCTGGTTTTATTTTTTAGAGTAATGACTGTTTTTGTGAAGTTTGATCACTGTTTTGTTCAAAATAATGTTTTGCTAATGAACTGGTTTGTTAGAGAGCTTTGATTGCAGGACTGACTGATATTGTAGGACTGGCCAGATTTTTCTCAAGGTCGAGTGATACTATGCCATGTGGTTGTATCAGTTATTGATGAATGATGATTTTTGTTGCAGTCTAACAGACATTAAAGGTGTCCAGCTTAGACTTGTGAGCCGGGCGTTTACAAGCTAAAACCCGAGCTGCTTGAGTTTGCTCTTCAGGCTCAGGATTTTGTGAACACGGCATCACCTGTCACCTGTTAAAATCATTGATTTGAAATTACATCATGCTTATTTACTTTTGAGCTTCGCACACAGAGAATATATATAAATGTGTGTGTGTGGGTGTGTGTGTGTGTATGCATAAAATTTACTAACTTACAGTATAGTTTTTTCAGAACAAAAAAAAAAAAAAAAAAAACCAAAAGAGGACTGTCAGCTCAAGTAAAACTTGCTGTACTCAGACACAATGTCTTTGCTCCAATCTGCATATGTTCACTGAATGTGTGAGAGAGGAGAAGGGTGGAAACCTGGAGTGTTGGTGCTTTAAAACAACTCAGCCACTCTTACAAAACAAAACAAACAAACAAAAAAAAATCAAAAACAGACTGGAAAAAAGAGAAAAATATATAAAAATCAAATCAAATTACTTTTATTTGTCCCATGTTCATCATACATTACATAGTGCACAGTGAAATGCTTCATGCACCTGCTCCAAGCTTATAAACACAACACAGCACAACCAGAATAAGATAAGATAAATAGTGGGAGAGTCAGTGTCTGTTGAGGATGCGGATGGCCTGAGGAAAGACGCTCCTCCTCATCCTCTCTGTGTGAGCCTTCAGGCAATGGTAACACCTACCTGAAGGCAGCAGTGAAAATAATCTCTGGCAGGGAGAAGTGGAGTGTTTCAGGATCCTGGTGGACCTATTTCTGCAATGTTTGGTGTAAATGTCCTGTAGGTGGGGGGAGAATGGTTCTGATGGTCCGTTCAGCTGAGCAAATCACTCTCGTGATTGCCAGAATGTCCTGCTTGGAGATGCTCCCCACCCACGTGGTGACGCTTCCTGTGAGGATACTCTCCACCGTGCAAGTGTAGAAGTTCCTGGGTATCGTGAAAGGAAGTCTAAAGTCCCATAGATGTCTCAGGTGGAAGAGACGCTTCTTCACCGTGCTGCTGATGTGGGTGGTCCATGTCAAATCCTCTGAGATGCTAACCCTGAGGTATCTGAAGCTGTTCAGACTCTTCACCTGCATCCCACTGAGGGTGAGTGGGATGTACTCTGCTGCCTCTTACTGAAGTCCACAATCAGCTCCTTAGTTTTGCTGACGTTCAGCTCAAGGATGTTGAGATGGCACCAATCCTCCAGATGGCGGATCTCTGTTGTGTACGCCATCTCGTTGTTGGAGATGAGACCCACCACCGTTGTGTCGTCAACAAACTAGATGATGACATAGTCCTCTGATGTGGTCAAGCAGTTGTAGGTGTGGAGTGTGTACAACAGAGGGCTGAGGACACACATCTGGGGAGCGCCGGTGCTGGAGGGAGGGGTGGTTGCCTGCACAAACCACCTGGTGTCTGGCTGCCAGGAAGTTGAGGACCCATCTGCACAGAGCAGAGTTCAGTCTGAGGTCTCTAAGCTTGGTGGATAACCTGGAGGGAACTATGGTGTTGAATGCTGATGAATAGTCTACAAACAACGTTCCCACATAGGTCCCCCTCCCACAGTCAAAGTGCGCGAGGACTGTTTGGAGCAGGAAAGTGATCACGTCATACATGGACCTGTTGGGACGATATGCAAACTGCAGGGGGTCCAGGGCAGCAAGGAGCGAGGAGGTAAGGACGTTTTTGAAAGCCTCTCAAAGCACTTAATCACCACAGACGTCAGGGCTACCGGGCAGTAGTATTTCAGTGTGGTGGGATGGGTTTTCTTGGGAACCAGAACAATGATAGACTGCTTCGAGCACCTGGGGATGGTGCACTGTGAAAGGGAGAGGTTGAAGATGGTAGTGAACACCGGTGCTAGTTGGTCAGCACAGGATCTCAGGGCACGTCCAGCGATCCCATCCGGTCCTGCAGCCTTCCTGGTGTTCACTCACCAGAACTCCCTCCTCACGTCGTGCTCCGTCACAGTGAGAGCAGCCAATGAACAGTTTGGTGCTTCACTAATCAGTACTAAGGGAAACTATCTCATGACGAAATCAGGCATTGTTTAATGAGTGCAGAATTGTTATATTAATGTGTTATTAAATAATTCAGTTTGCCCGACAATAAATTAATCCCTTGAAAAGCAGATCCACTGTGCTATGTCACGTCTATCCATTAATCTAACTGCATCCCATTCAGACTTGTGCTAGGTTGATGGTTATACATCTATGGAGCAAGGTCATAGTAGCAGCGCTTGTGTCACACTTTCTACCGGAACGTAGCAACACATGCTCTTTCAGAAAAGATAGCAACAGTCAATAGAAACCATAACATAACTGACAGTCAACTATATCGCACATTATCTCTTTCTTTCTCTCTATACTATTCTATACTCTATACTATTCCCTCTCTATGTTCCATACTATTCTCATAGTTCATTCTCCTCCATGAATGCAGGTTTTTCTGCCTGTTCCAAGAATCTGTAGATCTAGAAAGGGTTGCAGAGATTTTAGCGATCAAGTTCTTACAGGGATAATTCAGTCTAATAAATAGATTTATCCAATTAATGTGTGTGTGAGAGAGAGAGTGTGTGTGGCAGCGAGAGAAAACTGCTAGAGTTGTAAAAGCATTTCCTGAACTAGAAAGATGCAATATAGGCATATTTTGTTGTTTTTTTTGAAATGCGTAATTTCTGTAGACTAATTTCTCATGCTTTGCCTTTTTTAATTCTTCTCATAAAGCATGTTTCTGACAGTTAATGCTGGGAGGTGACAGGTGTTATACGATGCTTATAGGAGAAGGGAGTCTGATAGAAGAGATTCTCTGTTCATATAAATTGGAAGAAGAAGTCATTGTAATAACATTAACTGCCAAACCACATTATTTTTAATGTATTGGAGGAGTATAGGATGACTTGCAATACTCCTTGCACCAAATTTCTTTTGTCTGTTTTTTATAATTTTTTTTTATGGACACATCAAAACCTCAGTAATGATGTCTTCATGCACCTGCATCGTCTATGAGTATCGTGGAATATAATGGACTACATAGTGAGAAGGAAAAGATGTCCCACATGCTCATATTCACTTCTGGAATAATATTACAGCTGTTTACCGTATCAGCTGGAGTTTCTTTCAGAAAGCGAGTTATGTTCAAACTCTGAGTATGCTGAACCTGAACTCAGGGAAACTAGGAGTTTCAACCCAAGCAAGAGGGTTCAGTTACACCAGTTTAAGAAACCAAGGTATCTCATACTTGGACACTGTTACCACGGTAACTGACTCTGTGAACTAAACCTGGTCAAGAAAAGGTTTGCTTCAACATATTGAATTTCTCTCCGTCTCCTCCGCTTCATGAAGCTGAAGTGGTTTAATTTCATCAGACAATCTTATAACATGCATTGTAGAGATGTTTAAAGGATGACGTGTCACATTTTGTCAGGTAAGTATTTTGATGTCCAACGTTTATTCCAGCTGTCACTTGAATCTGGGCTGCCCTGATGAATTTTGTAGGAATGTTGGGTCTCCTGGTCACATTACATATACATGAGTTTATCCTTATCTTATTTCATAACTTTTAAAGACAGAATTTCTTGACACATACAAGGGCTAGAGGAGTTCTGGTTCAGTGGTGTCAGGATTTGATCTCTGCTTTTTGCAGATGATGTCCTGCTGGCATCATCAGGTGGGGACCTTCGGCTCTCACTGGAGTGGTTTGCAGCTGAGTGTGAAGCAGTGGCGTGAGAATCATCATATCCGTGACCATGCTTCTCAGTCAGAAAAGTGTAGAATGCCCTCTCCAGGTTGGGAGTGAAGTTTTGCCTCAAGTGGAGGAGTTTAAGTATCTCATGGTGAAGAATGGGAAGAATGGAGCGGGTGATTGACAGGCGAATTGGTGCAACATCTGCAGTAATACAGGCTCTGTGCTGGTCTGTTGTGGTGAAGAGAGCTGAGCCAAAAGACAAGACTCTCTGTTTACCAGCTGACCTTTGTTCCTACCTTCACCTATGATCATGAACTGTGGGTAATGACCGAAAGAATGAGACTGCGGATACAAGCGGCTGAAATGAGCTTCCTTTGCAGGGTTGCTGGACTCTCCCTTAGAGATAGGGTGAGAAGTTCAGTCATCCAGGAGAGACTCACAGTAAAGTCGATATTCCTCCACATCAAGAGGAGTCAGTGGAGGTGGTTCAGGCATCTGGTCAGAATGCCTCCTGTTTCTCCAACAACAAGGAGACCACGAGGAAGACCCAGGACATGCTGGAGAGACTACATCTCTCAACTGGCCTGGGAACGCCTTGGTATTACCCCAGAAGACCTGGAAGAGAGGTGGTCTGGATGCTGCCCCCATGACCCAAATCTGGATGAGCAGAAATTAATGGATGGATGGATGGCTCCTTCAATTAGGGTGCATAAGTACAAGAAAATCTGTTATGGTCAATTTGTTATGGTCAACCTTTCTTAATTATGTTTTTAAACTTCATCTTCAATCACTTCAAATATTTTATTTTATTTTTTGGGAAGCAGAATTTTTACTTTCTATACTGTTTAGATCAAGCTACTGTAGGGTTTTCAATGGCATGCAATGCTTTTGAAACGTATGAATATCAACTAGCTATTTCCACCAAACAAACTACCCAGTAACACTTTACAATAAAAAAGGTACGCAGAAATGTTGCTTAATTGCCACTTATTTATCATTTATTATTATTATTATTATTTATGTTATTATTGGAAAAAAAAACACGAGCTGAAAAACTTCTTAACCATTATTTAATCATTAATGCTTAATGCATTTGTTAATCATTAACTCATAATTCTTTATGCAAGATCTTCCTGTCTGTTAACTCTGGCTATCCACTGTGTAATCTTCATAAACTATTGAGGAAATATGTAACTTATCAAAAGCTATCCAATAGTTTCAGCTTATTTAGCTTTTAATTTTGATTACTTGACCATTAACTTTCCTTAAAACCTACTTTAAAATTTCATGATTAACTAATGGTTAAATAGTGGTGAGATCCTCCTTAGTGTCCCTGTTATTAAGTGGAAGTATTACCAATTGCCCAAAAAGTAAAATGCAAATATATATTTATACAAAACATCGTCTTGACTAGTTATTAAAATTATTTAAAAAAAAATGTGAATACTTATTTCTCAATTCTTGTATGTTGGTTTAGAAATATTCTCTTTGTTGTTGGTGTTGCTTCATATCGAGCTCAGACAAACCATGCATGTCTTGGTAATCTGAAGTTTGATACAATCTCCTTTTTAAGATCAGTCGCAATGGAGCACATGCCACATCAAAGCATCAAAGCAGACTGAGATGCAGATGGACTTTGTGTCCCTTCATTACACATGCACTAAACCTCTTGGCAATGATTTCACTTGCTGCTGGTAAAGGCATCTGTGGCCACTTAACCAGCTGTATCCTGAGCCCGTTGTGACAAATAGCAAAACACATTTATTTCTCTTGATCACTAACACCTCACATACCTTTATCTGCAAATGCTTCTTTAAGAAGCTCATTTCCTGTGTCAGATTACCGTCTCCCCTTTTGTTCCACGTCTGCCTATCTTAATGTCCTCATCTCTCTTCCGACTCGACTCGCACTTGATCCTGCTCTGTCTTAGATACATACACACAATGCACAAGCACACAAGAGTTCATGTGTAAGGTTGGGATCTGGGTGCCATGACAACAGTGCACATCAAAATCCAATTAAATGGAACTTCCTCCCACTTCAGCAGACCGACAAATAACTTCCTCCTACCCTCTTCTCTCCGCTGCATGGAAATAAGTTCAGAATGTTTAAGTTATTCACATCTGCACTCTTGTAAAGTTGATAAGAATATTACATCAAAATGAACTGGCAGAGGAAAAGGGGAGTTCAAATTTCTTCAGAATGAACAAGAGGTGACCTGCAGTGTGACTGCTGTTTCTTTGGACATGGTGCTGCGCCAAAGGAAATGAACATGGCATGATAATGGTAGCTGCATGCAAAAATATTCACACTATAAATTTCAAACAAAATGTAATAAAAATTTGTGAAGAAAAAAAAACATTACTGGGTGCTATAACTCATAGGGAATCTTGAGTTATCCATTTGCTGACGTGCACCATATTGGATGACACAATACATATTCAATGACAAAATTCCCCACTGTAGAAAAATGTCTCATGACCTACTGCACTTGTAAACCAGTGCATTAGTGTGGCGGCTTTAACATCTTCAAGACCTGGGTTTGTTATGCTTTGCAGAAAAGCATGCATCTGAAGAAGCCCATCTGCTGCTAGGTTTCCACAGTGTGTTAAATGGAGTGGGCATCATCAATCACTGCCACCCCCTCATCGGCACTGCCAAGCTCCCAGAGAGAGATGCAAGAGCTGGGCAAGGGAGTGAACTGGGCTCCCTGCCTCCAGAGAGAAGCAGCTTACATATTACGCCTCAGAGAGGCTGGCCTGGTAATGTCCCTCAAGGGTTGCCTTCATGCTGTGCTCAGTGGCTGATGGGCGACAGGCTGCCACTGCAAGACAAAACGCGCGTCTGAACATCACATTAACGCTGCTGCAAGCCTTAAGAGGCTTGCCACTGCAGATTGAGAGGTCGAGTCCACCTCCACAATTAAGGAGAAAATGATTAACAATTAGTCTGTTAGACAGAAATAAACAAGCGGTTTGCTGAGACAACTTTTCCCTCTGCTGTAGACACATTTGTGTAATGGGAGAACATGTATATCCAGTTCAAGATTGTGAAGAGCACTACATGTGCTGCTGAGTGTTCATAGCCCACGGGGCTCAGCAGGGTTTGTGCCTCCTACACCATGCTGGCCAAACCCACGCACTCCCCTTGTCTGAGCAGAGAGAGAGGAGTGAAAGCTAGGTCATCCGTTTGGGATGAAGACCCATGTCGGCCTCAGAACCACTCATGCTTCTCTGTTGTGGACAGAGATGAAATTTCAACCATTCATTTTACTGTACATTTTCTAAATATGTCATACTGTTGTTATTCACGGGTCACTGTTCGACTCCAGGATGCGTCCAATGCCTTGCTAAAGCTTGCTGTGCATTGGTTGCAATGACACTTGTCGAGTGCTGACTCAGAGTGACTTTTATAAATTGTAAAATAAATCAAAAGACACAGGAGAAAACACACCTGATAAAAATCCTCTGACAATTGAATGATAAATTTGCTGGCCTGTACCCGAGTGTGCTCCGGATTGCCTGGAGGTTATTGCTGTGTGCTTTATCCACAGTTGGTCATTCATCACCTGAGCACAGTATCAGCAACATGCTGTCAGTCGAATATGCAGAAAGAAAAACAGAGAAAGCAGGTGCAGGCATTTTTGGACTCAGAAAAAAATCAAACAAACAAACAAAAAAAACAAAACAAGGATAATACCAGCGGAGATAAAATACATACATATTTCGATGATAATGATGATGATGATGATGATGATGATACTAAAGCTGAAGAATATTTTCCATTTTATTCTGCACTCCCACTTGCACTAACTGGACACCATGTTTGCTGCTGTAGTTACTGTATTGTACAGTGTTGGGCTCGTTACTTTTAAAAAGTAAATAGTTATAGTTAGTGGTTACCTCTCCCAAAAAGTAACTGTGTTAGTAACTGAATTTCTCCGCTATAAGAGCACAAAGTTACCAGGGAAGGGGGGGGGGGGCAAGTCACGAGTATAAGTGATGGCTGATTTGACCACATGTGTTCAGATCATCAACGTACTTTACTGGTGCAAAACATTTCATCGTTTAGATGTCTCCACAATGATCGAACTGAACCCGTTTCAGCTTCATGAAGAGGAGAAGACAGAAAGAAACTCGGGGTATGCTTAAGTAAAACTTCTCCCGACCAGTTCAGAGAGTCAGTTGCCATGGTAACAGACTCCGAGTATCAGTTACCTCAGTTTCTGAAACCGGCTCAACTGAACCCTCTGGTTGGTAGTGGGTGGACCAAAACAAAACAACAACAACAAAAACAGGTTTGCAGCCAAGTTGGTAACACTAACAGCATTGTAACCTGGAAATAGTAATTAGTTAGATTACCCGTTAAAAAGTAAAGGTGTTAGTAACGCCGTTAGTCCCATCACTGTTAACATAGTCAAAGTGATTTGGTTTGGTCAGTGACTTCTTTCTCTACATCTTGTTTTAGGTTAATGATAACAATATTTATTTGTTTATTTTTATTTGTTGTGAATCCCCCCCAAAAAAGAAAAAAGGTGATAATGTCTATGCTTGGATGGTAATACAATACCACATAACAGCACATAATGCTACTTCACATAATACTCGCGAGTTTACATGTTGCGAAAAAATAAAAGGAAGCCAGTTAAAGAAAATGTACCTGATGCACAGATTTACTGTTTTCAACATTTCAAAGGTTCATCTCAGACTGACAAAATTGCAAAACTTCTCTATATTCTTTTTCATGAAAGTAATGACTAGAAAATGTGATTTAAAAAAAGAGAAATCAAATAAAATGAGAGAATAATTAACATCACTTCCTTGATCACTTGAAATGAAAAACAAATATTTTATCTTCGTCTCCATTTTTAAGTTAAACGTTTCCAAAGTTTTATACAACTCCGTATGATCCACAGAATTCACAGCTTCCACCTAAATGAGTCCATATTTGTATTTATTTTCTGAAATTTGATTCATGCTTCCTTTGTTTCCAAAGATACACACAGCACAACACAGAAAAGCGTTCATATCCCATGCACGGTACTTTCCATTATGACGTCCCCATGAGCAAATCAGCAATGAAACAATATACCTGCTGAGAAAATGCAAGATGATGAAATCCTCATTTACGTCTTACGATTGTGATTTTCTGTTTGTGTTTCTTATTGGGGGATTTGATGGAGTAATAGAGGGAGACATGTCAGTTGCAGCTACTGTTCATCTTTTATAGACAGCCTAATATTATTCTGACAATGAAGTCTCTGGATTACCATTATTTTCTGACACATTCAGTAAATATGTTCCCTTTTTAAACATTGTTTGTGAAACAAAATCATCCATACCCAAGTTTAATTTATCAGAAATCTCAGGTATTGGTGCTCTAGCACATAAAACAATACTGCATCTGTAATACTCAATTGTAATTGTAAGTGAATAAAAGAATGTGTAAGCAAACCACAGAAGGCCGACAGCAAGT
>JBAMYA010000008.1:14208335-14218642 GCA_037176975.1 Arrhamphus sclerolepis
TTTCCCAAATGTTTAGGTATATTGTACTTTCATCATATCTATCAATCTATCTATATATCTATATATATGTATATGTGTGTGTGTATATATATACATATATATATATAAACCTTTTTGTGCAACTTTGAACAAGCGGTGAATTGTCACATGACACTAGTTGTTTTTAACTTTGTGCTTCATGCATATGATTTATGGGAGACATTTTTCTACCAGTTATTGACAGTATGTTTGAGTTTCATTGCTTTAAACTTATTTAGAAGGTCTATATCAGTGGTTCCAGTGTGTCTCAAGCTCTCAGGGATAAATTGCCTGCTGTGTCGATGGCCATCAGACGAGACATATTGGAGGCGTTTCAGGATGGTGTTATCTACAGTACTCTTGGGAACAAGCAAATGCACTTACTGTATGCTGTTGCTCTCTTTTAGATACTGTGGACCGTTCAGTTTATTATTGTTCACAAAAGGACAGCAAATGATTTGATTTTCTGGACATAAAGGGGGGGTTCTGTGGCGTACCGGCTAGAGAACTGGGCTGGCAACTGAGGGTCACCGGCTCAATCCCCGGCTGGCACCAATGATGTGGGCAGGCAGAGTGCTGAACAAGTGCCTCCACACGTCCACATCCATGGATGAGCAAGGAACCCGAAACCCCCACCCCTGCAGGCACCGCACCATGGCAGCCCACCACCCTGGGTCCAGCGGCCCAGATGGGTTAAATGCAGAGAAAAAATTTCCCCTCAGGGATGAATAATAGTATATTTAAAAAAATTAACTATTAAAGGGTATTGAAACTGTAAATGTATCTCTGCCATGTGCATTTTGAACAAATCAGTCCTTCAGGAAAAAAAAAAAGAAAAAAAAGTAAAAAAAAAAAAATGTTGCTACTTCATAATTTTTAGAAATATATTTTGCTCCCCTCACATCTGTGTATCAGGCAGGTGTGTCTTTTGAGTTTCATTTAGATGTTAAAGCTAAGTGTGTCAACAGACCAGTTCTGCCAGCTAAGTGCAAAGCTCTGCTGCTGGCTCGGCTTGTCCACCGAGTCTTCCCCTTAGTTTAACATTCAGCATGGTTTTCCCAAGTGCTGCCAGCCCTTTGACCCATTCACATTCTTTCCCCAGACTGCTTGTGACTCATTCTGACCTTGTGGGCTCAGCAGACATACAGAAGAAGAAATGCGAAGCATCCGCCTCCAACAGCACTGCTGTTTTAGCTTCCAAGTGTGTGTTTCCAGGGACCAGGGGAAGCTTCTGAAATGAATTTTACTTATGCATTCCTATGCACTATTTTCATGATAAGCAAAACTCAGCGAGATAGATTGTACTTCTTATTTTGTTCACCAACTCAAATATTTTTAATTAACTGTTCATTTTTCCTCACAGTCTTACTTTTATAGCATTTATTTATTTTATTTTATTTTTTAAAAAATGTGTCCAAATTAACCCCTAACCACTACACATTATCATTCCACCCACTCCCAACTCAGTGGTTAGTTACACATATATATTGCCAGATTAACGGCAGTTTCTTATAGAACAGGCAGGAGAGGTGACATAGCTATAGGTTTCTCAATCAACTTCTTTTCCTAAGTTAACAAAAGCTTTTTCTACTTATTATCCTGAAAAAAAGTCAAATTCCCAGGGCACTTTTGTAACAGTTTCTGTGGAACTCTGCATGGTTGATGTTATGGCTTCAAGAGGGTCCTCTGAAGTCCCAAGCTCCTCAGCGCTGATGCAGTGCAGAGTTGGAACCATGAGGAAACAAAGGACTGAGGGAGCATAAGCTCTCATTTTCCAGAGCAAGTTAAAAGCAGCACAGTTCCTTCTAATGCACAGAGGCCTATTTTAGATATACTGAGCTTTTAATGTCTAATGCACACTGCTGGGCTCACTGGAAATGTAAAAGAAGGACTTCAAAAAAATCAACAAACATGAAAAGTTTCACACCATTAGCAACGGATGTGTTGCCTTAGTGAAAAAAGGTATAATTGATCAAAAATACCAAACATATCTCGATAATGTATTTGATTTTAATTGAAATATTTCTTTAACAACACTGTATAGCACTACTTTGAAAAACAAATCACAGCAATAAATAAATAAATAATAGTAATAATAATAAATAGTACACTGGGATAAAATAGACGATATAAATCTGAATGGTTTCTGTTACTTTTACACATACACTTTAAGAATAGCAGAAAATATAAAATTAAAAAAATAAAATAAAATCTGGTTTTTTTTTTTTTTTTTTGATATTTATCAGATTTGTGATCCCCCATCCATAATAATGGAATATGGAAAGAACTAGAGGAAAAATGAACACACATCTTCCTCCATAATAATGACGTTTTGGGCATATTCTGGTTAATGTTTGCTGTCGACTGTAATTCAGCCAATTTAACAACACATGCAAAATTTAATGGCTTCCAAATAGGCAAGATATTCGAAACTTGTCTTTATTATGTCCACCGGTAAACTGGATACAGAGGAGAAGTAAATCTATATTATGGAGAAACCCTAAATAGAGCCATGAGATAATTATCTGCAAAGTCTAACTATAAAAGCCAAAGGGCTATTCTGTATACTATCATGTTCTGTTTTTACCATAAGTGATTTTGCTTATTGGGACATAAGTCCACAAGGCCTGGATCCATTTTGCATATGTTTCTTCGAGATAGAGGCTGAAAATCTCTCTCTCTCACACACACACAAAATTACTTCTCAAAAAAGGATTTGGAAATGTTCAGCTAACAATTTTTTTCTAACTTATAACAGTCTTCTATCTTGCTGCCTCTGCAGTTATATATAATCTGGTAGAATTTAGCCATTAAAGCAGCACAAATGAACTTTTACAATTTTTAGCTTGGCAGGTCTGTATTTACAATGCTGAGACACTGAATTTATTTAAGAATCTGGGTTTATCTAAGCACTGATTATAAGTAATTTAAATGCCAGCAAAGGCAGTCAGAGACTCCAAGGCCTCTGGCAGAAGACCTTAGCTAAACTCATTCAGACCCAAGGCTGTGTGTAAAAAGCCTTAGGAATCTTGGAAAACTTCAAAATCCTCTGCTAAAACCTTTTATTCCTCAGCCCCTGAAAAAAGTAAAGCACATTTCATATACAAAGACAACTCACAGTGGTTTACAAAGACATTAAGATGAAATAAAAATCAACTAATTAAAACAAATAATCTTAAGTCAATTCATTCATTCATATGAAAAATATCAATGAATTAAAATGAATAAAAACAATTCAAATGTGTAATTGGACAGAAAAATGATTAAAAACAAAGAACAGTGAAAAAAAAAGAGAAAAAAATATCAATATATCAAGAGGATGTTTATTCCATCTATGTACAGCATAGTAGCTAAATGTATTTTCTGCTCCTCCTAACTGGAGCTTCTACCAGCTGACAGATCTCAGAGATCTACTTGGTTTATATTCTACAAGAAGATCAGTGATGTATTCTGGTCCCATATTATTAAGTGAAATAAAAATTAAAAATAAAAAAGTTTTGAATGGTTAAATCTCATGCTCTTATTGTAAATGATCATGTTTTAGAATAAATAAATGAAAATAAATAAATAAATAAATCTGTCTCGATCAGTTATTACAAGGGTCTGGGTATAGTGAAGCATGAGGTCTTTTGGGTTTAAAGGGTGAAAGTTGGCATGGGAAGCAAGCAGGAAGATAGGAGATTAAGAGACTGTGTCCAGACTGGCAACCTGTCCAGGGTGTACCCCTGCCTTTCACCTGAAGTGAGCTGGGATAGGAAATAGCGGGTATAGATAATGGATGGATGGATGGAGATTGGGTCTAGCCATAAAACAAACAAACAAAAACAAAGGTCATTTTAGCCTTAAAGAAAATTCTGTTGCAAAAATGTATTTGTATATTGAGATGGTATATATTTTCATTTTTACACCATTATGCAATATTTTTTCTAAGTTATTTATTGGTGCAGACCCCGTATTTTTTACTTTGGAGTCATTTTTACTGGTTGGTTTCATGCTGATTAAGCCACCTGTGATTTTGAAATTCCACAGCTGTTTGTTATATGAAAATAAATACTTGTATTATATTTTTAAATTCCTATAATAAATGTATTTTGTGTGTCCATATCTGATGTGTTATGAGAAAATGGACAAAATGAACCAGAGCTCCATACAGCAAGTACATATCTGTTAAAATTATACTGTTAAAGCAAATAGCCTCTTAGAACTCCAAAATGAGGTGAGTAATTTGGCATGAATTGTACATTAAATCTGATAGAGCCTCAATTTTTCCAATGGCTCAGTTATTTTGGTGTTCAAAATAACACTGAATAATACAGATTCATTTTCTATTAAAAGAAAAATGCATCAAAATTCTGCAGTGAGCAGCTCTGGTTGTTTCATCATGGAATGTCCAAATAGCATTTACACTGTTCTGCGTCATCAAACTGCAGAGCTGAGTGGATGGGTCCTCATTAATCCTTCAGTGATGGGAAACAAAAGAAGATCAGAAAAGAAAAAGAGCCCTTGCAAAAGCAGTCTTTTCTAGTGCAACATATCCTCCTATGCACTCCAGCAGACCTGAATAAAAGGGCTATCCACACCAAGAACAATAACCATAACAATAACTATAATGATGCAAGCGTCCAAACTGCTGAGTGATAATGTTCTGTAAATAGTGAAGCCAAGGCTGTGGAGCACTCTCTAGCTGTACCAAGGCCCTGAAGTGGATTTTGACAAGTGGAATTATTAAGTATAAGTAGTAATATGTTATGAGAATTATCTTTTAAGGGCAAAGTTCTATTCATATTTTTGGAGGAGACGATAATAGTTTGATGCTATCCAGGAATCTTTATCAGTAAAGAACAAACATTTGACACTATTAGTCATTTTCAGCTATATATCATGTTAATTGTTAATGAGTGGCCCATAATTGAGACTTTAGAGCTGGTATTCTGCATTGTGAAATATTTCATTTTACTGCCACAAAGTGTGTGTGATTGTCTATATGTGGCCCTCCAATAGACTGGCAACCCGTCCAGGGGGTACACTTCATTTTTGCCAGAAGACAGAGTCCAGCTATTCTGGGCTGCCATCCTAATCACTTCCCCTTTCATACAAAGAGTAATGCTGGTTCCTCTGGCTTTGACTTTGATCTCCTAGGGCCAGTACCAATGGATGCAGAAGGGACTGCCTCTGGACACCATCAGATAGACATGCAACTGCTCAGTGCAATGAAGTGTGTGACATAGGCAGAGAAAAAAAAACAGACAATTGTTAACAAAAAAAACAAAGAAACATACTGTTGAAAAGAAATACTGATGAATGACTGTTGCTGGTTTTATGGTAAAAACTTACTTTTATGCAATTCTGCAGCCGTCTTGGCTGTTGGACGCTCCTGCACGGGTCATCCCATAAAGCTTACCCGAGCCCAGTGGAAATGGTTGTGAATAAGATGGGAAGTGAATATGGCCGGCCAGGCTCGTCTCCAGCAGACCCCCATGACCCTGAAGAAGGACAAGAAGGTTTAGACAATGGATGGATGGATTATTACTGCTATCATTGTTGCTACAGTTGTGATATGGACTCTACCATTCACTTAAATTGTAACAATATTTTATATTTATTGTTATTTGTTTGGATGGCTTGTGGGAGCACAGAATAATATATAGTTGATAAAATGATTAAAAAAATGTACAGTGGATAAAGTTTCAAAGAAAAATATATTTCTCTTGCAAAACAACAAAAAAAAAATCATTCAAAAAACAGAAAATTCTATGAGACCTCTAAATACACCACCAAGTTTCTCTTCATTGCATTCATCTTTCTTTTCTTGTCATCTTTAGTACACTGTTTGACCTTACCAGAGTACTGTCATTTCAACTCATTCACTGATAAACTACCACTTCTAATCCATGTTTCGGCTGTAGTGAAAAAAAAAAAAAACAGGTTCATTACGTGCTTATTTATTTTTCAAGTACATCAGGCCTACTCACTCTTCAAGCTGAATCCATTTTTTTTCCCCACAATTATTACAAGAGAGAACACGAGGTTGATGCTCTTTTCTTCCCTGGAGAAAAACCTTGTTTCTATCAGTTCTGTAATTTTCCATCTTCCAAAGGATTCATACATTTTTATTTATTGTGTAGTTTATTTTTCAAGTAAGCACACTTCTGTCTCCAATCGTGCTCTATAGTCTACAGTGGTTTAAGGAGATACTTGACACTTTTCTTTTACCTTAAAAGTCACTGTGAGAGATCATTTGAGGGGGGATAATACGCTCCCAGCCAACTCAATTGCTGCAGCTTCCACACTGCAGCTTCATTGCGCTGAGAGACCCCTGTGATAACAATCAGTTGTACTGATCTGTAATGACAGAGAAGGGCTATAGGGGTCTGGCAGAGGAGATCTGATGAATGAGTGGAAACGGAGGCGAAAAGGCAAACAGGGAGCCGATCCGGCCAGGAGAGGGCTCTGGTTGTCAGCATACTTATGCTGATTCTTCATGGTGATTGTTTCCAGGCTTCAGAATTATTCAAATGTTATTCCTGCGGTCATTATCAAAATCATCCTTGTTTTTATTTGTTTAGCTCTTTTTTCTTTTATATCCACCTTCCACTGACTAAATCCTCACCATGCTCTCCATCCTGCACACCAAGACACCAAGCATTAACACCCTGGTCAAGTCTCTGACTGGTGCTGAATATTTCAATATGGCTCTGCTTATCTGACAGCCCCCATGACCTGCCTGAATGAGCGAGTGAGAGCCAGAGATTCGCATGACGAGCTGTGGAATGGATACTATACACAGTCATATATAAATAAAGAGTTCGCCTTGAGGTGCACAAACGCATGAATACCATCTATCTCCATCCTCATTTGTGTGGACCAATACTGAATTCCATAACACATAATGTTCTGCCTTCATTTGGGATTTCTTTTTTTTTTTTTTTTCTGGATTCAGTTGAAATAGCTCAGGAAAGAAGTAAGCTCCCAGTTTGTCTTTTCTCTTTATTGCTGATGCAAGTTAAATAGCCATGAGAGTTAAAATTTTCCGGTTATTTCTCTGGCAATTTCATTACGGAATTTGCAAGGTATGGGAAGCTGAGCTAAAATATTGCACATTCAAGGATAATCACGATTGTTGTAATCTGTTCACAAAGTGGGCTTCTTGCGGCTGAGGCTTGTAATCCTTTAACAGAGCATGTTGAGTATGACTCTGAATACTTCTCAATAATCTACTGTAAATATAGATGTTGCAGCTGCAGCATCGTAGCTGAAACGAACATTGTTTGTGGTTATCAGTTTATTAATGTTTTTCCTCTAGAAAATGTCAGAAAACAGCAAAACGCATTCACTTTTTTTTTTCTCAGTGGAGGTGTCTCAAAATGTTTAGTCCCTTGTGCAACAATCTAAAAAAAATTAAAAAGGCCCACATCTTAAATTTTCTATCTCAGAACTCTAAAAGAAAAAAAAAAAAAAGTCAAGAGTTTTCACATTTGTGATGGAAAAACCAGAGAGGTTTTACACGATAAATACTCAGTGTGTATGCAAGCACTGTTTCATCTCTACACTGTGGGTTTCTCAATATTTCATGGTTCATAAATTGCAGATATTTTTGAGGAGCAGCAGTCTCCATTAATGGTTCATCACACTGCACTGATCTACAAATACCATCAAGCGAGATTGCCTTTTTGTCAATATCTAATACCTTTGGACTGGTGATTATCCATATATATATATATATTATATATGTTTGTAGTCACTGCATCTTAAGCATATAGACTTTTCTGTCCTTGAGGTTGTCTGATGTGCTTCCTGAATGCAGAGTGAGACTGGGAATACACAATATTTAAGTAAAATCCAAGCAAATGATCAACAGCTTTTTGTCTGTATTTTTGACGAGGTAGATAACAATCCAGGAAGCTGTGGGTTTGTTTATTGCTGTCAAAAAATAAACAGAATACACTATAGCAAGCTGTCACACAAGTTGTGGCCACTGGGGGTTTGACCAGTGGACCACATGAGAACTGGAGAAAAGTCTGGCAGCCAAACATTAGGAAAGCATTGCTTGGGGAGATACGTTACTCCAACCAATAGTTTGGAATTACAGGACCATGGGATAACAGTGGTGGTGGGGGTCAGCAAGGGTGGAACACACAATGCAGCCTCTAATTGGTTTCTCTTTTTGGAACATCCATCGCTCCCTTTCTCTTGAAGAGCTGCTGTGCTCAGAAAGCCACAACTGAGAGGCCTGCAAAGCCTGTTGGATTTAAAGGGAATCTGTATTTTAAAAGGGGTGCTGGGCTGCAGTAGGGAGGGGCAATGCAATCTATAATTCATAAGGCTTTTCCTTATTAGGGTTTCTCCTGACTGGGCTAGTGGTTCTTATGCCCTGCTCTGTGTCGGATGAGAAGGTTCTTGGAAGGCAAAGCCACACAGGAACTGCCAGCTCTACATTTTTCCAACAGCTGCCTACTTTGCCATTCCAACCCTCCTCTCCTCGGCCATTCACTGAGTGTGGATCCTTTTGTTACTCATGATTTCTCCAACCCTTTAAATATGAATCTAGGCCTCTTAGCATAACAATGAGGATGCCATGGAGTGGCTAGATATGCAAGCAGCTGTTTGCAAAGCCAGAAGAGGCACTTTTAAAACATGCTTTTGAACATATAATAAATTAATAATGATTAAAAAAAACATTTAATATAATTATGGATTAGATGTACTTTCATCTAAGTTAATCTCAACTATCCAGAACTGCAATGTTAATTTCCTTATGTGTAAAGGGGGGAAAAAAAGATGCAAAAGAAAAGCCAAGATTTTGGCGAGCGTTCCTGCCCTCCACAGGTCTGCTAAGTGCAGAGTCATGAAGAGCAACTGGTGAGGTCCTTCTCATTAGACTGCAGCTGCAGCACATTAAGAGCAGATGAATTACTCATCTGACATGTGGTGAGATCTAATCACAGACACACAGCTCCACTGGATGCCTCTCTATGATTAACTCCCACAGGTTTTTCCTCACACCTTGTTTGGCTTGTCACCCCAAATCATAGACTTGCTTTAATTTATTTTCCTTAATAGTGCTTAAGTTACCCTTTCATTTACTGGACTTTTATCCTGGAAGGATTTTAAATTATTTAAGTTGGTCTGAGCATTACTGTTAATACTGTGATTGCCTCGCTATGATGAATTAGATTCTGAGCGGTATAAGTCCACGAGGGACATGCTGGAGGTGATTCAGACGTACAGTGAATTCCACATGTTCCCCTTAACGGCACTAAAAATGACTGCTGTGCAGGTAGGAGCCATGATGCGAAACAGATAAACAGTGATTACACTCACTATGATAAATGAAAGGGCAAATTGCCAATGTGAGGAGTTTTACTCATCATAGATCACAATTTGTGAGCACTGCTTGCTCAGGATGCCAGAGTGGAGTAGAAGCCATTTTTTTTTTTTTTTTTTTGTTTGTTTGTTCGTATTTTCTTTTTTCAATCAATAGGATTTTATGCAGTTTAATTCTGCATTAAAAAGGTGCCGAAAAGCAACCAATTTCAGATGGCGTGTTTGACATTTTAAAGTGACCTTAAAGATGGCATCTGCTATAGGAACGATGAAGCGAAAATGTTTACTGTCGTGTGAACAACAAAGAACATCCTCTTAGAATTATGAGGTTTATATTTCGTAACATAGCACATTTATCATCTAGAACTCATCAGATCTTAATCTGAGTTTGTAATTTCTTAATTTCATTTAGATTTCTTCAGAGCATCCTGAAAAAGATGTGAATGATGTCTTTTTAGACAAGATGGCATTCTTCTATTTATATTCCACTTCCCACAACTTTTGTAGTCACTATTTCATGTGTTGTTCACCGTTAATGGGATAAAGATAAGGTCCTCTCATGCTATGAGGCTGCACCGAGTTCTTGACAAACTGTTTGGATGATATTATCTTGGGAAAATATTTGTTTAGCTCTACGGTCACTTCAGTTGCTGCAGTTTTGCAGTGTCTCCATACAAAAGGATTTAATGTTCTGCAGTGTCTGCTGCTGAAATTTGCTTTCCCACCTGAGCTGTGCTCCCATTTTTGGTCGTCTTTTGTTTTTAGTAGGATGACACAGACACAGTTCCTCTCAAAATGTTTAACATTCATGCAATTTTTGTTCCTGATACCTCAGTCATTTGAACTTGATTTTGTGGAAAGACATTTTAGCTACTGATGCACTATAGAAAAACAAACAAACAAACAAAACTTTAGGTATTAAGGACAGGACGTTGACAGTGTATACATAAAGTATATGTACCACT
>JBAMYA010000008.1:14220077-14236916 GCA_037176975.1 Arrhamphus sclerolepis
TGTTAATCCTCCATTGTCTGACAGCTTATGACTCGGCACTATAAACTAACATTCATATAATGACATTTCACATTGAAATGGAAAACCATTAATACATGATAGCATTAGTCTACAGACACCCCACACAAAAAATAATATCAATATAATTCTGAGACTCTGAAGGTGAGAAAATAAAGAATATTAAACTAGCTGGCTACTCACCTTTATTAACAGTACTCCCTGATACGGCGCAGTTTTTTTTTCTTTTTTTCTTAAATGCACACACTGACTTGAATTTGATACAGCTGGTGACTCAGACTATAAAATACAATAGTCCACTTGAGGGATGTCTGTAACTATCTTCCTGGCATGAATATGAAAAATACTGTAAACTGTAATATATATGATACTGATAAGAAAGATAAATGTTTACACCCGCTACCCCCACCTTCTTTTAGGGGGGCTGACATAGTTGGCCAAGACAGAAGTTGGTTACAGCAGCAACGCACAAAGTTGTGAAGTAGACAATGTAATTTTAAAAGTAAATAGGAATACATATGTGAATGTATAAAAACTGACTCTACATGTGCAAGTAAAAGGTCAATGATTCTCCAAAGTAGTATGTGCAACAAGGGCAGGGTGTTCCACATTCACCCAGAGATTCCATTCTGGAAGGACATTGTGAAACGGCAATCTGAAATTTTGAAAAGATTTCATTGAGCTATTTAGAGACTCTGAGCCCCTGTGATCCAGAGGCGTTTATAAGCGGACCTCTACCCCCAATTGGATTTGGAATCAGAGTGCAGACTATGTGTTCCTCACTTGAATATATAACTAGAATATAAGGTTTTACATGCTTATTTTTCCCCACCCGAGACATAAACTATCTAAATGAAACCCTTTTTTGTCCATGATTTGCAAAAAGAAATTTTATATCAACGTATTCTTTCCAAAATGAACCAACAAAATATGAAGGACCCTATGTCGTAACCTCTGTTGCAGCCTGACGTGCACCCTCTCATGCAACATTGGGCCAACAATTTTTTCAATCCATTTCCTGTTACTTCTCGTTATTATTTTCAACATTTGTAGGAAGTTAAAACGCTTCAGTATCAGTAAAAAATTACTGTTGCTGAACATATATCATCTCCAGTTCACTAGACATCTAGATCAGTGTTTTTCAACCCTGATCCTCAAAGCACACCGTCCTGCGTGTTTTAGATGTTTCCCTGCTCAAACACACCTAATTAGTGGGTCAGTGGCAGACTTGTGCAGACCTTGAAGACAAGCTGATGACCATCCAATCAAATGTGACTGAGCATCTAAAACATGCAGGACATCGTACCTTGAGGACCAGGGTTGAAAAACACTGATCTAGACACGCAATGCAATATGCAGTTGGCACTTCATTCTTGTCTGGCGACTGTTGTTAGTATACAGTATACCATCATAAAAACAACTGTGCTACCGCACAATGGAAACTGGTCATGTGAGTGAGCCACCTCTTTCACTATGTGATTCTGCATTATGGGATGTACTATGAGAAGTTGAGTTGTCATTTAAACACTAAGTTTTCCTGGAATAAGAAATCTATCAGGGTTCTTTTCCCCAGTGTTGTATAAAGTAACCAAAAGCCATACTTGAGTAAAAATAAAGATACCTTATTCCAAAATGACTCAAGTAAAAGTCACCTGTTAGAATATTACTTGAGTAAAAATCTTAAAGTAGCTAATATTTACTGTACTTAAGTGTCAAGTACTGTTAATAAAACACAGTCAGAAATTCAAGTTTTTAAAATTGTGTTTATTCTTCTTTACTATTGTGGTGCTCAGTGCCTTGTGAACACTAACAAACAAAAAAGGTGCCACAGCACTGAAAGTCACATTACTGAAAACTGTATATAACTGTATATAAACTGTATATATTTTTTGATGACAGTGCATGAATAAGGAAAAGAAAAAAACAAAAAATATATATTTCTGCTTTTATTTTTAATTATGTCAGTTCTGGTCCTCCATAAATATCAACCAAACTCAAACAAAAAAACAAAAAATTCTTACTAATACAATACTAAGGCTAGGGGTAGCTTCATCTTATAATTAACATCTGGCCAACTTCATATACTGTGACCATGGTTGCCATGTCAGATTATTATAGAGTGAGTTTGAGTTGTCTTTCTGCAAATTTGCACCCAGATATCAATAATTTGCTTGTGTATTTTTAGTTATGAATGTATTTCACGTTTCAGACAATTGTAGTTTGAAACACATCGATAATAAAAATGGGAAAGAGGTGGAGAAGTTGCTTGTCTGATAGTTGGTTTCCCTCTTGGCATTTGGCAATGCGGGTCAGGTCAGAGTCCATCTCTTATGGTCTTAATATAGTTTAATGGTGGGGACTCAGGTGTACCACGAAAATAATTTTAGAAACTTTTTTGGGAGTGGTTTCTAGTTCCATTGTGTCTCTCTTAACACAGACTCCAGTCTCTTTCAAACACTTTGAAATCTAAAATCTAAACTTAAAAAGTGAAAACATTTTTTCAGACTGATTAAAAAAAGATGGGTCGATTGCAACTCTATCTTTTATTACTTAGAGTTCACCAGACGTCGTTTATGAATTACCTGCACTATTGTGTTACCAGAATGAAATACACGGCCGCTTCCAAGGACAGGGGGTAGTAATGTAAGGTGGCCAATAATTCTACATCAACAAACTTGTTTCATTTTGTTTCTCTGGAAACTTGTTTTCATTCCCAGTGCACACTGTCATGACAACACAGCATCAGTTTTACTCACTGCTGTCCCTAAATCTACAAAAAGCTTTAAAAAAGTTGTTTAGTGTATAAAGTGATACTCTCCCATGAACTGTAAAGATCCTGGTGGTCATGTAATAAAACTAGAATCTGTCTTTCTGCAAGAGAGAGAGAAAAATATAACCATTATCCTTTATCCATCGTACCATTATCATCATCATCATCATCATCTTCTGACAAAGAGGTTCAGAAACTGCTTCTTAATGCAAGTTACTGACCAAGGGAGCATTGTTCATTATGCATTATAATGACATAAAAGCATTATAATATTATTTCACACATTTAAGATTCTTTGACTTAATGTGGACATGAGGGTCATTTCCAGCTATTTTTGTCTTAAGTAGAGATGTTGTACATTTATTTGACATCCAGCTTGCAATTACTTTAGAACAAGAGAAAAATATAACAAATAATACAACTTTCTGAAGATTGTCTTCAGTGTTTTCTGATTGGTTGAATGCCTGAAGGTTCTCAAATGTCTTCTGATCTGTTGAATTTCTGTAAAGGATATGTGTGTGTGTGTGTGTGTGTGTGTGTGTGTGTGTGTGCGTGGAAAGTGTTTGTTTCCTCACATCCAAAATTACATTTCATTCAACACATTATGGAAACAAAACCAAATTCGGATGGAGCAGAAACCGATCGCCCCTTTCTTGGTGCACTGTGCAAAAACTTTCATTCTTAAAATGAATAAAGTGTCCATCTATGACTTAATAACAAAAAGGGTGTATCACCATTGCATTGACACTGTTCCACAACACTGACATGTACCAAGCAGCTGTGATCAACGTAAACAGACGCTTCAGTCTACTGGAAAATCTGAGCACTCAAGACAGTTACCCCTTATGACATACTTAGTATAATTCCCCAAATACTTGGGCTTAGCATAGAACACCACCTCATAGATCTTTCTTTGCGCTTCCAATGATATCTGAGGTACAAATTCACTTTTGCAACACTTCAGGTATGAATGAAAACAAGGTAAACCATGTACACTTTAAAGTTAGGCCTTGTGTCTGTTTTCTTTCCTAACTTATTTTTGTTGAAGGCCTGAATTATTTCGTATTTTTTCATTTTATTCTTGGATATGCTTTAATAAATTAAAGAGGGTACTACTGGAACATTGACTACAAATGAAAAATGTATAGAGGCTTTGCCAAAATTTTGAACTTCTACAATGTGAAAGGCAACAGAAATTGGCAATGACCACTTTACCAAAATTGCACAATATCAGTCCACAAAACACAGCATTCACCTTTCATTAACCTTTTATTAGTGCTTTATGATTGTAGCTTGTGCCTGGTGGACTTTTTCATTAAAACACTGGAGTGGCATCTCAGCAGCACACAGTGTTTTGGTTAAATGAAAGCTGGCAGTTCACATTCACTTATTTTGATGTCAGAATGACTCTTTTCTTTTTCTTTTGGTGCCTTTGGTTTTTTGCATGCTTCATCCCTGCAGTGTCACCTGGTTGTCGGGGGGGGGGTCTGCTGATATAAATAGCACCAGTTTCTGTGCCTGTGCATATTGTTAGTCAGTGTTGCTGTCACAGTCTGTTTATGCCATAAACAGCCTCCTCCTAAGGTCTGTGGTCCTCATACTGTCACATGTGATTGTCCGTCTACTGCTCGATGGCCCATTCTGCCAATGTGCTATAGAAGAAGGGAGGAGTTGTGTGGCCCCTGAAGCACCAGCAGCCACTATCAACTGTGGGCCTTACCTTGAGCTTAGCGAATGGGCGAAGGTAAAGATTGATAGATGACATGAACAGAATGTTGTACTTGAGAGGGGGGTTGCTGACAGAATATGCTTCGGATTGGAGAGGTCCTTAGAGGGTTAGCTTGACTTCAACCACACATGACTAACTGCCCTGAAGGCAGGTAGAGAAAAGGCCCTGTCATAATCTATTACTGCATCTGAGCTCTCGAGGCAACATTACAACTGCACTGCAAATGCATCTGAGCCTTCTGTTCTGAGCAGAGGAGAGATGTTGGAGTAGTTGTGTTAGCTGAGCTAAAATATGCATTGTACAGCTTGTCAAACCTCATGCAAGACACTTTTTCTTGCATCCCCTGTGCAATGCGTGTGGCTCTGCTCTTTCTGAGACAGTTACCATGAAAATCAATGTGGAGTAAACCGACAACCACTTGGGATGAGAGGTGTCACATATCACTGTGAAATACTTAATCAATCCATGGCAACCAGTGCTAATAGACAGCAAGAAAAGGAACAAGTTAGATTTACATGTAACTTTTTTTTTGTGATGAACAGCTTAAATAGATACACTTTTTGGTTACATGAGACTGTGTGCCTCATACTATTCATGATGCAGTGCCTTGAGCTGTGAGAGTTACAGCGCAACACAACTTCAGCGACAGCAGTTAAATATTCATATTGCTGTAAGGTGCATGTGTAATCCTTGTTCAGTGACAGCATTAGCTACATGTTAATCTTTCCTCCATGAATGAAGACGGAAGCGTTATTGCGCATTTGTCCTAATCTCCCTCTTTGAGCCTTCCCACTACAACTAGTACTAGATTCATAGCAATATTTTTTCTTTGAAATACAATTTATCAAATGACTCTTAATTTCTTTATTTATTGGAGGAACAGAGAGATCTTAGAAAAAAAAGTACTATTCAATTCATCACTTATGTGTTCCAGCACTGTGTGTTATATATTTAGATGAAGAACAACATGCTTATAAGTGTTATATTGTAAAGTATAGTATAGTGTATATATATTGCATTGCATAATTGTATATTGTACTTTAAGTACAAAAAAAGAAAAAAGAGAAAACAAGAAAATCCCTGTGACAATTCAGTTGTGGTTCACATCCTTTTTATGCCTGATGTTGCACCTCAGGTTGCTTTCCATGAAAATGAAGACACTTCTGATTAGCAATGCTCTCACTTCTCAGCAGTCAGAAGAGAGTTAATTTTACCTAAATGGTAAAAGAGGTCTTCTTTTCAAAAGTTGATATGATATATTGTGGAGCAGAATGGGGGAAAAAAACAAACAAACAAAACAAAACAAAAAACAAAACAAAAAGTGGCACTGACACACTGGCAAGCTTTTAGTAGAATTTATAGTGCACAACTTGTCTTAAATAAAAGAAATGCTCATTTAAAATTACATGGATCTCCCTGAGGCTACAAATGTCCTTGCATGCATATTTAAAGATTACTACCATTATCATGTAATGAAGTCTGAACTTTTCCAAAGTCCAAGTATTTAAAAAAAAAAAAAGTAAAGTAATATTAAAAGCATTGTGATGTGTGCATAATCTGCAGTTTCTACAGTTTGTCTCACAGTTACAGGCTTAAAGGCCAGTAAGGTTTTGGGTTCTAAGAGGAGCCAACATTATTAAGAGAGATCAAACATGGCCTAGGACTTGTAGTCAGACAAAGGCCAATCATGGTGTCATCTCAACCAACTAAACAGGGTAAGAGGTACAAAAATGGTGTGACAAGAACTGGAGATGTGAGAAACAAGTTGAGCTCTCCTGACAATACAACTGGTTAACATACAGTCTCATTAGAGTAAAATCGACCAACCTTCACTATGACTGATGAATCTAAAAGACAGAACTTGTGTCTCCATATCTTCACAGAAAGGTTGCTGCAGAATAATGTCCTTGTTACTATCCATTTAAAGGAAGTAATATTGTTCTGTACTGATACTGAGGACTCCATAAACAGCTGCAGTGGTAGAGTCTTAGTTTAAAACTGAATTAGTGATGTGTTGAAGCCTCTGTAGGTGATACCCATTGCTCCCCATGCCTTGAGATTTTACTGGTATGTTATTTTCCACAGGAATACACCACTTTTAGTTGTATCAGTATTAGAGTCAGAAGCAATTTTTGCTATCCTTAGAGCTAATGCTAAAGATGCAGTGGTTCTGAGCTCCAAAAGGCCAAAAATTTCCCAACCCCAATAGCCTTTTCACTGTGACCAGGGTTTTTAACAGTGCTAGTCTGAAAACTCTGTCACAAAGATGACCACATGCTGAATTTGCTTTACTCCAACATCCCTGATTCACACACCTGCCCCTACCTAAGATTCTCATACCACCCATTTTGCTTCTCCCAGCCACTGTTGAAATGCTCCAGACCAATGAATGAGACTAAATGGAGCCACTGCATCCCAACAGGACTGCTTTAACAAGAGAGACTAGCTCACATTTAGCAAAACAACCATGTATGATCAGCATATTTGACTGGGAAAACATGTAGGTTCTGTGACTGGGTATGTAGAGGAATGCAGTGAAAACTTCACAGAAGACTAAAGGATGAGAGACACTACACTCAAGTCCAAGACCTGAAAACACATGCTGGTGTGCAAATCCATGCATCTGTCTGGCATGAGAGGATGTTAAGAAGGTGCAATCCAGAGTCAGTCCACACAAAGCTGTAAGCCCAGTCAACATTAAAGGGAGAACACTCAGGGGCTCTGATTATCACCGTTGCTGTGGTCCTTGTGGGCTTCAAACAGGCCACCACCACTTCAGATCCTGGAAGTCCCTGGTCAAATTTTTCAGACATTGCAGTCAAGTAGATTTGATTCCTATATCAATGAAGTGATTGAAGCATCTGTTCAAGAGACACACTTGCTCCATCCTCCCTACCCTCTGTAACCCTGCAATTACATGTTGGCCACACCAAGGAAAAAAAGAAAAAAAAAAGTCTAGCCTCAGCAGTAAAAGCTGGCAAGATGGTTTGAGTCAATTTGAGTTTTTTTTTGTTTGTTTGTTTTCTTCTCTCAAACTCCCAGAAGACTAACTTCCTTGATAACCAGGTGTAAAGTGATTTAGTTGGGCCATGATTGGCTTTTAATCCTCTAAAACCCTAAAACCAGTAAGAGTCAGTGTTGATAAAGCAACAGTTTATTTTAGTAGAGGTCAGAATACTGATTCACCGCTTCACCATTGAAATGACCTTATATCTCTTGCGCTCATCAATTTCTGTCTAAGCATTAAAGGGACTAACAGTCATATCTATGAAGCTGGTGATGAAACTATTTTGGTTGGGCCTCAATACCTCAGTCTGCAACTGGATTGTAGACTTCCTAACAGAAAAACCCCAGTTGATGCGCAGTGGCACCAGAACGTCAGGCACCATGAGATCTGATACAGGCGCTCCCCTTCCCAGAGGCTGTATGCTCAGCCTGCTGCTGTTCACACTCATCGCCCACAACTGCAAGAATCCAGCCTCATTTTGAAGTTTCCTGATGACATTGCAGTTATGTGCCTCAACAACAAATCTCTCTTAATATCTAAATATATACACACTGCTAAAAAAAAAAAAAAAATGAAGGGAACACCTAAACAACACAATGTCACTCCAAGTATATCACATTCATGTGAAATCAACCTGTCCAGTTAGGAAGCAACACTAATTGTAAATCAATTTCACCTGTAGTGCAAATGTAGGAGGGCAACAAGCCAGCAGCAGGACCGCTACCTCCTCCTTCTTGCAAGAAAGAACAGGAGAAGCACTGCCAGAGCCCTGCACAATGACCTCCAGCGGGCCATTAATGTGCATGTTTCTGCTCAAACAGAAACAGTCTCCACGATGGTGGTATGAGGGCTCAACATCCACAAGTGGGGCCTGTTCTTACAGCCCAACACCATGCAGGGCTATTATTATTCGCCAGAGAACACCAATATTGGCAGATTTGCCACTGGTGCCCTGTGCTCTTCATAGATGAGAGCAGGTTCACACTAAGCACATGTGACTGATGTAACAGAGGCTGGAGATGCCATGGAGAACATTATGCTGCCTGCAACATCCTCCAGCATCACTGGTTTGGTGGTGGATCAGTAATGGTGTGGGGAGGCATTTCTTTGGATGCCCACACAGCCCTCCATGTGCTAGCCAGAGGTACCCTGACTGCCTTTAGGTACTGGGATGAGATCCTCAGACCCATTGTGCGATCATATGCTGGTGCAGTGGGCTCTGTGATCCTTCTGATGCATGACAATGCCAGGCCTCGTGGCTGAAGTGAGTCAACAGTTCCTCCATGATGAAGGTATTGAAGCTATGGACTGGCCTGTCCGTTCCCTAGAGCTGAATCCAATTGAGCACATCTGGGACATCATGTCTCATTCCATCCACCAACGCCACATTGCACCAGAAACCCTCCAGGAGTTGACTGATGCTTTGATCCAAGTCTGGGAGGCGATCCCTTAGGAGAACATCCACCGCCTCATCAGAAACATGCCCAGGCATTGTAAGGAGGTCCTACAGGCGCGTGTAAGGCACACACACTATTGAGCCTTATTTTGACTTGTCTTTAGGAATTTTCACTGACGTTGGATCAGCCTGGAATATAATATTCCATTTTTATTTTGAGTATTTTTCCAAATCCAGACCTCCATGGCATAATAATTTTGATATATATTGATCATTTTTGTTACTTTGTTCTCAACACTCTACTACATATTGAATAAAGATTTTCAACTGCAATATTTCATTAATTATTTAGGAGCATTGTGTGTATCTTTTTTTCTGATTTTCAGGGATGAGCAGCTGACCACTCTCTCCTGATCATCACTGGATCTGAGGTAGAGGGACTATGAAACAACAAATTTCATGGGTGTGGACATGTTCGACAACCTCACCTTGTCCATTAACACCAACTCCACAGTGAGGAAAGTACAACAATGTTTTAACTTCATATAGAAACTGAGGAAAGTCTATATCCCACCACCCTTTCACTCCTTAAACCTATTTGACTTTCTACCATCAGACAGGATGTGCTGCAGCATCAGGAGCTCTGCAACTGGTTCTTTCCTTAAGCTGATGGAGCCCTTCACTCAGGTGCTTGCTGATCACACCATAAACATTATAGAATTGGTGTTTTGTTGGTTGCAATAATGTTCTCCTAGACATGCCAAAAGAAAAAAAAAATAAACAGTATATATAAAAAGAAAAGTTCCAAAAAAGAAAACTGAAAGCTGTTTTCTCCATAAGAGGTGCTCACATCACTGACTGAAAGTCTGAGTAGGGTTGAGAACTCGTTCTTGCTGAGAACCGGTTCCCAGTGTTTCAATTCCTTGGAGTCATTTGCCAATGTTGCAAATGGTTCCCGTATCGATTCCAGTGGGCAAGAATGACGTCACCACGCACGTTGTGTAACTTACGCAAAACACACAGTCAATAGTGTAACGTGCGATCTGTGAGGGCTTCAAACCTGTACAACAGAGCCACGCCTTTCAAAATAAGAGTACACAACATAACTGGAACCCCCCTTCTTACAATAATAAACATGATGCCCAATCGGTAACGCTTGAAATAAACGCTCGAAAGTCTGGTTACACATCACTAAAAGACGACAACAGGGAAACTTGCAACACTTGTAAAGTGGATATTTCACCAAAGGGAGGAAATACTACCAACATGCAGAAACATTTGCGCACACAGCATGCAGTGACTATTAATGAATGTCACGTTTTCCGTCCGCTTCGAACTAACGTTAATGATTACAGCAGCAGCAATGTTAGCATGTCTTCGACTAATAATACTGCTTATAATTAGCTAACAAACACTGCCTATCATGTCAGCAGGATTTGCCTCATTTTAAAACCTGCTATTATAACAGTTAACGTCAAATGAATCCCTTCTTATGCGTTTCATTTAGATGACCAACACGGTGAACAGTCTGAGCTCAGAGCCAGGGGCTTATTTTTCTGCAAAGGAATTGTTAATTCTTCACAGATGACGGTTGCAGATTTGCATGATGCACAGTTCCATTGGATTTGACTTGAAAATAGTTTTATTTTTGAATGCTCAGCTCAAATCCTTTTTAAAAAGGAGAATTTGTTTTCTATTAGAAAAATGTTGGACATTCTTGTGGAACTGCCACAGAATAATTATGCCATATTTTGTTAATTTCTACAGAAGAATATTTATTTTATTATTATTAAAATTTTATTTTAGTGATGCTATTTGACCTGTTGTCTTTTTTTTCCAAATGAGAATAGATAAGGGACTCGATAAAGAACAGAATCGTTAAGCAGAATTGAAAATGGAATTGTAATCGTAAAAATCAATTCCCATCCCTAAGTCTGACTGAAGAAGTTTATGCTCTTTTAATGACTCTTGTTGCACCTGTAACCAACCTGACAGATAAGTGCTCACTGGACCAGTATTCTCTTTTTTTTTACATGGAGATTGTAAAAGTAAAATGATTTGGACACTTCATATACACTTTATAATATCGCTGACTTTCAGTATTATTTGGTTTCTTAAATGTCTATGAAACTGGAAAATTCAACTTTACCTAAATGAACCAATGACTTTTTTTTCTTTTTTTTTTCAGTTTTAGTTTTCTTCCCTAGACCGCTTACTGACACAAAATTAGACCACTGAAATAAAATAAATTGATAAAATGCTTAATTAAGAACTGTGATAGTAAATTAAATAAAAACTTGTTTCTTTCTTTTTCTTTTCTTTTTTCTTTTTTTTTCTTATCAACAGGGGCCGGTTTGTCAAAAGATTCAATCAGAAAAAAATTTATCTGGATTTGGGAATCCCACTTTTTACCATCCAGACTCATGTAATCCGTCTTATTTTTTATCTTGGTTATTCAAAGCAACATTGGATTGGGCCACTCTAATCCAGATCCACACTTTCTAGGATTACCAAATCCAGACAAAAAGTGTTCTATAAATGGGAATAAATATAATCTATATGAAGAATAATAGGTAGAATACTATGGGATCACTCCAAGATTTTATTTGAAAAGAAAAAGAAAATCCAACGCTTAGTCCCTCAGCATTTAAATCAGACCTGACTGGAGGATGCAGTGGTTAAAAAATTATTTAAAATTTTGTCCCTGTAATTATTAGTGCAAGGTAAAAGTTACATTTATTTATTTATTTTTTGTTTGAAATTGAAAATTATTTGGAGGTTTTATTTTATTAATTTTTTGTGGTTACTGTTTTGTTCACTGAACTGTTCTGATGGGTTTAATGGGGAGACTGGTGTCTGCCTTATCTCATTTATGTCTGTGATGGGTGAACAAACCAACTGCAAATTAAAACTTGAGCGTGTACAAAAACACTACATAATGTATTATTTGATCAGTTTTAAGTTTTGTTTTATTATATTTTATTGCCTGGATTCCAGACTGAATCCAGCCTTCTCCTGTGATCAGAATAATCCAGTTTTTTTGGATCAAAAGTATCCCAGTCCTACCTAAAAACTTTGAAAAACACAAACTGGTTTGATCCAGATAAAATCCAAGATTGGGTTACATGATCTAATCGGATTACGGAATCCCTTTTTACATTTGAACAACCCGTTTTCAAGATTTGATCCAATCCAGATAACTTTTATCCAGATTAAATCTTTTAAAAAACCGGCCCCTGATGACATATTTAGTAACAGTTGGGTTTTTCTTTCCAGCAGGTTACACATGAAAATATTGGCGTGTTCTGTTTTTGGGAAGTTTTTGTTTAGAAGCCAAAAAGGCAAATTGTGATAAATACATTTTAATGTATTGTATTGTATTGTATTGTATTTCTTTTTTTTTCGAAAATGGATGTAAATATTCGCAAATGGTTATTTGTTCTTCGTAGAAATGTTCGTGAAATGTTAGTGAAATGTTAGTAAACCCCAGCGCCAGTGGTGGTAAAAGTGGATGTACTTTTAAATAATTGCTGAACGGCTAATTTATCAGAAGGTGTGTTTGTTTCCTTTCAACATGTGATGTGTCTCTGGTCTTGTCATATTGTTCTGCTGCGTGTCCACACTTTACAGCTCAAAGCTCCTTATAAATATAATGATAACTGGTAATACTGCAGCTCGTGTTTCCTTTTTTCTTTTATTTTGCACATAAACCTTTACAAACGTGGTCATGCTTTACTGATTTCGTTTACACCTTCACCCATTCTAAATGTTAATGAGCTGGTTGTATTCTGATCCCAGTGCCTTTTCGCATGGACAGCCTGCGATAACATGCATTCTTCTTTTGGGTATAAAGACAGACATTGATGTTATTTATTAAAAGTTTTAAAATAAAGTTTACATTAGTGTCACTGCAGTCTGATGTTCTGTTGCATGCAGCTTTATTGTGAACAAGCTGCCGTAAAAATTAATCTGAAACAACTGCAAGGAATGAATGCAGTTTATGCCTCCTTCTACAAAACTTGAACCTTGTAGTATCAATAATGAGATCTGAGTTTATGAAAATCTTTACGACATTAGCACTGATTTACTAATAAGTTCAGAAAAAATGTGAAAAAGGGGGGAGAAAAAGAAGAAAAAAATTTAATGTCCTTGGAAAAAAAGTAGATTCTGGTTGGTCAGAAATCACTTTATGTAAGTCTAATCTTAATGCGGTTTCACCTTGAGCCTGAATTTCTAAAGAGACAAATTTTAATGAAACTGATTAACAGTTGTGGAGTACTCACAAAATTGAAAGTTTTTTCTTTTCTGAGTGTTTAAAGGGATAAGCGTTTCTGTGATCATCATTATTACTCCCTTCTATTTTTCTCCATCCAGATGGGTGCGTTTCAGTGATTCATGGAGTGGTGATTCAAGTGTCACTTCATGAATAGCAGGCTGATCAAGCAAAGGCTGTTGTCATAGCAACTGTCAAGGGAACACAGGTAAGGGCACAGATGATTGCCTGAACTGAAGAGTGCTTGATGAGAGGTAGGGGCCACTATACAATCATGGCTCAGTGAGTCAGGTCCCAAGTGACAAAATAATGGAAAAAAGAGGATGACAAAAAGAAAAAAAAATACTAATAATGATGATAAAAATGTGATGGTGGAGCAATTCCCAAATTTCTGGTGACCGGTCTGACTGACTAAATAATTTTGCTCATTTTCACATCTTTAGTTATTTCTGAAATCTTACAGAGAAGTATGTCACTGACAAATTTATGTGCAAGATTTTTGGTGGAAGGTCATTAACTGCCATTATTCATGCATCTATTGAACACGTATAAATGCGACATACTACATCAAGCTGCAACACCAGGCCTCTGTTTTGGGTCAGGAGATTTTCTCCTTTCTGATACCGAGTCATGCTGTATTATTTTTTTCACTCTTGACATTACCCTTGTACAAGGTGTTCTTAGAGGCTTTTTGTGAATCATGAGGATGCTGCCTCATGTAAGATTATGGCTCTAATAGACCTCTATAGATGCCCTATTATTGATTCTCACAGAGAGAATCAGAGATAGTCAGCTTAATGTACCAACCCAGTGGAGCACAACTGACATCATCCAGCCATGGCTCCCTTTCTCAACACAGCTCACGGAGATAAGTCCCCTGCTAAACAAAGCAGCTTATTTTTGAGTCTTATCCCTGGTTAATGAAGCAGCTGTTGATAATAAAAATGTCTTTCATTCCATTTTTGCAGAGTGTATATAAGGAGGCTGTACAAATGAGAAGTGACATCTGCCTGTGTCTTTGTGCCAAAATGCCATGGCTTGGAACTTTTTCCCTTTTTGTGCTGGCCCTGCATGAAGTCTTGTGTCCATGCTGTGGTGTCAGGTGTTGTCTGGATGAAAACTGTAAAACAGCCACTCAAAGTCAAAATCAGCCTTCTGAGAAAGAAAAGACACAGATGGGGTAAGAAAAAAGAAAGAAAGAAAGGGAAAGACACCTGCGTTTGTCATCAGAAGAGTGGAAGATTTTGAACCTCCATGAAGACTCTGTTCTCACACTTTAAAGACGACATAACCCTTTTTCAAAAGTGACAACATTTTCTGAGCTCCTAATGAAAGGCATGAGACAAGCTTTGGTCAAAATACCCCAGGGGCAACACAGCTCCTTTTGCCGATCATGTTTTTAAACCTCTAGCAGTTGCAGCTGGCTCTAATTTCACCTCTCTGTTCCCTGGTCTGGGCCTTTTTGACATCAATATTACAGCACTGTGCAACCTTGCAGATGTACATTTAGACACAAATTATATTCAAAAACCCCTGATACACATTATACAGTTTGAGAGAGCATGCAGTTCCTGAAACCTTACACAGCAGACCTACCAAGGTTACACCACCACATATCAAACTGACACAAAAATACTTGACTGGAAAATTTATTCCAAAAAGTAGACTTCACGTGGAGTTTGCGTGCAAGTGATCTCTCTTTTAGACATGGTCTTGTCACTAGCTGTGTATTGAACCGGTTTGTAAAAACAATATGCCACAGAAAGGAGCGCAGAAATAATGTAAAGGAAAGCCAGAAATAATCAAAGGGAACATCTTTCCTTTCATCCTTCAATTCTTTCACCACTTGCAAGTTCAAAAAAAGCCTGGGGTTCCCTGTATGTTTTTTCTGTTGGATTTTTGCTTTCAGAGGTTAATGCTAAGAATTGTTACACAAGCAATGTTTTACTAAAATGTGTAAAATGATGTTTTACAGTGTATACTATTATTTTACTATATTTGTCAGTACATAATAATATCTGTTGCTTGGCCCAATGTCCATCTCTGACTGCTAACCAAGTGAAGCAGATCTTCTAATTTGTGTTCCCCGTAGTTGTTGCTCTATCCATTAAATATGTTGCAATGCTATCATCCCATTAGTACTTGCATTAAATTACAAATTTAGCATTGCGAATAATTTATTGGTAAACAAATTGTGTGAGCTGAGTATATTTAATCACCACTCAAAAGTTGCAGTCTAGTAATTTAAATAGTAACATGAAAATGTGTATTTTAAAAACCAAGAAGTGCACGCCAGGAGAGAATGACGAATACACACATCCAGAAGTGGTCATGCATATTCATGTCACGCTGCTGGGGACCTTTATTACTTATCACGCTAGAATATTCTTGTGTATTTATACACAGAAGTGTGTATGTACATGTACAGCTGTGTTTATATGATGACTTTTGTGTAAACTCTTAGTCATCCAGGTCATGGTAATTCTCAATTTTTCGTTTTCCACCCTGAAGGGTTTCTCAATTCAAACTGAGTGCGCTGGAGTTTTGATTTTATAAACTGTGAAGTTATTTAAATCAGTGACCTCCTATCACTCTTGCAGGTTATTGGAGTCTTTTGTCCACTGTAAGCGGTTTGCTTGGTTTCATTGACATGAATCAAGGTGCAAATGGTTGTGAAACCATCTAAATAAGAGATTCAAGGCTGCATTTTAGATGTTTGAGTGCAATCTGATTCCTCCTCCTTGATTTAATGTTGGTTTCTCATGTTTGGCATGGATGGTTACCTTCATTCCTCTTCATAATAATGTTTATTTATATAGCACCTTATCAAGCAAAAGCAAGTCAAAGTGCTTAACAGAATAAAAATCAGTTATAACACACATTTAAAACTAAAATCAGTAGTGATGGTTAACAGATCAGAACAGAAACCAAAACAGATCAAATCAGTGGGTAAATAAGCCCTAAATGAATTGAATTAACAATAATGTAATGGAACAGAACAGAATAAAAGAACAGAACCAACTGATCCCAAAACCTCCAGAAAGGATGAAAGACTCTGGTCCCAAAGACAAACCCTAATTATATGCTTTCCCAAAAAGAAATGTCAGCTTTTAAAGATATAGAGGGTGTCAACAGTTCTTGGAACAACAGTTCTAGAGATCCTCATCAAAAATAACTCCAAGGATCCATACCTAACAGTTGCATTAGAAACCAGAGTAACATCCTGCTAACAATTTCTGTTTCCCAGATCATTCTAGGAATGTTACATTTTAGTTTTTTGGAATGTTTCCTTAAATGTTTTTCAGGCTTTTTAAAAGGTTTCCCTCTTTTTTCAGCCATAAATGAACAGACAAACTTCATAAAATGTCCCAAAAAATTATTGCTACACCCAACAGTTGAAACATTAAAAAATGTAAAATACAAAAAAAAAAGAAGAAAAATTCAAAGGATCAATTTCATTCAATTCAGTTTATTTATATATATGGCCTTTTTATGACAAATCATATCTAGGAGCTTTGGAAACCCCAGAGCTTGACCCCTGAGCACATGGCAACACCATCAGTGGCAAGAAAAAAAAACTCAGTACAGTGTCTCAGGACAGTGAGAATGAGCAGAGGAGATGTACAACACACACACACATACATGC
>JBAMYA010000008.1:14237016-14250744 GCA_037176975.1 Arrhamphus sclerolepis
AAAAAAAAACTCAGTACAGTGTCTCAGGACAGTGAGAATGAGCAGAGGAGATGTACAACACACACACACATACATGCATCATTATCATTATCATTTTTCTCCTTGTCATCCAAACCCCTGGGTTTGACACGGAGACGGTCATAGTTCACTCCACTCCACCATTTTTTTTATTTATTTTTTTTTCAGAACCTCCTCTGAATACTGGTCAAGTTGTCTTTCAATACCTCTCCTTAAATCTGAAGTGTACATAATGCAGTCCTGAAACTGTGGCAGATCTGATTTCCCTGGGGGTTGATAAAAGAAAAAAGAAAAAGGAAAAAAAAAGTCCTGGGTGTCATTGGCAGTTCAGGGTGTAAATTGGCTTTCAGTCCTACAAGAAGATTATCAAGAGCAGTGTGTGGAATTTTGTGTTTTAACGACCATTGTTGTGGGAAAGTCTTGAGTGAGTCTTGTGGGATTTGCTCCTTACGTTCATTTCATCAATAGGTTCCTCCATGGACACATCAGATATTTCCAGGTCAGTACCAAAAGAAACACTCTGGTTTTACTCTTCAGTGCTCCCTGCAGAAATAGTCATTGAAGTGATTTCAGATCCACTTGGCTGTGCCATTTCCAATCTATGCTGTTGCTGTGCCAACTGTTGTTAGCCTGTTCAAGTCGTGCCAGGCCTCGACACGCCCTCTTTCACTGCCTTGTACAGGCAGGTTGTTCTAGCCTTGGTATCATTCTGTTTAGTATATCTGATTCTGAGAAGTAACACCAAAGCCAACATCAGTGTCTGTGTAGCAGATTTAAAATATTGCATAAATTATATGATCCTACTACTACAGCTACTACTACTACTAATGATAATAATAATGATAATAATGATGATGATGATAAAACAAATCTGACTACCACATAACTACCATAGACAGAAATCAGAAAATTTATATTGATACTCAATAAAATACATAGAAGTACAATGGAGGGCAATGCAGAGTCTAAATGCAAAATGGTGGATCTGCAACCTTGTCTGCGAGCTCACTGTTACACTCTGTATTGGGTATATTGCATAAAATAATACCATAAAAACAAGACCACTAGAATTTGATGGAGTTCAATGTTCACTTGGAAGAAACAGAAGTTGTCCTGTATTAACAATAGTTGGGTGCCTTGGTCATTGCTTGTCTCGGCTTCTCCTTCAATAGTTCTTGATGCATCACAGGCCAGGACAGGAATAAGTTCTCAAACGGTCCAGTTCGTTTGTCAAAGAGCAGTGTAAAAGCGAACTAGGACCAGCTGAATGTTACAACCTCAAGTGAAAGGAGTTGAACGGACTTGAAGGCTTGAAGGCTTGAGTTCAGCCTTATACATATGTTTTTATTTCCTTATCTTAACCTTATAACTTAAGATATAATAATTTTCTTCTGTTGTAGTTTGAAACAAAACAAAAAAAAATGTCATTATCTGACAAAAAGTGACACCCTTTTCATTTTGTTTTATAGTGCACCATCCAAAGTAAGTGACTAACTGAAGTTTATTTCAAAGACACTGAGGCCCAAAGACAATAACCTCACTTTTGTCTGTGGTCAATAGCAAGACATTTCCAGTCATCAGGGCAAGTTTGAAGTCCATTTAATTTACTGGTCTCATCCGGCTACACGGATAAATACAACTGATTATCATCTGCATAACAAGGAACGTTTATGCCATGCCACCTAATAATAGTACCCAATGGAAGCATATATAAGTTTAAAAGCAATGGGCAGAGCATAGAACGTTGTGGAACACCATAACTAACTCTAGTGTATGATGACAATATCCCATTTACATATACAAACTGAAATCTTTTTGATAAATAGGATTTAAACCAGAGCAAAGCAGTTCCTCTAATCTCAATAACACGCTCAAGCCTTTGTAGTAGAATGCTGTGATCAACAGTATCAAAGGCAGCACTGAGATCAAGAAGAACAAGTCAAGGCCGAAGCCCACTGCTGGTTGGAAAGAAACTAATAAACTAAAGCTAATAAAAAAAGACCTGTTTTCAGGAGGTGAAATAAGTTCATAAAATTCTTTGTGACTAGTTCTGACTGGTACCCTTGAATCAAGTCATTGGTCCCAACATGCCGAACAATCTGCATAATGGTGGGTGGGAGTGAGCTCAGCACTTCAAGAAGTTTATCAATGATTACTGTGACTGTGGCTCCTAGAAGGCATGTTGTGGCCTTAAAAAAGAACAAAAAATAAATAAAAAATTCCTTGTGATTGAATCACAGATAAGTGTGGTCAGAGGAAAAAGAGGTCAAGGAGGTGAAGAGCTCTCCTCTGTGGTTGTTCAAGCTAGTTTTGGCCTAGTGGCACCCACTGGTCTGAAACTGACAAGTTTATGCTGGGAGGTCACCAGTGTAGGCTTCACTGAAGATTCACCTACTGATCCAGCAACCAGGGGAAGGAAAACCTCGGTGTCAATCAGTGGAGGGAGACCCACAGTGCCACTGGGCACTATTCAAATCAGATGGAGCCAGTACAGCAGCGTAGGGGACCAGGCTTTCAATCAATGCCGTGTAACGATTGGAGAGGGTCGGGTGACGGGGGGAAGCAGACCGATGAGAGACCCTTTTACAGCCACGCTCATGGCCATCGTTCCAGGGCGTCTCACAGGCCGGTGTAGAACAGGAGGGCCACAGACAGGTGAGGGGATCCTAGACGATGGCATCCTGGAGAAATGTGAAGCGAGAGGCCAGCTTCTTGGATGAAAGGTGGACACCATCAGAAAATGAGATCTAAATCCGGATAATAGAGAATCATATGTCAAATGTGAAGAGCTAACATTAAAACAAGGGGAAATCAGATTTCCCACCAGCCAGTCTGAATTGAAAAAGCCTTCTGGATGGAAGGCTTCAATTAGAAAGAGAAAAAAAAAAGGTTTAAACTGCACTAATTGTATAAATTTTATATTTTTACTTCTCTTATTTTTAGGACAAATGATAAGGTCTCAAAACAGAAAAAAACATCATGTACATATATACATACAAGTATACCATCTCATGTCAGTGACACTGCTTTCAAAATTTGATGTAACCGCCATAAGTGTGAAGGTGACTTGCTTACTTCTTGATATGCAGAAATTACTTGAGCTGGATTATTTGCCTCTGACTAAAACACTTTTTATCAGCCCAAGTTCCTATTTTGGCATAAATATCAAAATAATGATCGTTCTATGGAAGTGGAGATCATGAACTCTCTTCCTTTTTGCATCAATTGATATTATTTTGCTGGACATTTGGTAGTCGACTTGTATAGACTTACAACAAGGTGGCAGCGACTGGAAAGAGATCTGCCTGCACAAACAATCCTTTTTATACACTTTAACTTCCAAAGTTAAAATTACTCTCCACATGATCCCTTAAGTAAAATGTCATTTTTGAATCTTATTTAAACAAGCTGTTTATTTTGATGCTGGGAGTTTTTCCTGTTAACATTAGTTGTCATATCACTGGAAATAAATGTTGTGTTCTCATTTAAAACTGATTTGATTCATGTCGATTTGGTTTTCTAGCAACAGTTTAAGCTCCTTATCATATAACCAAGGCTTGCTGAAATTCTGGAGTATTCCTTTAAATTCCGATGTTTTCAGGAACAGAAGAACATAATTGACTTTTGTGATTTTAAAAAAAGGAACATTAAATTTCCATCAAAAGGCAATTGTTGCCAAACATTCCTTTCACTTGCTCTTAACTTATTGAAAATGTACAAAACCTCTGACAATGAAGTTACATGTTTAATTCACTACATTTGAAATGGAAACGGACAGAGCCTTCTGTCCTGCACTTCATCCGCTTTTGGTATCGATATTTAGTGTCAATGCTTAATACTATAGACAAAAATGGGGCAAATCAACTAGTTGTGGGGGCAGTAGTGAGCTTTATGAGTCAATTGCTAACCAAATATAAGAAAATGAAAAACGAAAAGGAAGACTTTGATCAAAAATAGTGGAAAACTTTGAGGAATGGGTTACGAGCTTGCATAAAATTGGAAACACATTGAAGGAGACCGTTAAATGTTCTTGCGGACAATATAGAAAAAAATGTTCATTACAGGGAAAAAAATAAATAAAACCTTCCCATTTATGTAGCAACTTTCATTCAGTGATTTCACAGACCATTCTCGTTTCCACTATGTTTCCTTTTCCTTCGATTTCAAAGTAGCATAAATATTACAACCACCTCAACGCTTGCCATATTAGTTGTCAGTAACTTGACTTATCACAGCCCCCTGGTTGGATGTGTTTCTAAACAACCAAACAAATTCAAATAATGTACAGAGGTGTGAGGGGTAATAATGGAAATGACAGTTGGAACAGACAGATGTACAAACATACATGGAATATGAATGGACCTTTATGGAGAGACTCCTACAAATGTATATAAATCAAAGTCATACTAACGTTGCAGCTGCAGTGTAAAACATTCTGACACAACTTCACCTACTTCAAAGCTATGTGGAGAGGAGAAAAGCTCCGACAACAGTTATACTAATGTTGATTCTTCTTGACTTAACTGCAGCTTTTGATACTGCGGACCACAACATTTTATTATATCATTTATTGCGTCTTGTGGGCATTTGTGGTTCTGCTCTGCACTGTTTAAGGTCTTAACTGTCACATAGAACCTTATGCATAAATATTTTGGATTCTGAGTCCTCCTCCACTCCCCTGGTATGTGGAGTTCCACAGGGCTCAATCTTAGGGCCCCTGCTTTTCTCACTTTATTTACTTTCCCTGGGCTCTATTCTCAAAAAATACAGTATCTCTTTTCATAGTTATGCTGACGACAGCCAGATTTATGTACCATTGAAACAAAAGGACGACTACTCAATTAAACGCCTACCTGAATGTGTCAATGATGTCACATCCTGGATGGCCCTTAACTTTTTAATTTCAACGACAAAAAAATTGAGGTGATGTTGTTTGGTCCCAGTGGCTCCTGTGAGTGCCCTCCCATAGACCTGGATTACTTGGCGCTGCATCAGAAGCCTACAGTCACCAACCTGGGCTTAAGATTGACAGTGATTTTAAGTTGGACCATCAAATTGCAAATGTCATGACGACCAGCTTTTTCCATTTCAGGCAGCTGGCGAAAGTGAAGCCTTTTCTTTCTAGAGAGCACTTTGAGATTGTAATCCATGCCTTCATTACATCCCGGTTGGATTATTGTAATTCTCTCTATTTTGGAGTTAGCCAGTCGTCCCTTTCATGTCTCCTCTCCAGCTCATTTAGAATGCAGCTGCACATCTTTTAACTGGTATGAGAGTGAGCAAAACACCCATCCTGGCTTCACTTCACTGGCTTCCTGTGTATTTTAAGGTGCGTGTTAAACTTATCTTATTTGTTTTTAAATCATTACATGGTCTTGCTCTGCCCTACCTTACAGAGTTGATTCAGGCATATGTTCCTGATCAGTCACTCAGGTCAGCTGATCAGCTGCTCCTAGCTGTGCCAAAATTAAAGTGGAAACTCAGAGGGGACAGAGCTTTTTCAGTTGCTGCCCCTAAGATGCGGTACAGTCTGCTCCTACGTATCAGACAGGCTTCTTCTGTGTCCACTTTTAAAACACATCTTAAAACCTGCTTTTACTCACTGGCTTTCAACCAAGCATGAGACATTGATTTGATTTTGCTTCTTTTGTTTGTGATTATTAATTTTTTATTTATTTATCTTTTTTAGTCTCTTTTATTGCTGTTTTAGCTGTATTTTATTATCTTACCTGTTTCTATGTCTTATGTTTTAAAATTGTACTCCTATGTACAGCACTTTGTTTCAACTGTGGTTGTGTGAAAGCACTTTATAAATAAAGATGGTATGGTAACATAAATACAACAAATATGACAGAAAAATACAAAAATAACCAATCAGATGCTTCCAAATGGATATGTTAATAACATTGTGCTTATATACAGGCTCTCAAGTACAGAGACCACTCAAGGCACTTTTACAATGCAAGCATTTTTCTCTCACCCACATTAATTAGATTTATTTATTAAACCTAATTATTCCTATATTAACTCCTATTATTCTGATTACTATCAAATTACATTATAGTTAATGTAAATGAAACCTAGGCGGAATTTAGTATTACTAATTAGCCTAAATAGCACGCAACCAACCATGTCATTGATCAACACCCTAAGTGCTTCAAATTACTTCTCACACCTTTCACTTAATAATGCTTCAGTGCCTCTTTAGAAAATCTTCACTGTAGCTTTTTGAAAATGCTAAAACGTTGTTTATTATAGCCCTGGAGTACAGATAATGAACCCAGGTTAAAAATACAAACCAGACAATGAGAAAACAGATCTGCCTCCTCTCAAAGCTCTGGTGTGTGTGTGTGTGTGGCTGTAGGGTACTTCCTTGGTCTCTGACAAGACAGTATGAGTCTCCCTTTCCTCTTTCATAAATAATCAACAGTGTACACTGAATCTGCCAGTGGGCATAAATTCTTGGTCCCATCCTCAAGTAAGTTTCTGTCCTGGCCTACCTTCTACTGACTGTTTCAATGTTCTTTATTCCCCATTCTGTCGTCCTTCATTAGGTACCCTATTTTTTTTTTTTTAATCCAGACATGTGTTGAAGACTGTCTGCCTCATTTCTACCGTCACATCATGTAATATGTGAGCAACAATAGTGATAATTTTTGGCAGCATCAGAATGCATGTTTCAGCTTGCATCCTGGATGCTGATGTCAGCAGAGAAGTCTAACTGGGTATTTTCAGCATGGACAGCACAGTCACCTCTGATAGCCTGCCTTTTGTTGACACTTGTCTATTCAGTTAGTGTCACTAGCTGAAACTGTATAGAGCCTGGATGCCTTACCTCCATTCACTGTTCCTGTAGATGGATACTGAACTGTTTGTTTCCTACAGTGTGATTCACTCTGGTATGGCAATTTCTTCCAATTTTGTTCCTCCGGTGCAGATTAATAGGAAACAGAGCCTGATGTTGTATTGTGCTGTCCCCTGAGCAGAAATAAGGGATGTGATGTCTGTCTGTCCACCTTTTGAACAGCATTAGCATTCATGTAGAGATGTGAGCTTTGAGCAATGTACTCAATACCTTTGCTTCCCTGCAGGCACGGGGGCGTAGTTGGATCCAAACACCTACCTTCTTTTCATTGGGGATTCTTAGATACCGGCAAAAATGATCAGGAATTCAGTATGATACTTTAATGTACTGCTATAGACAGATCTGGCCAGAGACCGAAAGCCAACACTCATAAACTGATAACAATTTGTAGTGTTTGCTCTTTGGGTTTGAGGTTTTCTTTATATCTACTTTCCATTTTGTTGTACAATGTAGGTTATGAGAATGTGGTTGACTACCTAACTGATAATATTCCACTGTTGAATTGTTCTAAAAAAATAAATAAATAAAAGAGAAGAGAAGTAGTAAATTAGCCTGTACTTTTGATGGTTTATACTCATGCTCCATTATTTTGTGTATTCTTAATTTTAGGATGTGCACGTCAAGTAAAAACACATTTTATTTCTGCATGTTATTTGTTTAATAAACACACAAAAAACATTGAATATTAAGCCTGGTGTCTGTACTGAATACACAATATGCTTTTACAATGTGTTTAATAAGGAAGAGGTAAAAGGAAATATATTTTTACTATTATTTCTTTCTTTCTTTGCGAGTGAGAGCAGCAGTTGATCTCAGAGTACTATTCATTTGTTATCTATGTATGTCCACTTTAATGAAAGTGGTAGTAATCCAGTTGTTTTGCTTGGTGCTAATCCATCCCAATTCTCACCAGGCAGACCCAGAGGTGTCAGACGTCATCTACTCCCATCCTGCCGGAGGGGATCGCACCCGGTTTGATAAATGGTGAAACTCTGATGGATTGCCCCCAGTCAGTCAGCAGACAGAAAATAACTTACAGCTCACACAAAGAGTGTTACTGTACCCACACTCCACAGTTGACCCAAAGAAAGATGGACAGCTCGCTTTGTTTGTCCCCCCCCATCTATCTATAACATGTTCAATTGTCAGTAATGCTAACAATTATCACGTCCAATCCATGGAATAAGTACATTTTCAAAGGACATATTTAATTCCTTTAATGTACGACCAAATTGATTTTAAACTTCAGAGTCATTAATTAAAGTTCGGGACATTTCCTGGCAAGCTACACACTGATGGAGAGCATATCATTAGTGGTCCTTTGAGTCCTTGTAAAATATACTTCCAACAATGGGCAGTTCAAGTGGAACTTGAGTAGGAGGGCCCAACTCACAAATCAACTTCGCTGGCCTGAAATTTGTAGTGGTATGGGTATTAGCTGCAGTAAGAATGAAGTGTTTTCTCCCTGGTGTTTTATCAATCATTTTAATTTATCAGTAGTTTATTTGGAATTGTTAGAAGAGTAGCAGGGTTCAGACATCCAGTAAAATCAACATAAAATAATTTTAGATACATATGTGTATATGTACATTTCTGTATTTCAAATATCATAGCACACAGAATTGTCTCTCAGTGACTTACTTGCCTTGTGTGTATCTTATTATCTGTTTGCAATTTTTCCAATACTGCACATTAAGTTGTGTTGATCTATTAAGGCTGAAGAGTCTTCCTGAGGGCTATGGTTCAATAGCGGTGATCACCAGTTCTAAAATCAATTATCTCCTTATTTCCACTCTTGTAAGTATTGGCACGTTCATTGATCTCATAACTTCTTCATAGTGTGCGTAATTAAAAGGGACGGCGAGGGCCCTTATGGTTGAGATGTTTTGCATTTCAAATGACATCAGCTTTAGAAATCATATCCTGTGGTAAAAAGAGAAGGACAAACATGCACATCAATATTAAGTTTAGCCTGAGCACATGAAACAGCAGACAAGAGAGATTTCTCAATGTTCTCACACACTTCAAAAGCTGGTGACCTTTACAGGAAATAAATGCTCAAATTTGATTGACAATAGGCTCAGAGTGATAGACAAAAATGACAAGCTTTCTGAGAGCACTATTTTCATGAAGAAAATGGAAATATTAAAAAAAATAAATGAAAAAGGGGAAAAAAAATAAATCACTGGGTTACCTGTTCTTGAAGCAATATAGAAATGAGACTAAACATTTGGTGGCGGCTGCTCCCTTGTGCACCGCAAATTCGAAGAACAGGGAGACTCCAGGTCACAAATCAAATGAAGCTCTTGATTGCATCTTTAACCAACATCGATTTCCTGGGTCTGTGGATGACCACAATTCAATGTCTGCCTCCTGATTAAACAGCACCAGCGTTTGAAAAAGTACCAGAGGTTATCTCTTAGCGGCCATCCGGGAATCCAGTGCTGATATTTAAGTAGTTAGCTCACAGAGCAGCCTCTTATTGACTGAGTGCTCTGTGACATATGGGGGGCTTCCACTGATCTTGATACAATTAGAATCAGGAGCAAAAAGGGATTTAGGATCTTCAGAGTGTAAATTCATGCATCAAGCAAACTAAAGTCCATACTTATGTAGCAGATTAAAGCTGGAGCAATGGATGACAATCCCAGGTTCAATAATGCATTAATGACAACATAGTTTCAGTAAAAAAAAAAAAAAAAAGCACTTATGAGCTAGGCACAAAACAGGCTAAACAAAATCTAAGATTAAAATGGCTTTGAAATTCTAAACTGCCGTGCCATTAATTGCAATGCATGTGTTTTGCATTAACTGAATCTGCCACACTTAGTCAAAAATGGTAAGATTGTTGTAGTTTCAAGGCTCATAAAAGACAGCTATGTTTATCTTTTATCTGCTGCAAAATGTTTGCTCTAATAAGGTAACAGGGAGTGGAAGGTGTTGCACAGTGCACTGTCATGCTCAAAATAACAAGTTCTGGTTCCCTCTCACCCAGTGTCCTAAAACGTTTTAACTTACATGTCATTTGCGGTTGGTTTGTACTATATGGTGTCCGGTTGGTATTACAGCATAAACAATGCTGTTGATAAAACATTGGCAACATTAAAATGTTTTGTACCTTTGGCATATAAAACTGGGGTTCCTGATTCACTGTGCTTGGCACAGAAAATAACCTTTTATGATAAAAAGAGCACTGATTATCTATTCTTTGGTGCTCCATCAAACCACAAATTTAAGACAGGATGATTGTAACCTGATAATTTTCCAGCTCAAATGATTTCTGTAAAACTTAGGCTCTTGTCCAAATCATTGAAGTAATCAGATGAAGCCAAATGACAGGTTACCTTTTGGCTTTTTATTATTTATTCTTATAAATTCTGATTAAATACCTGATAAAAGTGCCGTGACATTCATTTCAAGCGGATCATCAGTCTACAAGTTCTTCTAATTCCAGGATTTGATTAAAAACTGTGTCATGGTTAACAGATATGGCCTAACAGAAAATCTGGGTACGTTTTTCCTAATTTTTCAGTTTTTTTTTTTTTTTTACATTTTATTTTCTGTAAAATATACAGTTTATGATGTTTAAATATTAATCTTTAATAAAAAAGTAAATTTGTCCAATTTACCTATCTTGCAAGGACAATCCAATCAGTAGGGTGAGAGATTGTAGACAATAAGAGAGGATTTGAGGAGCGCTCCCTCTGTAATTATAGCCATGTAGAAGGTGGCTAAAAGATAAAGGTGGTAAGTTACAAATTATATCAACTAATGTGGTGCCATTTCAAAGCTACTGCCTTTTTCAACTCAGAATGAAGCACAATGATGGACCCCCTCCAAGAGAAAGGACCTGCACATTTACAATTTTACAACCTCTCCAGTTTCCAGTATTATCTGGTAACTTGCTGAACACCCAAATAAAAGACGCTGTAAGGAGTTTTTCCCTTCAAGGAGGATGTAAACGGATAGGCTGCAATGCTAGAGTGGATTTTGGGGAACCAGCCGAGGCTGACTAATCAGGAGGTGCTTGGGAGAGCATTAAGACAGACGTGTGGAGGGAAAATGTGACACCTGGAAATTACACAATGTAATGGAATCAGCCAAGTGGTAAATGTAGCTTTTAAATAGGTTTTGTGTTCTCCATTAACTTGCCAGACACTGATTGGTCCTGACAGCAAGGGAAAGAGACGGTCAGCATGTTGCCCCCTCCCTCTAGTACCGTGTCTCGTGCATATATACGCACAGAAACACACATGCACACCTCTCAATGTGGAGCGCTAGGTTTTTTTTGTAGTTACAAAGGTGCCTGGAGCCAAATGAAAACCTGGCTGGAGCTGAATGCAGGTGATCACAGTATCTTGCCGCAGTTGTACTCAAATTCCACTTCTCATTGTTCTGATTCTTTCAGACGCCTAATGTGTTCCACCTTCTCTGTTTCCTACGTTCTATAATACAGCCACTTTTGGTCAGGAGGTTAGGTGACATTTGAAATTGCCTCGCAGCAAGAAGGTTCCTGTTTCAAATCTCGACTGGGGCCTTTTTATCTATAGTTTCCATGTTCTTCCTGTACCTGTGTGGGTTCCCTCCAGGCACCCACACTCTCTGGATTTCTGTAGGGGTTTTGTGCTTAGTGACTGTTGGATTCAACTCCAGCTTCTTTCTCAACTTGAACAGGAAAAAGCAGGTACAAAAAACTGATGTAGTTGAGAAAAGATTTGAATTTGAATTTTGAATTGTTTTTGAATTTTTTTTCTTTGCAGTGTTCTGCCTTTGTATATATTTAACCCTTCAAACAAATGGGTATTAGCTTAATTAGAACAATTGTCCATGAGTGTTGCTGAGGTTTAATTTCTTAATGAGTTTCATTTTCCTACACAAAATAAGTCAGATGTTAGTTTGATTTGGAAAAATACACAAACTAAATGACAACATTTTCATATTTAGCTGAAAGAGTTTCATTTTGTTTTTAATCGTTTCCAAGACTGCAAAGTAGTTGTAACTGATGTGGTTCAGCACCATCAAATTTGAAGTGAAACCTCTCCATATATTCATGGATAATATACGTGTCTACTTTAAAAGAAGAACAATATATTTTAAAGCAGGCTTATTGTGAATGTCTGTCTATATATTTTTCCATTGATTCAATATCCTGTCTGCAGAACTGGCTGAGCAAGTGCTCCAGTCAGAGATGGAAGTAATTCAGATTATCTGGCTTGCAGTTGGAAAGTAGAAAACTAGCAGTGCTGCTCTCCAAGTTAGTAGGAATAACCTTGTAGTGGTGTCACTCTAAAACAAAATGTTTCTTTTTATTATAATTTTAAACGAAAAAGAAACCATTTGGCAGCTGCCAATTACAAATTTTACATAACTATCCAGATTTTTTTTTTTTAAAGCAGAAACTACTTTTCATTTCAGTTTGATATTTTTCCACAGTCTTCACATTAAAATCATTAAGCATTATCATAGTGTTTGAGCTGTCTTGACTTGTCTTTTTATCCATGCTTGCCATTGCTGCATTACATCCAAAAATAATGTTTCTGGGGTAAGTAAGAACTGCTGTCGTTGTCTGTGCTCATGACTCTCACTAACATGTGGGAGTATGAACTGGCTCAAAGGGGCACAAACAGTGCCTCAGCCTTCACATGAACCCTGCAGACCTTTCAATGCAAATGAAGGAGGAAAAGAAATAAGGGCTTAGTTGGGTATGCTCGGTGTCTATCTCTATGTTTTTTACAATTCAGATAAATAAATGGTAACCATCCAAGTGTCTCTTCTTTTGCTCAACAATCTCAATCTTCACATTCTTTTTTTAAAAAAAAAAAAAAAAGATTTTGTAGACTCTAATGGCCTTTATTGCATAAGTAAGTAGAGACAGAAGGGTGGGACAAACACGCAGTACATGGTTGCAAGCTGGGAGTTGAGTTTGACCTGCTGCATGAGGACTGTGGCCTTGTACATGGATTACCCGTTTTAACCACTAGGCTATGCAGTGGTCCAGTCATTACACCCTTCATTTTTATTTTTTTTATTTTTTATTTTTTTTAAGTTTATTTGGACTTCTTTACTGCTGACTGGTTATTCACCTTTTTATGAAAGCATAACATAGATTTTCATTGTTATGCAGATGATACTCAAGTGTGTTTATCCTTGCAACCTCATAAATCTAATCAAATAGTTGTATTAGATGCATGCATTAAAGATGTGAAGACCTGAATGACTGGAAATTTCTTGCTTCTTAAAGTTGAAGCTATTGTAAATGACCCCAAACACCTCCAGGAGGCACTCTTGAGCTGTACAGTTAATTTGGATCACATTACCTTAGCCCAGGCAACCCGCAGCTCCGGAGCCACATGCGGCTCTTTCATCCTTATGCTGCGGCTCTGCGTGGCTTGGGAAAATAAATGATAAGTGTCCGATTGAAGTGTATGTTATTTGTCCCAAAAATGTGTATCAAGTCTTCTTATTAAGTCAAAGTTTTTAAGTTCTTTCTTCAGACCTTGTGCAGTTTCGGTGATCAGCATTCACCTTCTTCAGAGACGTTTGACAGCACTTGCAACGCATTCTCACTCCCAAGTTGTCATATATTGACGCATCGGGTACCCCGAATGAGTTGGCACTTGACGTGTCAGCAGGCAGATTTGACAGCCAGCATGTGCAGAAAGCCCAGCAACACCAAAACTGCACAATATCTGAACAAAGTATTTTATTTCTGTTTGTTCGTTTGTTTAATTGTAGTTGTAAATTTTAAGATTATTGTGGTCTCGAAATATTAAAATAAAACAAACACCGCTCACGCCTCACAGACAGCAGCTTACAGTCCTGCGTAAAGATGAAAGTGACTTCTT
>JBAMYA010000008.1:14252311-14267110 GCA_037176975.1 Arrhamphus sclerolepis
CATCATTCTCTAGTTGAAGCCCATCATGCCACTCAGTATAGAGAAAAACTTTTTGATTATTTCAAATTCCTGGTAAAATTTAAATTTATGAAGCCATGCAGAATAGTCAAAAATAAATAAATCTTAAAAAAAAAAAAAAAAAAAAATCAGCACTGAATAATTAATATAAACAGCTATAATTATATATTTGAAAATAAGTTTTCTGCAGAAAGTAGCATCCTTCTGAACTTTTCTCATTGGAGATGGTGACTAATATGAGTGTGTTATGAATTCTAAACTACTTGTAGGACACAATAATGAAATTTTAAAAAATGACTTATTTTCTTAACTGACAGAAGACATTTACTTATTAGCCGCAGATGAATTTAAAAGACAAAAGAAAAAAAGAAATAATCTGGGACAATCATTTATTATTGATATAGCTTTTATTTCAACACTTTCTCATTTGATTATCTGCTTTCCGATATGGCAGCGCTCATTTGCCGTCATACATTAATAATTCAGAATTTATACCGGTGCTCAGACTCAGATACTTTCACACTTGTAGTGTTTTGTTGTTTTTTTGTTTGTTTTTTTTGTAGCTCTCTCTCTCTCTCACCCTCTCTTTTCAAATTAGAAAAATGAATAAAAACAAAAATATGACTGTTCATGGAGAGATTCTGTAGGAGAGATTTAGTAATCTTGACTCAAAAACAAATAAAAAAAAATATAGAAAAATTATCATCATATTGTCAGGAAAGAGTTATATTTGTGTTTCGTGGAGTGTGTTCTCAAGACAAAAACAGAAATATTAATGCATTATTCAAGGGTATTCACATTCCCGTACTTTTAGTTTCTAAAGGCAGTAGGTTCTGAAGCAAAATTGATTTTACATATCACATTATATTTTCTCAGAATCAGAACTTTGACTAAAACTCAACGTTAAGACTCCAGCTGTTCATATTCTATGGCTTCACACTCCTGCTCTTGTTTTGTGAGTAGAATTTCTCTCAAGCAAAAAACAAAAAAACAAAAAACATTTCCCTTCATTTGATCCTTAATCAGGTGGTAATTTCATCAGGTGTATTCATTTATTTTGAGGATCAAGTAGAATCGTCCATGCCTTGCAAAAATGTACTGAAGCCACGATGCGAGACGAGCCTTATCGGAGGAGACAGATGGGGTTGTTGATAGCTGACAGACGTGCTGATAAAGGTTTTGGCTATATCTACAATCACTTCATAGGGTGGAAAGCCTGACAGCCTGCATTTTCAAAGCGACAAAAGGCCAGAAACACACCATGCTCTGACAGATGGAGAGACTGTGTTTTTAATAACCTCAGTGCCTTGGCGGCCCAGCAATGATGCCTGACACAGGGGTGTCAGTGAGGGACATCATGCTGTTGTGCCTTCTTGGCTGTCACATCTGTAACACGGCCAAGGTGATATCATCTTTTCTAGACTTACAAAAGTGGCAATATGGTAGCAGAAACACTTGTCATGTGGAATTTGCTCTTTCTGTGCACTTTGAAATGTTAATATCTCCTTTTCATGAGGTCAGTTTTAGCATCAACAGCCAGATGTCCAGTCAAAAGTTAGCATTCCTTTGAGGTCTCTTCATCTGAGTTCTTTTAATGCAGATTTTCTGAAGAGTATGCAGTGAAGCTCATACAGTATGCCAGACATTTCTTAACTTGATTTTTTTTTCTTTGCTAAATTTAAGCGCTCGTGCTGCAGCCTTTCAGTAAACACGGTCAATGTCAAGTCAAAGACATTTCTCTTAAGAGACGTAGCTCAATCCATGCAACTCTCCCGCTGCTTGGCTGACATCTCACAAGCTTCAGCAAAGCTGCTTTAACTGTCTCAGTGACAGATGCAGGAAGAGCTTCTGCTGACCGCTGAGCGTTAATGTGAACTGATCTCGTCTTTGAAAGGTGCACTGAATTCTAATGTCAACAGCTATGCTCATCTTTCATTAGCATTATGAATCATTGTCTCGAGTCATCGTGCTGTTGCTCTGCTGATGACTCATTGCTGTGTAGGTTTGATGTAACATAACCAATCATTTATCAACAACTCCTCAACTTTTTATTTATTTATTATTATTATTATTATTTGTTCATTTTTTTTTCGTCTGGACTGCACTGATTCGAAGTACTCACACATAATGTCTAAGACAACAACTCTCATTGCGAGAATGCTGCTCTCTATTACACATCACATTATAGTTAAGGAGTAAAGTGGAAAGCTCCATAGAGAAAAGAACTATTGACGGGCCATTGATAAATAATATATTACTCTAGAGAGCAATTTGATGTGAAATGCAGTGTGGTTTGTTATGAAGTGTTAATAGAGTACAGCTGAACTAGGTGAAAATCTCTTTTTTTTTCTGCGACTGAGCTCCTTATTAATTTGAGAGAAGCTGAGATGCATCTCCACTGATTTAGCTGATTTAGCATACTTTCTGAAAAAGTCAAAGTCAAATTTGTAAGAACATTTAATACAAATTGAGTTGTCTAAAGTGCTGTACAAACAACAGACATGAAAGTAAAAAAAAAAAGAAAAATGATAGCATGACTTCAAATAACAAACACAGAGGTGGGACCAAGTCATTGTTTTACAAGTCTCAAGTCTTTGTCCTCAAGTCCCAAGTCAAGTCTCGAGTTGAGACAAGGAGTTGAGACAGGCAAGTCCCAAATCAGAAACTTCATATTTCAAGTCCTTTAAACAATAGTGCAATGGAGAGAGAGTTTTGGTTTTTTTTTCAAGTCAACAGGCTCAAGTCCAAGTGATGTCACAAGTTCTTGGTGTAAAAGTCCAAGTGAAGTTGTTGAGTTGTTCAGTGTTGAAGCAGGAGGCCCGTATACCCAGGCTACAGTCCCACAGCAGTCGCAGATTGGACTCGCGGCCTGCAACCCTTTTCCTGCGCGTCTATTCGGTCTCTACCTGACTTTCCTGTTTCTTCACGGTAAATAAAAGCCACTAGACGCACAAAATCTTTAAACAAAAACAAGTTTCAATTCATCAAGTTAATACCTCAAGACTGACTTCAGTCAAAGTCATGTGACTCGGGTCCAACCTCTGCCAAAATAGAAAAAAAAAAAAAAAATTTGAATAAATAAGCATAAGCAGATAAGCAGTTTTGAAGTGTGATTTAAAGTTATCAGCTGTGGGTGAGATTCTGGTATGGAGCATTAGTCTGGCCCATACGTTTTGCGCAGAGGCAGCAAATTAGAGCGATAGACAGAAGTCAAATCCATGCAAAAACTTCAAAAACAATGAAAGAAATGCAAAATCAGCATCAAAACTTTAAGGGAACTACTAAAGGGGGGTGAGGTAATTGTGCTAAGACAAGCATGTGAGATGATCTCTCTTATCTGAGTCTGTAAGGAGGTTGGCAGCAATATTTCTTAAAAGTATTTTTGGCTCTTGTGGCCTTTATCATTGACAGTGAGCAGACAGGGGAACACACACAGCACGGTTGCAGGCTAGGAGTCAAACCTGCGACTGCTGCAGGAGGACTGCAGCTTCTGCATGTGGACTGCCTGCTCTAATCACTGAGCTATCACATTTTTAACATTTTGAAGACAAGCGATAAAAGACTGACTCACACCTGACGGTCGCGGTCGTCATGGCTGGATAATATAAACGCATGGATTATGTTTTTAAAATCAGTGACAAATGACATGGATCTTCAAACACAGGCAGATCCAGAGACAGATACTGGTCAGGAGATAGTGGTAGTTTTTTCTATCTGAAGGTTTGCTTGTTTAATCCATGACTTCTCCTCAACGAATGTTGAAGTTTTGTCAAGCAAGATACTGAACCCCACATCTGCCCCAGTGTGTTCCCCACTCCCTGTAATAGGAAGACAAAACCATATCGGAGAAATATAACTTGATCAGTTAAGTGGGCAATCTCTTATTTCCTCTGGTATTTGTCTGGCCTACTGTTATCTCAATCCCAAGTGCAGCAGAAGAAAAGACACATCGCTTTGACTGAGTCACTTCTACCCCAAAACATACAGCTGTGGTACAAGTTGCCCCTGAAAGTAACTGCAGACTGCTGATGAGCAGCAGGGAACCTCGGGCTCTAACCATGCACATCTGTCAGGTATGTTTGAGCAAAAGTGTGCTGCATTATTAATGACACACTGCTTGGAGGGTAAGCCTGGGGATGACATCTGTCAGCGAGCGGCACATTTCTTTCTGGGATACTTCAGTCCAGACTGACTTGAGCAAAGGAGCGTGTTTCGTGTGCGCGTGTGTCTTACGTGTGTGTGTGTGTGTGTCGACATGTTTCAGCATTCTTCTAAACTGACCTTCTCTGTACTTAAGCTTTATTCATCCCCCACTTTTCTACTAACTTCTTACATTACCATCTCCTTACACTGCACACTTTAAAGCTGCTTTGTCAGACAACACACTTGAGGCTATTTTAGAACTCATTAGTGTAATTGCCAGTAAACTGCAATTATTTTTGCAGCTGCAAACTGCTTTTCTAAACGACTACAGACTCCATTGGGGTAGCAAATGAAAAGGATACCAGTGCCAGATTACCTGGATTTCCCTCTGTGTCCTTCAGAGTCACAATAATTACTGTTCAAAGGCTAAGTTAGTTCATCTGGAGAGTTCCCTGCACAAAAAAAACGAAGAGTCAATTTCTCTTCCCATTCTTTAATAATGTTACATTTGTAGTCCTGTCTGTGGCTACTGTAACTCAATAAAAAATGGATGAATTAATAACAGGCTCAATTGAAGGTACTTGGTCAGCATTCATGTTCCAGCTTTTTCTTCTCCACACATAAAATTCCCTATTCCCTGCTAACATTAATTATTCACACATTAAGGACTGTAAGTGTGTGTCAGGGTGTGTGTGTGTGTGTACTGTAGGTTTGCGGAAAACAAGCTTTGTATAAGAAGTTTTTCTAATTGCAGTCAGTACAAAAGAGCAAAAATGGGAAGGTTTTAGATAAATCATTGAGGTACAGTGCATGGTGCAGTGGTGCTTATGCAAATGATAGATATCCTGAATTTTACGACAGCCAAAATAAATAATTGCCTGAAAAATGAAGGTGGACAAAACCTATCATTAGTGCAAAATTAGGAGTAAGTAAAAGATCACAACTCATTTGCAGCCAAATTATCAGAACTTACAAAACAGTATAATTACCACAAAGAGGTACAGGCTTGGGATCAAGCCTGGTGTGGCAGAAATTGCATAATTAATCTCTGTGAATGAGCATTTACCGGACAAAGAACGAGCGTGCGTAGATTTTTCTCTGGATTTGTTGGTTCATGAGTGCGCATGCCTGTGTTAATATATTTTTTCTTTCAATGAGACCTTGGACAGGAAAAGAAATAGATTCAGAGAATCTTCAAATCAATTCTTGGACAGCTGGGGCTGGGGAGATTAGAAGGGAAGCACTGGCGGCCTGCAGTGCAGTCGGACAGGCCCCAGAGTAAACACTAATCTCAGGATTATAGACCTGAGGGAGACGTACCTGTTTTCTCTCATTTCGTTTCCTTTTGCTCTCCGAGCAGTGACAGTCTATATTCACAACTAACTTCTGTTCCCTGAAAATACTGCAGTCCCTGTTTCCATCTGTAGAGATACACAATGAAAAAAAAGTTACTAAAAGCTTCTGCCAAAGCTGAAGCCGTAAATTCTATGAACGAAAGGCAGTTGGTGGAGCACGTACGCTGACTGATATATGCTGGCACGTGACTTTTGACCTTTTCATTCTCTGCTTCTTCTTTAAATAAAGCTCACTTCAAGAGTGGCCAAGTCAGAAGCAAGTGGAGATTATCTGGCTGTGCAGCTGAAAGGAACCACTCAACCTAATGAAGTAAATCAGGTAATGTGTTCAAAGGTCATTTGTGTAATTGTTTTGGTTGGACTGACTGCAGACAAATGATGCTAACCTATGTCCCACAGCTGGAATATATCATAATGCCCTTTCCAAGTGATTGGATTAAATTACAAGAGTTAATGTGTCAGAATAATGATGGGGGGAAAAGTCGCCTTACAAGGAAATAAAGTGAAAAAAAAGAAACAGCCTACTATTAAAGAACAAATCATCATAACAGTTTATGTGTCATTATGCACAGACTATTTTTAAACCTTCACTGAGCTAATATTGGAGTTCACAAATTACTTTTTTTAGTTTGAACAGCAGTGGAAGCCAGAAACCATTATGCCAGTCTGCAGAATTTTTCCCAATTTTTAATTGTTTCTCAGGCCAATTTTAATGAACAGTCCCCCAGCTAAACTCTGGCTTGTGGCCTACTGCACGCTTAGCAATCACTCACACAAGGTACCCTCATACTGAAAAGAAACAGACATGTCTCTTTCTGATTTCTGGACAACTGTTTGCTTCCACAACATTGCAGCATCTCTGGAAAAAAGAGATAACACGCTAGCAAGGAATATTAACAGGATGCAAAGCAGCACAATTGAGCTGACACCACCAAATGAGCAGCAACCATAATGCTGTATAGTCGACTGGGACAAATGAGTCACTCATGCCTGACTTATCAGTCTGTTCATCAAACTACCACATTCTCCCCATCCATGTGCTGTTGCTGCACCAAAAACAGCTCTTTTTGTAACTTGCTGGGCATTACATTTATGAGAAAGCGTTTTAAATGTACTTTTCAGATTTGAATGAGTAGATTGTTGGGGCTTTATGAGTATACATAAACATTGTCCTCTTTAAAGCTCTCACATTTCTGTTTTATATAACTAGATTACAACCTTCTATATTTTTATGAATTAAGCTGTCACATTAATAGAAGAATTGATCCACCTTATAATCATTGTATCCCTGATCTACATACAGCACACTCTGTGCGATCATACCTTGAAGTTCTATCCTCACAATAGCATCCCCAAAAAGCTCCAACTGAATCTGCTGTGCATTGAGAGATTATTACGGGAGTGATAGCTGCAGGATAAATATCTCAGTCAGCATATCTGAGCTGGAGGGAGTTCAAATGAAGGACTCTAACAGGATGAGACTTCTGTCAGCTGTGTGGTCACATTGATGAGAACGGTGGCACTCACCACACTTCATCAAGGGCTTGACAGGCTCTTAAAGTGATTACTGTCCAATTAACATTACAATAATCACGAGATGATTCCTGATACGCAACTGATTGTTTCACGACAGTTCGTGACCTCTGCAGACACATCTTTTATGGAGAGTGAATGAGACGGGTGAGGGCTGTGGCTGTTCAAACAGGAGAATGAGAAATTCAACTTCCATCCAAGCAGATTCCTGATGCTTCTGGCAGCCTGTGACTCAGTCTGACATTAGAATCGACTCAGTTGGGCATCTGCTCACGAAGTAGAGTGGTTGTCTTTTAATCGGAGTGTATTAGTTTGGTTCCCTACTTACCCATGTCGCATCTTGAGGTGTCCTTTGGGGCCAAACTACTGAACCCTACATTTCCTACTAATGCGTTCATCATTGAAGTTCAACTCATCTAAGTTGTTTTGAACAAAACAAGTCATAAAAAGAGAAGTAATGAATAAATGATGTCAGCTAATTAACTATATCGAGGTAATAGTCATCACTGCTGTGTCATATTGCACAAGTTCAAACAGGAGTCTACAGTTGATTACAAATATTTAAATAAGACTAAGAATCTGTTACTGTCCCTTGTTCCTTGTGGATTAATTTACACAGTAACTTAACCCTTGGGTGGCGTTCTACTGTCTTTTAATCTTTTTTTTTTTTCCTCACTAAAGGATAAATGAGGATAGCTCTGTTTTTAAGGATATAAAAAATGTTCACATTAGAAATGTATTCTGCACCTTCCTACTCATTTACAGTTTATTACATTTGTGGTGTTCCACTCAAGTGGACCCAAGGGTAATAAAAGTGTGGGATTTGCAAATGAAAGCAAGTAAAACAGTAGAAATACAAAAAAAGGGATTGCTTTGTACTTTTACTTTTCCTTCCTTGCTGTGCATTTTGTTTGTGTACATGTGTGCGTGTGTGTATTTGCTAATGTTTTGCAGCCTCCGAAACTCAATAAGTCAAGACCTTCTCCACTACTTTATAAGCATTATTGCTAATCTAAAGAAGTAGTCTGCACTTTAGAAAAATGCTGCCAGAAAACATTTATTGAATTACAACTCATGGTACACAGAAATACTCTTTTGTAAACAATGTCTTCTGGATGTTTCTTTTAATAAATTAAATAAAAATAATAATAATATCCCTCTCCTCCTTCTGCTCCTTCTTCTTTTAACACACTTAGGTGCAGCAAATATGTGGCATTGTAAATTACATTTTATAAAGGCTACATTTAAAGGAAAAAACAAAGAAAACCAGCTCTAGACTGATTAATAAAGTTAGGGGTTTTATATGTGTGCATAAAATATTTCAGGATTAACTTTTATCTATTCTTTATCTCCCTAACTCTCTGTGTAGCTGGATTGAAGACTTCCTCACAGACAGATGGCAGTCTGTGAGCCTGGGGAAACATATCTCTGACTCCTGGACCATCAGCAGTGGATCCCCCAAGGCTGACTACAGGAGCGAGATGGACCGTTTGGTATCACAGTGCAGAATGAACAACCTGGAGCTCAACTTTTTTAAGAGCATGGAGATGATAATGAACTTCAGGAAGGATCCAGCCCACCTCCCCCTTTCATCTTCTGTGTCACTCTGTCGAGTCCTCCCTCACCACAAGGCCTCAGCAGAAACTATACTTCCTGCGGTAACTGAAGAAGTTTCACCTCCTATGAAGATGGTGATTGATGATGAATCTACACTGCCGTCATCAAATCTATCATCACATCCTCCTCAACAGTCTGGTTTTCTGCAGCAACAGCTGGGGACAACGGCAAACAGCCAAGAAGGTGATCGGCTGTAGCCTCTCATCTCTTCAGGGGCCGTACGTCTCCATGACACGGAGATGTGCAGGCAGAATCACTGCCAACCGTTCTCACCCCGGACACAAACTCTTTTAGACCCTTCCCTCTGGCAAGAAGCTCCACTCCATCAGGACCAGGACCTCACTCCTTGTGAACTGTTTCTTCCCTACTTGGTACCTGCTAGCAAGGCAGATTTCTTGTTCTGTTAAGTGTGATTCTATGTGAATAAAAGGTACAGGAAAAAAACAAACAAAACAAAAATGCATGTTTTCTTGATTCTGGAAGAGTTAAATCAGAGCATCAAACATAACAGTTGCTTTCGTTGCGTCATAAACTTTGCATCCAGTCTCCCTGCTAACACAAAGATTCACATGCCACAAACAGTTAGCAGGGACAGAAAATTTCCAGGTTGCTATTTAATGCTTTCTTTACTAGATTTCCTGTAGTTTGTGAAGCTACATGGACATAGTTGCATATTACATTTCAAGCACAGAGGACCTGTCCGCTTTCAGAAACTTGCCCTCTGTAAATGATAAAATGTCGGTTTAAATGTAGTCCCCCAAAGGTTCTCTTCATTTTTTCCCCTCACAATCCACCTAAACTGCAAAATCATATGAATAAATAACGCGGGTCAAAGCATGGGTTTCCTTATCATCATCTCCCAATATATGAAAAACATTTTTCTGCTTTGAGGACAGTAAAATGATTTAGGAGAAATTATGAAAAAAAAAAGCTTTGCAAGAATAATAAATTACTCTGTACATGGAATCCTTCAAATTGTATGGGAATAGTCTTAAAACTCCTGCCAGACTGATGTGTGGAAACTATTGCTTTTTTAAGATAGTTGCAGATGTTATTCCTCCTAGCTGTTATGTTAACAATTGGATGGTGTTGACCAACAAGTGCCCAAACATCCACTTTTATACAGGTGCTCATGCTTATTAATGATCAATGAACCAAGTTTATTCAATTTGTGGGACGTGCCTGCTACTTACCCTCTTAATTGCTATTTACGTGAACGTGATTGCTTCTAAATTCTGGCCAAATGTTTGTCATTATAAATCAAAACTGTAATATTTAGATTGTTGTTGGCTGTAGAAAATTATGAATACATAAATAAAATGAAATAAAGTATAAACATATTGATAAAGTATAAATAGGCCTATATCAATAAAGTAGAAATAAAATAAAATAAAAGTGTGATTGTATTAACAAGTAGTGGCCATGTCAGAATCAGCTGCAAATGAATGACGACAAAAAAAAAAAAAAAAGAAAAGAAAGAAAAAGATGATTCTGGCTCCTTAAACAGCCTGAGGTGCTTCAAGAAAGATGAGAGCACAAACATTCATAGATGTTATTAATGTTTAAATTGGCAAACTATAATAGTACATGCGACTATTCTGTTTAAATTGTGAAATTGTAATTATTATTATTATTTATTTATTTTTTTTCAGTTTTGTTTAAATAGCCTGAAGGGCTTTGCTTTGCAGTTTGAACTGATGAAGGATGAAAAATGATAAAAATGGAATCAAGCTAGGATTGTGTAATGGTGGTCGTATTGGGCAATTTGGGGAAAGGAAAAAAAATAAAAAAACACTAAGAAAAAAAACAAAAACAAAAACAGGAAATGCAGGCAGTAAGAGTTTGTTAACTTTCCACTGGAAGCCTGGGGTTTGAAGAGCTGTGCAATTTTTATACTTGTCAAAATTTGTAGCAGATACATGACATGTAAATTGAAGTGGCAACAAAACACAGCCTGTGGGCAACGAAGGCAGCTGAGGTCTAAAGTTACCCTAAAGTATCTAAATGCATTACAAAGAATAGAATTTGAGTGAGTGTGCCATTGTGGATGCGAGCGAGATCTTTTGCTCTTTACAAAAACTACTGGTGAAGGTTTTCTAATTCCTGCTTCAGCTGTCTAATGTTGTCAGTAGCAGGTGAAACAAAAATCATAAAATCCAAAATAAGACTGTGTGATTATTCTCTGATTACAATTGACATCTGAAAACCTTTGCAGACACCCTGATATGAAGTTATTATATGACATGAGCAACCCCATTTTAAAATAAGAGCACATCAACTTTTAAACAAATAATTTGTTATACATTGGTGTCTTCTTTTTTCTTTGATAATGTATAACACAAACAAAGCAAATGTAAGTAAATCTAGCAGCTTTGAGCCTGGCATTACATTTTGTAAAAGCAGGATTCTGAGATTAGGATGGATTTATCCTTTAACTAAACTTTTATGATCACACCAAGTTGCGCAGAAAGGCAGGTGTGATTTTCATCATACATGCGCGATAGCCCATGTGAGAGCTGTCGGAGACTTTCTGCTGTAAGAAAGAAGTAGCAGTGCTTCAAACAACATGGAGAAAGAAAACAAAACAACACCTTCTCATGTCTTGATCAGCACAAGTCTTATTCCTAAAATGCATCAAACAATGATATAATATTTGAATTGTAGTGGATCGTCACAGGATGTGATGTCATCTCTCTCAGCTACCTTTTGTCCCGCTGATGAATCCAAGACTGACAGTCACCAGACCCAGAGACCATCCGGATGGTGTACTGCCAAAGACGTTCCACAAGAAGGCTCAGAAAAAGCAAAGCCTCTGCAGAGGTAATTGTCATTATGAAAGTGAGCCCACTGCAAACAAAGAATGGAAAAAATAGAAGAAATAAACTTTGAATTCTCAGTGTTAGTGAAAATATCTGTCGAGGCAGAGAGATATTTTCACTTGACCAGAAATCTTGTGTCCAGTTTAGACTTGTAAGAAGGTGAAATTTTTGAAACAGGTGGGGGAAAAAAAAGAAAAGAGGAAAAGCTGAAATTTAGATCAAATTACTTCAAAACAGATTTGCTACAGCACAGTAATAAGTGAAGGTTAGCACACTGAAAATTAGCACATAAATCATAATCAATAATTCTAAGTCCTTATGAAAAAGTACAACCCAGAAAGGTAAAATACTGATAATAATAAAATAATCCAAAATTATTAAAAAAAACAAATTATGTATGAATAAATATTAAACTTAAGTTTAGATGAATAAATAAACAGGTAAGCAACTAAGTAAATAAATCTATAAAAAAAAAGACTGTCAGTAAGTAAATGAATAAATAAATCCATATTATACCAGAAATGGATAATTTTCACATGGGAATGTAATGTTTATTTCTCATAATTTAGCTTTCTTTCTCTCTTCTTTTTTGAAGCACAGTAACAAGAAAATAAACCTCAAAAATGAAAGTGGAAATTTACTGTGACTCAATGTCAGTATAGTGTGTATGTGGTGATTTGTGAAAAGATTTTTTATAAAACTCTGGGTATTGATGGTTGTTTTCACTGTAAATAACTACATTTAACATTTCCTGGTTAATTAAGACATAAAATACATATTGACTGTTGAATTAAGAGTATACCATAGACTCAATGAATACATTTTTTTTTTTTTTTTTAAAAAGATAAGCAATTTAATATCTCCATATATATGATTTTAAATCTTGACAAGAACAGAAGAAATTGCAGTGCATTCATTGAATTAGGCATTATGCATAATCACATAAAAAAGGATGTGAGACACATCTTTTAATATTATGTCCACTCAAAATTCACTCATCTGCTGACACTTTAGTTCTTAGAAGAGAAGGCTGTGTGATTGTAGTTTTTAAATTGTAATGTTTTTTTTGGTGGTGTGTTGTACACTGAGTATGAGTCGTTGATGTGATCCCAGCTGACTTCAGAATTTATATCCAAAGTAGTTAATTCAGCATAGATTTCTGATCAATTGATTTTTAATGCATAATTCTTTTAAGACCACGTTTCTAATAGATTCAGAGCTGAAGAAAAAACAAAAAACAATGTAAACAATTATTGACTATATATGGCAAAAATGAAAAAAATAACCTATAAATTTTCTTTTGCTTTTACAGTCATTTGACAATACAAATTTTCTTCACCATCCATCGATTCAGGTTGGTTTGGTTTCAACATAACACGTCAACATTTAGTACATCTTTCTGACTATATTTAAATGCCATTTCAGGAGGATTTGATTTCATTTGAGTCCAGAGAATTTAATTGGAAACCTGAAACATAACCCACTCTGCAGCAGGTTAAGAGTTCACTGTACGTTACCATGGTGATCTCGCTATGTTTAAAGAGAGCGACCTGTAACTGGAATTTTTGGCTTCAGTCTCATCTGACCTCGCTAATCCACTTATTTTCCGCGAACTTTTATTGAACCCATGTGGTTGAAAAGCGCTATAACAGATCAGTACAGGTAATAAAACAACTTTTTTTTTTTTTTTCTGGTTACAGAAAGGTGAACTGAGCCAGTTTCTCAAAAACCTGCTCTTCATCTGTAACTATATTTCTTCTGACATGACTGCAGAACACAAGTCAACTCTGCACTTCTATAAAACAAACTCTTGATCTCTGAACCGCAGGTTGCGGCAACAAAAAAGAAAAGATGTTTACATTTGTTGTACAAAGTTCATTTTTTTCTCTTCCTTTTCCCCCACAAATTTTACCTCAGGCTGAAATAAAATATATTTTATACAATACACTCCACAGCTGAAGAATAAAATGTCGCTATTGAAAGATGATTAGATACACTGATGCACATATAAAACACAAACACGATTAATATAAATTATCGTTCTTTCACTTGGTGACCCTTTGCCCTAGAAAATCCAAAATCAGTCAACACCATTTTTTGGATGCTGATGCAACCCCCCCCTCCTCTTTTTTTTTTTTTTTTTTTTTTCTAATTTCATGATCAGGAGCTCATTAGCATGATTAGCAGGTGGTCTCCAAATTGTGATTAATATGATTTGATACAGGGAGATAGTTCTGCCTGAGTCTAATATTTAGCTGATCTGAAAGACAATGAGCATTAATTATGATTGTTACTAAAGCTCCATATTATTTATTCCTGGATAATCTAACACTGGAAAAGGCAGAGTGATATATTTGAAAGTAAAGAACGAGAAGAGAAGGACGTGCCTGAAAGAATGTTTGAAGAAAAATAAAAAATGCTGCACATCTGACACAATATACAAATATGAATTATTTCTGTTTATATATATATATACATACACAGATAGATAGATAGATAGATAGATAGATAGATAGATAGATAGATACTAGAGCTCTCCCTGAACTGATAGCAGATCTGCCCGGTGCCTTTCACTTCCCAGATTTCAACGGGAAAACAATAAACAAGTCTGTGGGGGGAGATGGAGAGATTGATAGGCATGCAGTTCTGATCACTCAACCAACAGAAGCTCACTTTACCGATGCAGTGCTTTATGCACATTTGTGTTTATGAAATTGCAATCGATTGTTTCAATTACATGCGCGGCTGGACCATAACGTTGTCACAATTGATGTGCTACTCTGAATCAGCCATTGTAAAATCATCGGCTTTGTGAGTGATGTAAAGAAAAGCCCCATTTTCTGATTTTTTTGTTTTGTTTCTTGTTTTGTGATGTAGACTGTAAATAAAATAATGAATCTGCAATCTTAGCGTAGGTGCTCATTTGTGGGCATAAATGTGACAGTAACCCTGTGATAGAGATCATGGGTTTAAGTAGTTTGGTATATATAAAGTCTGAGATTTGAATTTGAAAGGTGAAGCATGGGCACAAAGTAATATCTGGATCACTTTCAATAAAGACTGGAGCAGAGAACAAACTTTCCTTGCACTCTGCTAATTTACATCATAGTTTCCATTTGTGAAAAGCACAGAAAACAGTACTTTATGTTGCACAAATGTCATGAAAAGTGGTACACAAGTGAAGTTTGATTGATTGATTATTTGAAATCCATTCACCCATCCACTAACTACTATATTTGAATATCTATCTATCTATCTATCTATCTATCTATCTATCTATCTATCTATCTATCTATCTATCTATCTATCTATCT
>JBAMYA010000008.1:14272044-14286640 GCA_037176975.1 Arrhamphus sclerolepis
ATTTAGTAAATATAAATAATTTTGGTAATCCCAAGTGACCTAAAAAAGGAAAAGTTTAGTCTAACCCTGATTTAATGTCAAATTGTGAGGATAGAAAAGTTGTCTGTTTGTACAGTGTATGTAAACTTCTGGTTTCAGTTGTATGTATGTGTTTTTCCTTTTATTTTTGTTTTTCCTTTGCTTTTGGGTTGTGTTGTGTCAGGGATGATCAGAGCAGTTCATTCATGTCATGATCATCAATGTCTTTGTTTGTCAAGCTCAGCTCTGTTGATGAAAACAAGGATGCCTATAATCTATGAAGAAAAACAAAACATAAAGCTATTCATCTATTCAGCTATTCTTGTTTACACTTGGATATATACCTTCTGAATGGTTGACTGTGTCTGAAAGCCCAGACTGACAACAACTGCTACAACCTCAGAACGCTTAGTGATTTAGAGTTGGTCAATGATCGGTGATGATTCATGATGGGTTTTTTTTTTTTGTTTTTTGTTGTTTTTTTTTCATGGAAATTGGTTCATATCTGCCCTCAACTTTAACAGCAGCCCCACTAAAATGAGAAAAAAACAAAAAAAAATACAGTTTAGATAAAAATAATTATCGTCCTCAGTTCTCCATAGAGAACTGATCTCCATCACAGAGAATGATCTATAGGATAGTCTGAGACTCACTCAGTTATGCAAATATGAACTTTGCAAAGTTCAATTGCAGTGATTATCCACATCTTTGATTAAAGTGAAATATAGAGCAGTGTAATGACCACTGCCTCTATTTGCAGTTGGGTTTTAATCTTTTTGTTTTTCTAAACCTCTCAGCGACTATATGTAGGTGTGGTTGGTCATTATTCAACAGCATTTTCTGGAAAGCATACAGGTATAACCTGTCATCCAAAACATCATCTGAAAGAGAGCCACCAACTCTGAAATATCTAATAATAAAAGTGTTTCTTAAACTCTTGAACTTAAAGCTAACCATATCTGCATGGTTATACTTATATCTCATTTTTTTCCCCTTTAATCCACTCCAGAATGTTGTTATTGTATCGCCAAAAAAAGGGGGGTGGATTGATTCACATTTTAAATCTTCATGTGTTGGTGAAACCTGGTTGTGAAGCAGTCACATCTCAGCAGGTTCCTTGACTCAAGTGTGACAAGTGGGACTTGCCCAACATGATGCTGTGAGTGGCATACTGCTGGTTCGTATGTGCTTCACTTCACACTCATCTTCTCCCACAGTGATGGACAGCACACACACAAACACACACACACACACATCTCCAAGGGGAGATGTGTTTCAGGGATAGGCCATACAAGACATCAATGATCCGATGCGTCCAAGGAATGCAATATAGTGGGCTTATTTGTTCAAATTGTCAGCAATCTATTTGTGATATTCTCTCACTTCAAAAAGCATGACTTCAGCTTCCCTGCTGCCTTTAAGCTTCTATAAGCATTCTGCAGCTTTGCTCCACATTATTTTTAAATTCCTTATCATATATAACACGAAGCACAATCCCTGGCTTACATCAACAAATACCATTGTGTTAGATTATCTCGTAAGATTAATAAGCATGTTTTTTTTTGTTTTTTTTGTGATTTAAGGTAAGTTAGATCGTGTACAACACCAGAGAGAGTAATCATTCAAGACTCCAGCGGAGATATTAATGCAGGAGAGCAAGTGCACTTTGTAACATAATTAAAAGTTGTCCGGGGGTAAGAACTGCTGCAGGGTGCAATTACTCATAACTGCCAATGTAATAACATGAAAGCGTGTGGCTCACGGTATTGTGCACATATTCAAACAGATTTCAAATTGGTGACACACTTTCTTTCTCAGGTTGTCTGATTCTGTGAACGAGTATGTCAGATTAAGAGTTTGGTTTACAGACACAGACGTACGCCCAGGGAAGTGCACAGTCTTCCCACATGGCCTGTCAATATTAGTATTGTTATTAGTATTGTTATTATTACATTAAACAATATATCAAATGTAGCAAACCTCACGTTCCTCTAACAGCTCAAGAATACAAAGCACAGAAACACTTTGTGTTCACTCATGCCTGAAAGTGTTTGACAGGCGTATGGCTGTCGCTCTGTTACATGCAATGGAAATGCTTAATCAATGGAAATGTCCATGCCCTGCATACACCTGCACCCCCATGACACTGAATTGGGGTAGACACAAATAAAATTAGAGGTAGAACTTAATTTTTAATTGTCTATAACATCATTTTTGAAACCACTAAGCTGGTAAGGGTATCTGTATATAATTAACATATCCTTGTTTGTGTTAGATAGGGTCATTAAGGTTAATTGAAATCTTACTTCAAAATTCTGTCTGGAAGCCAATCGTGCAGCCTTTACTGTATATTCATTTGAATTAATATAGAAGAAGTAGGGAGTCGGTGTTGCTAAGCCTAATGATGGGCAAATGCTGCGTAACAACAAAGGCCGGCCCTGTTCAGCTTCCTCCACAATACTTGCAGACAAGGCATCTCAAAGTAATGTGGCTGTCACCAGTGCCCCTTTTCTGCCGCTGCAAAGGAGATGTTGCTCATGCGAACTGAGTAGAACATGAATATGATCTTGCAAACAAAGCCTTGAGGGTATTGGCTACTGAAGTCCATGTACCAGACTTTCACTGGGCCCCACTTTGAAGCACTCTCTAGAGATAAACACACTTTTAGGATGCTACGCTGATGACCTTCCGATAGTTCTAAACATCCCACTCCTATCCCCAATTAGCCATGTGTTTTATGTATATTCTCATCTTTCTTCAGGCAGAAAATAAGGAAATATAATATAATAACTTCTAATGCAATATTCAGCTTTGAATATTGCATTAGTGCATTAATGCAAATGTTGAGTATATTTTGCTATTCATTCACTGTTGTTACTATTATTATCCATATAACTACTATCAAAATGGGCACCCACTGTCTCAGAGGAAGCCACTTTCTCCCCAGTACCTTTCCCGTTTTTGATAATGCGTCAGACAGTTTTTAACCCAGTTTCAATAGATTCAGCATCTCCTAGATGTTTTCCTTGATTGATGCATGCCAATAATTTGACCCTTCTGAAACAGATTAACATCTTTTCAATGACCAAAGGATGTGTCTTCTGACATGTTTTTTTGAGAAATGAGAAGATATTCACTGTTCAGTTAAATAACTAGCATAATGTGGGGGGTGACAAAACTCACAACACTATTTTAGATCTTTTATTTGATAAATGTAGTTCATGCAAATGCCTACAAACTGCATTAGTTTGAGATGCACACCTATAATTTTGTAATAATTAAAAAAGAAAAAAAAATGACTTGGCTTTTTTTTTTTTTTTTGTCTTTTCATAAAAAGATCTGAACTTCTTATTCCAATTCTGAGTTTCTTCCAGAGGCAGAATTATAATCCAAGTGGCCTTTGATCGTGTTTACTGACAGAGACTGTGTCCTGCCGTGGAATGTTTGCTGACGACAAACAAAAGGATTTCAAGTAAAGTTGGATCATTCTGAACTGTATGTAAACTGTATAAAAAAAGAAAAAAGCAAATATTGTGCTAAAAGGTCACATTGTATTGTAAGGAACTTTTAATATTATTTAGAAAAAGAAAAAGGGGAAAAAAAGCAAAGAAACAGTAATGTGGAGCAGTCAAGCGTTACATCCAAAGCATGGCAATGACATCACAAATTATGTGACCTCAGCGTAGGAGAAAACATCCGGATTCTGACTGCATTCAGATGACAGAATGAGTGTAAGTCAGGACCGGTTATGCACACAGCATGCACATGGGTCAAGAATAATCACAGAGGTCTCACCGAGAAGATAATCACTCCTTGATTGCACTCTGTGCTCTCCTATAGAAGAGTTCAAGTGTGATTTTAATTTTCCTGGTTGCCTCCTTGACCTTAAAGGTCTTCTTGAACATCAAGGACTTTTTTATAAAACAACTGAACATCATTTGTTAAAGTGGGAAAATGGCTGTTATTTCTTCTTTTGAATTACAACGTGACAGGCTTATAGCGCTATCTTTGTAACCATGACATCAATCTTGTTTTCAGTGAAGCATTTATTCACCTGAAGTCCAAATATAGAAGAGCAGAAGTGTCATAAACTGGGACCCCGTACAAATGTAAAAACTACTTCACAATTCTAAACTGGCTTTCAGTGGTTATTGAAGATAGATTATGGGGATGATAAGGGTGATAACACTAATAATTCAATTGATGAATAAGGTTGGTCAGGAATCTATTATTACTCTGTGCCTTTTTTCATCAATAACCAGTGGCTGAACCCTGCTAGCAGTCATTTCCCATCTCACAGACTGTCTGGATGACTGATCAGGGTTGTGATTGTCTCCCCTCTCCCCATCACATCACCACCACATGCGTCAGCAGCTGCACATACATCTTGAGCAGTCTCTAACTCCAAGCCAACACAGTCTAGAGATCTGGTAAACGTTGCAATCAACAGCAAAATTGGACCAATTTCTCATAACCTTGTCTACACATGGCACCTCGCCTTGTAACATGGAGTCTGTCGGCAAAGCAGGTGTATGGCCCAAGAGGTGTTGAAGAGGGTCAATCGACATTTAATTATCTGCTGCTGGCTACAGGGGCTGCATGGGCATTGTGGACCTGATGTAATGGGGTAGCCAAAAACCCTGTCATGATAACACCTCTGACACTGCAGCCTGTTTCATTAGAAAGCTCAGTGCAGCCACAGACAACAGACAGCTACACAGGAAGCAAGAAATACGTGAAATGGACATCACAATTGCCCCTTTTCTCACTTGTAAAAACTGAAGCATTGAACATTCCCAAATATAAAGTCTGTCCGTCCAAACCATTTTTTGATTTGTTGCTATCTGTTCTTTTAAGAGATCGATACAACACTCTCTCAGTCAGAAAGGCTTGATCTGTGGCCTTGTGATGACACAATCATTTTTTTTCTTTAACAAAACCAAGATTCTCATTTAAAAAAAAAAAAAGGCGAATACGGTACCATCAAAGAGACTTGAGAAAGCCTGGCATCGAAATCATAATTGCATCAAACTTAGAGATGGATTCCCATTGACCATTGTTGCGGGGGGTTGTTCGATCTTCAGCATTATGCTCAGTCTGGTGGCAGAGTGCTTTATGTTGCTCTTGAGGGGGAAAAAAAAAAAAAAAGAGTTAAATCAATAGTGAAAAATGTTCCACATGATTCATTTGTTTGGCTCAGTCGAAGAAGCAGCAATTTTTCCAAATAATTATGAACAATGTCACATCTCGGCTTGCACATCTTCTCAAGCCAATCATAGGCTTACAAGCAAGTGGTGAAAGGCATTGTGCAAATTGATGGTCCTCTTTCCTCTCTCGAAGTCCTCAAAGAATAAACAAAATGCGCTGATCAATCTAGTGACATAAGTACACTTATTGTCAATGTCTCCGGCTTTACAATAGAGACTTGAGGTTTCTGGAGCTATTAGTTATGACCAACTTGCTAGACGAGGCATTGATCGTTGGCTGCTTGTAAATGCAACAGCAATCATTTTGCAAAGGCAAAAAAAAAAAAAAAAAACAGAGCTGACTATGCTGCTGCTGGTGGGTGTGTGTGCCATGCATAAAAAGTGCCAACGTAAATGACTTTTTAATTTACTTAAGGAAGGACCTGGAGTTAATTCAACAGTGGCTTCTCTTATAGATTTTGTTGTCCTTCAATGCATGTTTTTCCTCTCCTTTCTTTTTAACTTTTTCTGTGGCCTTTAAACAGCCACATGAATATCGGTAACTCTCACAACAACACTGTTGTTTCATGAGTGCAGTCCATATTGCAGTCTCAATCTCAATAAAGTGACTGAGCAAGGCTGTTCTTCATACTGATATAAAACTGAAGCATCATTATTCATAGATGGATCATTTTGGTGACGTTATATGAAAAAAAAAAAAAAGATTTTTTTTTCTGCTTTTGTAAAAATCGTCAAAGACTGAGAGAAACTGAATGCATTAAGTTGAGTATTGCAGTTTATTTGTCAGGATTTTAAATCAAGGACCCTTTTATGTGGAAAGATTGCCCAAAAATGAGAAGAAAACATTTTACAGAACATTTGATGAATGCATTACTTTACAAATTGAATTTTCAAATTATGAACATGGATGAGTTCAGATAAAAACCAATGACATTAGCCTATAAATGTATCTCCTTTTACTTCAGGAAGTGAATGGAAACTTCTACAAAGACAGCAGCTTTTATGCTGGAATAGTAAAACTTCATAATAAGTATACAAACCATTTATAATGCCTAATAAATGATTGACTCTTAATGATTAAATGCATGATCAGGATGCAACTCAATTGAATTGATTGATTAAAATCAATCAACTTAGTCTAGAGTATCATCATTCTCCATAAACCCATGCTTAAAATGCACATATTGATAAGTGATGACCTTTGGATAAATGCTTGAGCAATGCTGAGCAATCAACACGTGTCTGAAGTCAAGTGTAATTTAACCAAATTACAGCTTTTCAAGCATAAATCAATTTATCAAGGTAAAATTCAAGAAAATGATATTGATATTTCTTAACTGTTTTATGAGCTTGTACATAAAGTCTTACTGACTTCATCATGCTCCTGTATTTCAAGCAGTGCTTAATGAGTGTCTATTATGTAGCAATATGTTTAAGTGGTACTAACTGAAGTTCATGTTGTTCCACGTTTGTTCTCTGATTGTGACCGAAACAGACGTATTTTCTTGAACTGAAAGTTTAGGAACAATATAACACAAGACAACAAGATTGCTTTGGTCTTTCCTGAATAATCTTCCTGTCTGCATGTCTTTTGAGCCAAAGCTGACAAACTTTATGCTTAATGTCATTTGTCATTGTGACAGTGAGATTATAACATGCTGCTTGCAGGGACAGCAAGGCGAAACTTGATGTCTGCGTGTTCACAGCCAGCATCGCAATTTGTGGTGGCACAATTTAAGATCTCAAATATTCACTTTTGTAGATGTTCATAAACAACTTAAATCTACCAAATGTACTTAAACTATCTACATGTAGAAAAAAAATGTTTTGTTTCGCATGTTCCCATTGTCACAGTGAGGATCCCTCCTGCTCCTCAGTCCGACTCCCCCCCGCAGCTACAAGCCATGTGATTGAGAGCACAGACCGCAATGTCTCTATAGAGGGCACCCACAGCCCCAGAATGTCTTGTTTGCTCGAGCTGTGTACATTTTGTATTTGAAAGAGCAGCGAGTCAATGAATCTCGATAATGCGAGAGCCGGGCCACATAACTCACGTTGATAGTCCTTACATTGTGCCAAGTGGCGATAAATCTGCTCTGGGAGACATGAATATGCAGTGGCAGTCAGTCTGGCTTGTTCTTGCCTGCGTGCCCCCTGATGCACAGTTTATTCCTCTCCCCCATTCCAAACAGAAAAATAAAACCAATGAGCCGCAGCGCTCTCTCATCAGGAGCGTTGTATTAAGCGAGGAAGGGGGAAAAAATGTAGCAGTGCATTTCTCAAAAATATGCCTACAAATGCAAATCATTAATGTGAAATACTGCAATTTGTAGTGGAAGGATTTAATATCTCAAATATCCAGTTTTGTAGCTGCAATATAAAATTGTGATCTATCTTTATTTCAGTGATGGTGCAAGAAGTTTCATGTGTCTTTTTAAGGCTTAATGCACCGATAAACAGGTAATTCCATGTGCCCTATCCATCTTTAATCCCCCCCACTGCAGTGGAGTGAGGGACACAACTTCTATATGACAGAAGATAAATGTATCATGCGGCTTGTGCTTGACAGCATTTGGTTGAAAAATGAAAAATGGACAGCAAGATACGCGCCAGGCAGTTACCGGGGTATTAGGCTCTCATTGTCAGAGCAGAATGTCTCAACGGCGATAAGAAGCCTGCTTTTTTATTTTTTCTTGTCAATGGCCCAACCCTCAAATGGCACTTATTTCCCACATGCAAATAATTTATCTTTCACAGCTGTGGAGGCACTTTTGAATGGGGCTCTTTCATTTTGCTTGAGGCAATAAGCCCTGTGCTGCAAAGACGAAATAAATTAATCTGGAGCATTTCAGAGACAGAAAAAAAGAAACAAACAAATGCAGACTAAAATAAGGTGAAAATAAGGAATTTGGGTAATAGCCTTTAGAACTGATAAAATGGCAAAAACAGAGACCCTGGTGATCATTCACATCACTCTCACCTCCACAGAACACTTTGACATAGTTGACAACTATGCGTAACGACGCGTGCCTCTGGTGGCACCGCAGAAGGAGGGTCGTCAGACGCACGCACATGCACGGCTCTTGGCACTACATTTCCGTCTTGCACAAACGTGTAAAACGAACACTGTGCACCGGGGAACCTTTCTGAGCAGATGGACGTCTTTCAGTAACCAGCCTCGTGCAATAAAGCGTGCGCAACTGGAGCAGTGCGGGTTTCCTTCACTTGTGTCATCAGAAGTGGGACGAGGGACTGGAGTGATTCAACAAGAAGCATCTCTGAGTCTGTGTGTGTGTTGAAATTCCTCAGCACTCGTAGTGCAGTGTGTGTAAAGTGTGTGGCTTTTTTTCTTTCTTTCTTTTTTCTTTTTCTTTTTTTTTTTTTTTAAATCTGTTTCGGAGAAACAGAATCGTTTGATGAGAGCCAAACTTCCGCTGGCGCAGTTCTCATCCTCCTTCCACAGCTCCGGCTCGGCTGTTGCCGTGGTACCTGCCTGCAGACCGATAGCACCGTCGTTAGGAGGGTATACAGAGACTCCTGCAGGGGAATTGTTGCAGTTTGCGTCCGCTTGCGAGAGACTGGAGTCTTCATTGTGAGAAATAAGGAAAAAAAGAGAAGAAAAAGAAAAGAGAGAACCAAGGGAGAGCGATGCACCAAGTACAATGAGTGCAGAGTTGTCGCAGTTACCCAATTCCACATGTTCTGTCGAATTCAGTTTTGATGAGCAATTCTGACTCCTATTTGGAATTTTAAAAAGTGGATCCCTCGACATCGCAGCCATGCGAAATACTTCGCTGTGTCCCCGGAGTGCCATTTCGGAATATTGGACATCGCTGATTGCATGTCTCTTTTGGATTCAGTACTCTTATGGGATGCCTCATGTTATACGAATAGGTAAGTTGTTCACATTTACATCCCCCCCTCCTCCACCCCCCCACAAACACAAGCGCACACACGTTTGTATTGTAACCTTGAAAGTTACTCCCTATTCAGCGCATTTCAGCGCGGGTCTTTACCCGCTTTTCACGGCGGTAGCAGTTAGTTTTTGTAGTAAAAATGAGCAGTCCCTTTCGTTTACCGTGCACCCCTCTAGTGTAGGGGGTTAATTTTCATTTTACTTAAATGGTGACTGTAGCAGCCTAAGCACCAGGAGAGAAGTGCATTAAAGCACATGGTTGCCTGAAACTGTGAATGCCTTCTCCACTCAGGTACAACGAAAGGAAACATTGTGGATTAGTGTGACCTCTATGCACTCCATGTGTTCTAGAGCCAGCATGTTGACTCACCAGCAGGATTCAGCCTCAGTTTTCCTCTGTAAATAGGGGATGAATTATTCAAACAAAATAAAAGAAACAAAAACTGTTAAAAAAAACAAACAAACAAAAACAAACATCCATCAGAAAGTTTGAAACAGTGTTCAATAATTTGACCCAAATAAGAGCAGTGAGCTACATTTTGATCTTGAGACTGTTGGAGAATATGCTACAACATTCATTTATGGCACTATGACCAAAAGGTAACTGGTCCACTTGCTGTCAGAGGCACAAAAAAGAAGAAATGAGCCAAGTTTGTGCCAGGCTTTGTCTTTCACCACTAACTTACTGAGGAACACTGCGAACTGCCATTCCAGGTCTGGTGATGCGATGAAACATTCGGCACAGCAAAGAGACAGGGGCAGAATGAAGATCAATACGTTTTTTGTCACAAGGCAAATCGTTTTTGACATTTGGCAGAGTGCCATTCAGGACAATTATTCAAAATGGCACTGGCCCTCATTAACATAGCACTACAACAGCCGGAGTGCAGGCAGGGAGTGAGAGCATCTTTAATGGCACAGGGCTTTTTGTCTTCCAGATGGGTGAAAGTGAATGAATGGAACAAAATTGCATATTTCATTTTTCAGAAAGCTGGAAATTGCCTATGCAGTTGTTCATGTGTATGACACATCCAAAGGATTTTGTGTAAGCCCCCTGTGTGGTCTCTGAAAAGCTGCATTTAATTCAAAGGTATTAGGTATTAGAAGGTATTAGAAGTTGAAATAAAGCTTTAATATATGGCAGAATAACCCCGAGAGAGTGTTAGTGACCTTGTATGGTTTAGTATACATTTTTAATTGAAGCCATAGGACAGAGAAAGCACCAAGGATGCAATGATGTCTAAAGGATGGCATCATATGCAGTCACCAGGGAGGCCCTACACATATCTGTGATTGACTGCTGCCGCTGAAGAGCCATGGTTTCTTCCATCAAAGTGTGTGGTGATGTTTCAGAAACAACATAAATCCCACAGCTCTTTTCTGACTGACTGAAAGTGAAATCAGCAGGTTAAAAGGCCATTTTTTTGCTTTTATTTTTCTTTTTTTTTTGTAATGTGGCAGCTGCTCAAATGAAGACCTGAAATAGACTTGACGGGCTTTGTTTAAAAAAGAAAAGAAAAGAAAAAAGAAAAAGTCAAAGTGCAGAGACAAATTTACCTTAAAATGGTGCTGCAGTCACCCTATTGCTTTTTATAGAATCCATCATTGCCTGCAGTTGCAGGAACAGTTTGTTTCTTTTGTGTGTACGTGTGCGTCCAGAGATTGTATCTTGATAAGCCGAAAGGTGGAACATGCAAGAGAAGGTTGCTGAAATCAACTCAACACCAAAGAGGAAAAACGATTCAAAAGGCCCATTTCGTTTATATGATCTTTTAAAACTGATTGTTTGCGTGCAGCAGCTGTGTCAATGTATTCAATTCATCTTGTGTGAAAATAATAAAATATACAACAATATTCCATAAAAAACACAATTTACATAATTCATTTTTATCTATCGTGGTAGATAAGCTTGAGGGTGTGTATGAAATATGAAAAATGTTTGTATTATTACAAGCATGTAGTATTCTCTGAGAGAAAATGTTAATATTCAGTCTACTTATTTATTTAGGGTTGTGTTCTCTTTGGAGACAGTCTGTGTGTGTGGAGGGCTGTTCCCCCTCCCTTTTTTTTTTTGCAGTTTAGTACTTTATGTGGAAGTCTACGCGGGGCTCTGTGTCACATCGACCCAGTTGAAGCCAACAGAGGGCTCTTTTACAGTCTGTGCGTGATGGCTTGCATCGCCCTTCAGCACTGGTTACCAACCCAAGTGGCCAAGTGAAATTTGTTAAGGTGGGCGGTGGTATTTGAGCACGGTGCTCTGTGTCTGTGTCGTGTCTGCTCTCTGTTAGGTGTCCTGGCGTTCTCCAAGTACACCATCTGGGTAATGGTGGGCATCCAAGGTAGAGTTGTTGCCATCGATTTTAGTGCTTTTACAGTGCATCGCTCTAAGTTGAGGCCAGATGGTCGCTCTGTCTCATTCAGCCGCTTCTGTCTGTTGGAGGGAATAAAACACTACTTTCTTCTGTATTTGTCTTTTTACATGCTGTTTTTCTTTAGTCTCCTTCTGCTTTTCTTTCATACCTTCTTTTTATTTATTTTGCAACCTCTCGTCTCATCCTGGAATCATTTCAATTGAGAGATCTAATCAAGACCAAATGAACTCAATTAGATGATTTTATTTTTCTCTCTCAACATTGCATGTCTATGTAAATAATTTGTATGCTTGCCACCATGAGAAGAAGACATATATTAAACTACAACCTTGAGATTTTATTATTATTTTATTACTGATGGCTATTTTTTTTTTTTCTGTTTCATTCTGTGACCTCATTGAGCGGCATTCTGCTTGCAGTTTATTACATTGCATTGCTCTCCAGAGAGCATTTGCCCAATTTAGAAATATGTTCATATGAAAATACGTTGGTAACACACTTAAATAATAATATAATCTACCATTAAAGCGGACTGAAAAATTATGATTGATCATTATATGTCACCTTTTTCATCTGTGGATTGATGAAACTAATTTATCATTTGTTGTCTCTTCTCTCTCTGTGAGGTTAGTCGCTGCCTGACAGGGATTTATTGAATAATCAATTACTTTATCTACCTTATACTTAGAGCACTTAATCAGTGCCAGTTAATCAATCTCCCCCATAATTTGATGTTGATTTCATTTTCTCGGCTCCTCACGATGCCTCTGCAACACTTGGTCATGTGCATTTTTCATTTAGCTTTCCCAAAATGCTTCTGCAAGACGATAAGACTTCAGCTTTCATTACTGCCTCAAAGTTTCAATGTGAGCCGACAAATGTGCTGCACTTGAAGCTGTGTGCAGCACGGCTGCTCACAAGCTTCAGCGGGATGAATCGGGATCTTTTTTTTGGTCAACACTTTCGGTTGAAGTCTTCAAACACAGAGTGACTTCAGTGGCTTGTCGTTATCCCTGCACCAGCAGCAGAGAGACTGAGAAGTTTTCATGTCTTTCACTCTTCCTGCGAGCTGCAGCAAGCATCAGTGCTCCCAGAGATCCTCATTGTTGGAGGTTTGTTAAAAAAAAAAAAAAAAAAAAAAAATAATCTGATGTGTTTCAGAGCGGGAACTTGTACTGAGAATGACCCAGAGGAGAATAGTGTGGTTGAGTCAGAAGAGTTGAACAAGGGCAGGTTTGGTGATGAAAAAGAACAATGAGGGAATGTTGCATCAAAAGTTGTATCAAATTAAGATGGCCATCAGTTGCTGAGTGGAAATGAATATTTCATTATCATCAAAATTTAATCTGTCCCCAGGCAGGGACATGGAGGGCGCAGGGAGAAGCCTGCTGGCAGCGGCTTGGGGCCGGGGAGTTGTTTGGTGAATATGAACAAAGGCTGCTAGAGGTCACAGAAGAATTGGATACTGAAAAAAGCTGCTTCTTTGATGTGTAATTCCATTATCTGTTAGCGAAAGCAGAGATCGAAAAAGCAGGAATGTAACGGTTATTTGCACAAACACATTCCTTCATGCACATGTATAAACCATAGATGGAGAAACAAACTGCAAAAGAAATAGCAGGGGCCCATCTTGCCTCCTCTACCATCGGGCACATCTGTATCTGAGCTACGGCGCACACACACACACACAAATGTACTGTATAAGCCCATTCTCCATTGACCACATTTTCTAAAACATATGTCTGGTCTCATCGGGCTTCTTGTACACAATCCAATTCCGTTCTTTCTGTCAGCACACTAGTGGCTCATCATTAGCTTCAATCTCGCTGATGAGAAACGGCAGATGTTCGTTTAGCTGCATGCAGGACATGTCCCTCAATGTAGTCTTCTCTGCTTGTCTGTGATTTTATTGAGGTTTTCCAGAAAGAAATATTTAGCTTTCTAGAAAAAACAAAGAAAACATGAGGTGTAGGTTTATTTTGTAATTATGTTAAATTAAATAAGACACTCAACTTGCAATCAGTGTTAACTCAAGTCAGTATGTATGTCCAAGACAAGTTGAAACAAATGTAAATTGATCTTAAATGTGTTTGTGATTTGTTATTAGCAAGGCTGAACTACATCAAGGTAGTTCAACTGCTCACATGAGTCACACATAGTAATTATCATCCAATAATCCAAGCCACTAGGGGCTAATAGAGAAGCTCTACCAACCAGTAAGATAATCCTATGACACAGCAGGTCCCTATCTAACCCCGTCTAGCTTAGCCTAGCTGCTGCTCACACAACAGATGGTGTTTTCATATCATACTAAAAAGTGGGAGCTCTGCAGTGAAAGGTCTGCTGTAAGCATATGCTTCCGTCCATTGAAAAAAATAAAGTGGTGAGGCCATGATGATTGAAGATTTTGTGTTTTTTTTTTTTTTTCATTTACAAAAAATGGGACAATAGTTTTATTGTGTCAAGGCATGGCAGATGCTATTTTTCACACAATGTTTTTTTTTTTTTTAATATATATACATATATATACTTTTTACTGACAACTGCAATCTCAGCGGCTCTTTGACAGATCAGGTTACCCAATTTCTCTTATTGCAACAGTTTTTAGTTTAGTTTCAAATGTATGAAAATCTCAGATAACAGATATGAAAAATATCCGTCATTACCTCAGTGACAGAGCATAGAACTTAATCTAGTTCAAAGAAAAATGTCCGTACTTTTAACTAAAGAATAGCCTTTACTGTAAACATTATTTTTATGGAAAGACACGTTGCTTTGAAATGCTGAAAGCAACACAGTAAAAACTCACGTGGGTCCCATTACATTCTGAAATTGAAGATTATCAATTACAATAGGAGAATTAAGTGAGGGAAATGAGACCACACATCCTGCAAGTTGCCATGCAACAATGTAAGTGCATTGGTATTAACCACAAGACAGACTGTTTTCAAACAGGCACAACATTTTATCAGACTAAATAGATGCGAGACAGGGATAATATATTTCTTTTCTTTTTTCTTTTTTCTTTTTGGAGCATTATTCATATGAATCACACACAAAGCAGGAAGCGAGTCTTTCTATTT
>JBAMYA010000008.1:14312007-14322092 GCA_037176975.1 Arrhamphus sclerolepis
ATTACTCTTATAAAGTAACCACTTAATTCTTTCTTACTTTTGCAAGAAAGAATTGAAATAAAACAACATTTGGAACTGTTACTCTTTTTATTGTGTGTAAATGTAAATATGAGTATTTTATTAGAATGGTATCTTGGTCACTAATGTGTAATGAATGTTTGATGCTCTTAAGTGACATGACCAGAAGTAACCGAGAACATTAGATTGTCCAACTTAAAGGGATGTATAGATTTGAATGCACGGAGTATATTTCATGTGAAATTACTTAGTGACTTTAAATATAATTCTTAGTAGTCCATACTACGCCTGTAGTACAAATTAAATAAGTTATCAAGTACTATGTACGGTTGTTATTAGTTATTTAAGCTCATGTGCAAGTATCCTACAAAAAAAAAAAAAGATTTTATTTCACTTTAATTGTTTTTAAGGCAGTTGGTTTGTATTTTTTTATTACAGTAAGATTTACTAATTGGTTCTTACATCTGCACAAGCATGTAGACCCTGTGCTCGTGTGCATAAGAAACACTAAAGGTACAGAGCATAGACATTATGTTCTTTTCTTTGTTCTGAGAAATTTAAAATAGTAACGACTTCTATTTTCCTGATAACTACGTTATTTAAGTTCATACTGTCTTATGTTTTCACAAAGTTAGAACTTGATATGTCATTTCCCTCAATAGATTAAACTTTATTTTACTTTTGCAGAAGCAAACCCTGGATTAAAGCCATAGTTTGGCAGAATGAGTGCTATTGTGCCAACAATAACTTTGAATAACTAGCTACACAGTTTTGGAGAAGCTGAGCTGCAGTCATGGACACCACTACATGGAGCTCTCAAGAGATGCTCCCAGAGCCCCCTCCTACACCTGCCTGGGATGAACCTTGTGGTGGTTGCCTCTCCTCTTCCTCCTCCCACTGGCAGCAGGGTGTGTGGTAATTAATTTCCAGATTTTAACTGGAAGGCAAAACGCTAGCGTCCTGGGACCTCGGCGTGTGCCACCAGCCTACATTCTGGATTCAAGGGATTAGTATAATTAGCCCCCGGAAGAGTGGGCAGACAGATGGAGAGAAGAGATGGTGGCACTTCATGGCCTGGGAGGCTGATATCTCCTGTTTCTTCCTCGAGCTTATGGAAACAAAGAAGCTGTAAACAATAGTTTCCTTACTAAGTAAAAAAATAAATAAATAAATAAAAATGCAAACAGATTGCTGAATGGCAATTCTTCAGGATAATCCTTTTTCTTTAAAAAACAAACAAACAAACAAAGATTTGATGAGACTTCCTCTGCTGCGAAAGTCTGCTAAGTTCTTGTGAACATACAGAGCTAAATATCATGTGAGTAACTCTGGGTGCTGCTGTTTGTGTGCACAGATGTGAGCAATGTGTGTGATGGTTGGGACGGGCGAACTGACAGCAGCTATGCTCTGTGCTCGACTCAGCCTGCTGGATCCCTCAGTCGCTAAATGAAAAAGAGAGTGGACTTGTAGCAAGTCACTGAAGCAGAAAACAGATTAACTCAGTTGGGCAACACTCACCCAATATAATGAATGTATAGAGTACTGCTGTAACTGTGCCTTTTTCAAAGAGTGTTGCAATTCTGGCTGTTCTCTTACTGCCACAATCATCTTTAATTCATGCAGATGTCTGTAGAAAAGGACATTCTGAAGTCACATAAGTGCAGAGATTTTCAACTGCAACACTTTTCTGTGTTATGACGATATTTACTTGGGATGTGTCGCCATATGACAATAATTTGATTATCAGGCCATGGGCTCAAGATGCATCTGACAACTTTTACAGAATTCTTATATAGTTATAGTTCAGTCTGGAAGGTAAATGTTAAACATTATGAGTTTAAAACAAACATGCTTATAAGAATGAATATATGTGGTTACATTATTGTACAACAAAATATATGGCAGAGGGTAGAAAACATACAAGTTTAGGATCTTTACCTTTTTTGATATTCATGCATCACCACTACAGTGATATCAGGTGGACACTTTCCTTGACAAAACTACAAATGTGTTGTCTTCTCATGATTTTTACCCCTTTAATTGTGACAATTTTAGCATTTGACTTTTTTTTTTCTTTTGTATATCTGGGAGTGGAGTGCAGCAAGGTGTAAAGTCAATACTGATTGGTCAGAGCACAGGATTTTATTTCATTCATTCATTCATCCATTCATTCAACTCAATCAGCTGACAGGGACAAAATGAATAGTTATTTTGGAATTGAAATGAACAAAACTGTCAAAAAATTTGTACAGGATCAAAATTAGTTTTAGTAACAGAGAATAATGACAAAAGCTTTAATATGAATAAATAAATAAATAAACTGTTTAGTGTTTTCTGTCCTGAGATTATCACTAGTATTTTGATACATTGCAAACATATAATAAATATTCTTAAAAAATGCTTGAAGGCAGGGTAAGTCACTGATGTCTAAAATACTGTACATAAAAATGCATCCTTTCATGAACTCTCCAAAGTTCACACTTTTCCTTCTTTTTCCTCAATGTTCCCGTTTTCCTCACAAAACCCTCAGAGACTAATTTGACTAATTTGTCATTACGTACTGGCATGTGCAGAGCTGGCAGCAGTGAGTTTAGGTGTAAGCATGATGCAGTCGGGGTTATGTGATACAAGTGAATTAAACATCGCTGCGTGTAAAATTTCATTAACTATATGATGTGTTGGACATCTTTAACATCAGTAGTAGTAGAGTAGAGATACTTTATTGATCCCGAAGGAAATTAAGGATCATCATTACGTTTATGATATTCAGTCTTCGATTGGTTTAAGTGAGATATCAATCAGTATACAATATCACAGGCTTCATTTAGGATGTCCTAAGATTGGGATTATTAAAATTAAGTGCCAGTTACAACAGAGATTACATGAAAAATTATGTGCAACTGTCACTTTCTTTCAGATGATGCAGCAGCAGCACTGTGTGGACTTAGTGGGATGTTTTCCTTTCGGGATTAAATCTTTGCCGATAGTTACAATTGTTCCTATGAAAAAAACACTATTTGAAATGTGCATTTACTTACATTTAGAAGTTCTGCATGGAAAAAAAAAGAAACAAAAATAAAACAGCTGAACTGCTGGGGTGCTAAGGAGTGAGCTGAGTTGGTCAATCAAGCTTATGAAATTCTATTTCTATCACTGTCCCATATATTACTGAAAGCCCAGACTCTCAAGGTCTTGTTATTTATTTCTCCACTACCTCTCCAAGTTTCAAATCTTTACAGTAAAGTTCTTGAAGTTCTAGAACGGTGCTGCACTAGAGGCAGACAGTTTCAACAGTCTGGTCATATTGAATCTTTTTTTTTCTACCTTCCTGAGATATTCTGCTGATCTTTTTTGTTTCTGTTAAAACATATATTTAAAAAAAAATGCACACTGGTCTGGATGATTAGTTGCTTAAGATTTCTTTCTTTCTTTTCTTTTGTTGCTCTTTTTAACTTCTGTGAGCAACCATGGCAACAGAAAAGCAAACTGGGCTTTGCAAAGATTATCATCATTGTTAAATGTGCTTATAGAGCACGTTTAAATCAGCCACTGCTGTTTTGTACATGGAGAGTTGAACAATTATGTGGAGTCTTTAAAAGAAGTGGAAAGGTGTATTGCTTTTTAAAGGACTAATGGCACACAGACAGTAGTCCTGCGCTGAAAAACCTAGTTGGAAATGACACAGGTTGATGTTCTGATAAATGTGTTCACAAATGTCCTATACCCTTTACCCTTTTAAAGCATACAACAGCACAAGGGCCAATCACAGATTAGGGTAGATTGTGGAGATAAGCCTGAGGAAGTTTTTGACCAGTTCCCCAGTGCCACAGCTTACATGAATATTAAAATCACTGATGATCAATAGTCATGTTTTAACACAGCAGCAAAAGATGTCACTGATAAAATGTTATTCAACTACACAAGGCAAAAGAGGAGAAAAGTTGCAGCCTTTGAATTTCAGCTCAAAATTCAGAAGAAGTTAGATGACAGATGAGGCTAATGTGTCTAATGTGGTACAACAGTCATACTGAACTTCGAGTCCTTCTCTCTGGTGCTCAATCCAACGGAACTGAAGAATATTCATGTTCCAGTGATATATAAATAAAAGAAAACCAAAACATGAAGACGGTGATGATTAGACAGGCTTTATATTGATATGTCTCCCTATGTTTACCATTTCTTTCAATGAAAAGCAGACTCAGACATGACCTGTGGAGGAAGACTCTTTGATCGAGACGGTTGTCTTTTCATCTGTGCTGCAGTCATACAATTTGCACTACAGGCTGTATATACTGCTAATAAATATATATTTTTTCAACTTAACTTACTATTGCAGATATCTAAACAGTTTCCACTATTTCTATTTTTTTAACTATTATATATCTTTTCTACCTATCATCCATTCATCCATCTTTAACAGATCAGACGCTGAGAAGTTTCAAGTAAATGTAAATGAGTAAAGTGTAGGCCTCAGGACAGCAACCAACAACAAATGAAGTATGGAAGTAACTGGAACAGACAGCTGGACATGTTTACTGGTTACCACTAGTGTGCTTAGCATAGATGTCAGTACATGCTTTGGAGGAAGAGAAGAGAAAGAAGGTGAAAGTTTTAGCCTTTTAATGAATAACCACTTGAAATTAAAACAGACAAGCACAGAGCCGACTGACACAGCAGGAGTATCATCTTTTTAATTAAACATTTACTTGAGTTTTAGACATTACGCGGTAAAACAGACTGCAGACAAAGTGATAAAAGTAAAGGAGAAGAGATTGCAGGGTTAACAGGACGTGTCATTGTGAAAGAGCATATCAGCATCCTGGATATGGAACTGATGGCTGTGAGTTTCCATCTTGAGTTGCTTGCTGGGATGGTTCACCTGTCTCACCTGGATCTTTGCAGATTTTATCTCCTTCTCTGCTACACGTATTTTAACTTTGTTTTTTGTTTTTTTTTCATTTTATTTTATCTAACCGATAATTTACATGGCAGTAACATCATTTATCTTGGGGGATTAATAAAGCAGCATTTAATTTATTCATTCATTTTAATTAAAGGGGTACTGAGTTGAAAACTGACGCCACAGGCTTCTTGATTGGCGTGTGCTGAGCTGGGAATGAGAGTGCGTTGAATTACCCTGAATTCACTTACACACGAACGATACAGAAGAAATGAAGGGGAGTATTGCACATAGACAGGCCTTTGTCTTTGTCTTTGAATTCTCCCTCTACATTGTGTAGCTGCATCACTGACAATACTAATGTTACATGCCCCCCAACACGTGTACGGCCTAATGGTTTCCACCGCTGTCTGACAGCTTTGGCCATATCTTTCCTCTCCGAGTGTGTTTCTGAGCTTTTCGCTTCCTCGCCCCATGAAAAGCACTAGGAAAAATAAGTGACAGTTAGCTCCAGAGACTCCTGCACGGTGGTGCAACATGTCTGAGCCTGGCATCTGACAGACTACGGTCGAGGGGGGGGTGCAACTGTGAAAAGTCTGAGGTTGTGAAAGGGAAGGAGGTGGCAAGGGAGGGGTTTGTAAAGGCTTTTGACAGGTCGACGGCAGGTGTGAGTTAAAAGCATATAACCCTACTTCTACCCATGCAGAGGGGCTACATCACTCCAAATGTCTGATATCTTTTCTTTTTGTTTCCTCACCTTGGTGGGCTGTTTCTGTAGAGTTTCAGATTTGTGCACTGTGTGCTTAGGCAATAAACCAATCTGCTCTCCCTGTTCCACTGATGCGCTTTGTAGATTTCAAGTTGCGCTTTTCGAATGTCAGAAATAAGGTTTCATTTTCAACAGTAATTGCAGAGTTGCTGCAATAATTGAGTCTTTCAACTGTTATGGAAAAAGAAGTGAATGAAAAACCCCTTTTGGTGTCAACTCATTGACATGCTTCAGTTTCCATTCTGTATCGTTAGAATTCACTCCAGATTTAACAGCTTCAAATGAAAGAATGAACTTTACTCTAAATGAAACTGGCCTTCAATTTCTTTAAATTATTTTTTAAATAGTTTCAATTTAAGACTCTTTAGCACCCTCTCTGGTTGAGAAGCGCAATTGTCTGTTACCACTGTTATCAAAGCCACAAACATGATTACGGTGAGTTTCAGTGGCTTGTCCTTTTGTAAATTTTCTTTCAGATATTGTTAATTGCTTGTCTGTTTTAGTTGTGGATGTATTTCATATTTCCAAAATTGTAGTTTGAGAAACATCAATGATAAAAACAGGAAAGATGTAAAGAAGGGGCTTGAGTGATTGCATGTTTGTTTCCGGGCAACCGGAAACAGGTTGCACATCAACTGTCACATAGTCCTGGTATAGGGAGCGCATGTACATCGAGGCTGTGGCTGAGGTGTGATTTGTCTTTTCATAAGTCAAACTATCTTCAAAATGTGTTTGCGATGGACTGGCGACCTGTCCAGGGTGTACCCCTGCCTTTCGCCCGGAGAGAGCTGGGTTAGGCTCCAGCAGACCCTCGTGACCCTGTACAGGAAATAGCGGGTGTAGATAATGGATGGATGGATGGATGTTTTTTTCAGGTTTGAAAGAAAATAAAGCAAGGGTGTCTTTCTCATGTGTAATTTTGAAAGGCAAGTAAAGCTAGAGGAAAAGGCTAACTCTGATCTTATCAGGACATATGGCATGGGCATGATAACTTTATATCCTGTGTATCACACCAATCATACATCTCTAAAGGGTGATGAACAACATCTACAGTACATGAATCATTTTCATACGTTGCAGCCTAAACTTAGCCATCTCCGTCTTTTCTGGAAATGCATACAGACTGGTTATCCGTCTTAGCAACTGCACCTGGCAGAAGGAACAGCCCTGTAGGTTTTGCATCGTAGACCATTGCTTGAAAGAAGAATAATTACGTCCAAATTACCTGGTAAGCAATCATTTCATTATCGGTGTCACATTGAATAAGGATTCATTTGTAGGCAAATATTACAAAATGAATTATTGAACAACTCATCTCCCAAGCCAAATTAATCCTGAGGATTGATGATGTGGATGTAGCCTGTGATCGGAGGAACATATTTCATGAGCCACTGGTGGAGCACTACACATTCACAAGGGCATTACCAAATGATGACTTGATTTCAACTGACTGTCCCCATTTGGAAACTAGGTTATATGAACAAACAGGAAATATTGGTTGAGCAGTAGACCGAATTAAGATTGCATAGTCAGTCAGCTTTTTAATTAAGTCTGTTAACAGATTATGACAGCTCCTGGAACATGACTCATGAACCATTGCTACTTATTACTCCAGAAAGAAAATGATTCAGTGACATGCCCTTTACAACTTGAGTGAAGCCCTCCTGATGTATGGATTCGGGACAGTGTGTGATAGTTAAGCATCTGTAGAGCGTGAATTCCTGTACTCTTTTATTCCTCCTCAGAATGCCCTTACAGGATATAATTGGTGAGTTAGAGCAGGTTGCATTCATGTTTCTTCAAATATCTTAGCACTGCAGGCTGACTCTACTTGAATGACAAAAACCGGTCCTTGACTTCATGCACTCACTGGTTTTACAATATCTCTGCTTTCACATTTCAAGCAGTGGCATTAGAGTGACTGTTACTAAGCCAGTGCTGTGCTAAAGTCCTTAAGGAAGCGAGTGCATCGCAGTTGTTTCCCTGTGTGCAGGTCTCTTATTGCCACACTGCTGGCTCTCCTTCAGTGGGGAGTTATGCTTGCTTTGGGCTCTTGATCCCACAAGCGCCCTTGAGATTTGCCAGGCAGGTTTAGTGGTTGCCTTCTGGCATATGGCCTTCATTTTACTGTTTTAAAGTGGCAGAAGAAAACATTTGTAACTAAGAGCACCAAGTTTCAAAGGTGTCAGCAGTATACTGCAGAAGCACTCTGCAACCTTCCACAATACAAACCAGTCACTCTGGAATAACATTTATAAACTACTGATGCGAGTTTTTAATCAGCATCTGTTTGGTCCTAAAATGTCGTTTTTAAAGTTGTTTTTTGTTTTTTACTTTTTTCTTTTTCCTCTCGGATTTGATCTAAGCTTTTTTTTTTTTTTTTTTAGTTAATTAAGACCAAACGTGCTTTAGTTCTCATACTAATCCACACACACACAAATAACTCACCATCAGTTTATTCCACTGGATGCTGTGTCTCAAGGATGGACATTAAAGAGAAAAAGTTTACTGCTGCAATCAGTGTAAACATTTGGAAGTTTGACAGAAATGTTTTGTGTCAACACACATTTAATTCAGGAAACATTTAGTGTCAAAAAATGTTTTTCTAGTATGAAATATTCAAGAGACTGAAACAGAAGGAAATCGAACCATTTTCTTTGAAAATTGTTAGACGTATGTTTTCTTTTTTATTAACTTCATCTTTGCTCTTTTGAACACTGATATTTCACATTGTGCAGTATTTCTTATAAACCAGACAGGAGTTTTTATTTGAATAATGGGAGACAGCTAAGCACTGTTTGATGTTTAACAGAAACTATAGAAAGCTTGAGTGTGAAAAGGTGAAATATGAGATTGAAAACTTGACCCACAGTTGACAAGAAACCACGAGCATTTGAGGCAACATGAAAGAAAAAAAAATGGAGACTGTGCAGCTATTTTTGAAGGTTTTTATCAGTGAAAGTCACATATGAAAAGCTGTTAGGCTGGTGGTTTCAGTGGGTATTGGACTTGTCAGATGTGAGGTCTTAGACTTTGTTGGCTTTGTCGTTTTTGCTATTATTCAGTTCACCACCTTGGTCGCTATTCGCTCCCTACTGATTTCTCAAGTCTGGACTTATTCGCTTATTTTGCACAAGAAACACATTTTAGCTTCTCCCAGTGGGTGCAAGGTATCAAATTGCCTGTCTTTCAAAATAAATAATATGCTCTCATCATGCTTCTCCTATGTATTCTAACAAATGCTAAGCAGCCAAAATGCTATTGTAGCAAAGAGATTTTCTGTTCTTTTTCAAAGGCCATCAATAGTATTAAGCTTGCCAGATAAAAGCACTGAGACTTGACTGCACAAGGAGGTTAAGTTGATATGAGGTATGGATTCGTCTCAGTCCTTTTTCACTTCATTTGAGATTTCTTGACTTTTTTGTTTGGTTTAAGGAAATGCGTCTGACTCAAAGAAAAAAAAAATCTAATACTTATAAAATTATATCTTTATAAATACAGACTATGACATAAACTTTGGTATACACATGGTTGACTCCATGATTGTAAGGTGAGCAGGTCCTGTGGCTGTGAAACATGAATCCTCCATCAGCATCCTTGACAGTTAAACTGTTAGTGTTTGGTTTTCTTTGATCGTCATGGCCTGGTGTTCGTTTCACAAAGCGGGTTATGTGGAAACTCTGAGTATCTTGAACCAGAACTCAGGGAAACTCTGAGTTTTCCGTTTTACAAAGCGGGGCTACTTAACTCCGAGCCAGAGGGTCCAGTTGAGCCAGTTTCACAAAGTGAGGTAACTGATACTCAGAGTCTGTTACCGCAGCAACTGACTCTCAAAGCTAAACCTGGTCAGAAGCAGTTTTACTTCAACATACCCCAAGTTTTTTTCTGTCTCCACCGCCTCATGAAGCCCTCATCACAGCTATCATCCACAGTATGTCCATACTTCGCATGAATCAGCATGGATTATTAATTTTATTATTGATTTTCTAATGCCAGTTTTCTTAATAAAGATGGGATACTTAACATTGTCTATCATATTATTATTATAAAGCGAATGAAGAAGAATTGAGAGAAAAGTGTCGGCCACTGTTTTTTAGAGACACACATAGCCTACACATACTTTACTTTCTTCTTTTCCATCCACCACAAAGTCATCGGGTAATCAACATGATTTAGACGTTCGCATTAATTGTTTGAAATTCGTATCGTGCTCCCACTTGTAAAGAAAGAAATGTCCCTTTAAGATTTAACAGTATGACTGGATGTGTTGATGCTTCTAGGCTCCTTCAACGATCTTCTTCATCTGATTAAAAAAAAAAAGGTGATTCCAACCAAGTCTGTTACGTTTGATTTATGTCTGAAATGTGTTTTAAACGTCATCTTCACGACTGCAAAAAA
>JBAMYA010000008.1:14324594-14346004 GCA_037176975.1 Arrhamphus sclerolepis
CGATCTAAGTTGAGTTCAAGTAAATAGACAGAACTGAAATTTAGAGAACTGGAGTGTGCTCTGGACTATAGTTTTGTTGGGCTGTTTTTTGGGAACTTTTTTTTTTTTTTTTTTTTTTTTTTTATCCAGGCCATGCTAAAAATATTCATTCAAAATTATACGTGGGAAAAGAGACCTGCAACCTTGCTTATATGGTTTACTATGTCACAGAAGGTTGTTTGAAATGCTCAGGTATAAAGGTTTTTATTGTTTGGGGAATCATCCTCTTTGGATTAAAATGTGACTTTGACTTTGAAGCTACATTGAAATATTTCCATTTATGTGGTGGAAATAAACAGTATAGTTCACATTTTTACTTTTGAGGACCTATACAACTAAAATACTAATATTTTTGATGTAGTTAATGGAGCAAAGATACATAAAAGAATCATGTATTTTCCACAGAATTGCCCCAGGTCTTTATCAGGGCCTCAGTAATAAAACACATACCTAATGCATTTGTTTAAAATGGCCTAATGGTGTTCTTGGTTTGTGTCCAAAATACTGAGAAAGGCAATACAGAGATAATTTAACTTTAGGCTGTATTTTTGTCAAGGGCACTGATCTAATTAGAATTATTCCCTCATGCCAGTCACTAACTTTTCTTTTTCCTTTTCTTTTTTTTTTTTTGTAATTTGGCTCTCTGACTCAGAAGTATTTTTTCTTTGATTTGAAGTCTGCTGTTTTTGGTGGTGCGAGGGAGCTTGGCACCATGAACAAAGATCAGCGATGAGACTCGTTGCACCTGTCAGAGCTGACCAGATCAGGTAATGAGCAAAGTCCCGCAGGATGTTAACGAAGCCATTAAGCACTCATGTATGAAACTGCTAGGAAGCCATCGTGTTAAATCGTAGCAGCCAAATTAAAATTCACTGCACAAGGCACTGAAATGTAAATATCCTGCCTTTGCAAGGATGAGCTGGCCTCCTTCGCCGTGCTCTAATCGGCTTTGAAAAGACGGTGCAAAGTGCTTAGGAATAACGCTTGTGCTCTGTGATAAAACAGGCAGCTTTTATTATAAACCTACAATGGGCACGCCATGTTTGAAAAAGAACAAAAATTTAAGCTTTGCACATTTTGTTCTCTAGACTGAGTATGAATGGCTCTCATTCAGGACACAAGATGAACGCAACAGTATTCTCACAACGGTATCTCCTGCCTTATCATTTTGATTTATCTTATCCCCCCCCAGAGAATTGCTGGTGTGCCTGGCAGCTGTAGATTGATAAGTTTATTTAATGAGAAGGTTTTGAAATTAAAATAAAAAAAAAAGTGAGAGAGAGAGATGAAAAAAACAAACAAACTTGCCAGTGTGGGATTCAGATAGAGACTGTGCATTAGGAGGTTTAATGAAAGTACATGAAAGTGTATGCCATGAAGGGTGTTTATATATGAGAAGCTGCATGTGCTGTCAATCACATCAGTTCAGTTAAACATTAAGAGAAGGCCAAAGGGGGATATGTGCTTAGATGCTGATCATTATATCTTGTTTCTGTAAACAATCTTTGGATTTTAATGTATTAGATCAGTGAGATGAATTCAAAATAACTTACATTTAGATTCTGTCAGTGTTGAATTTTGCTCAGAAAGTATCGTTCTGTGCCCCTCGGTTGACTGGTCTTTCACATTCACTGCTCCTTACTCTCTGCTAATCCTCTTGAGTGCATGGCCCTCTACACAAGCCCTGAGGGGAATAATCTCCCTTCTCATACTTTCAGAAAAGTTGGAGAATGTAGCTGAAAACCAGTGCCCGCGGCGCCAATTCAGATGTGTTAAGATTGGTCCTGTTGCACAAGATGTACACACTCTTGGAAACACAGTGCAGTCAATTTCCATTTCAGTGCCTCCTGTCCCATAAACTAGCCAGAGGTGCCCCAAATGATCTGGCCAGCACCTCCCCTCATTTGTCTAAATTAACTTTGCACATGTGGTCTGTCCGGAAGTAATTGGGGCAGAGTTTAAATTTAGCAGCACCTGCAAGGACTTTGAAAAGAAAAACAGGGTGACTCTGATGTGTCTTGAGACCCATGTCAGTCCCAGTTCAACTGTGTGACATAAATCTGAGTTTTGGTTTTGATTTTCATAAGAAATGTAACTTATCCAGTGCTGGTGGATACGGTAGCCGACATGGACGTGATTTACTGATCAGACATTAGTCAGAGAGGGTTTAAAATGTTGCTGTTGCAATAGCCCTACTCCATTTATCCCATTAGAATAAAACATTCTTATTTTCATTTATTCTATGGGTCGGAGAAGATTAGTTTATAATGTATTTATTTATTTTCTACAGTTTTTGCTTAGAGTTGTAGCTGCTAGGGTTTCTGTGGCATAATTGAATTGATATTTGATATTTGGATTTATTAAAACCATCATTATACATCTTTGTTTTTGTCTATATTTGTTTTATCTGAGGTTCATTGAGTTTTATTTTTTTTTCTAATTTTGGCTAGAAAAGCAATGAAGCCAAATAGATTATTATTGTCTTTCACAAATGTACAACAAGAGCTCATAAAGGATACTTAAGGTCCTGTTTTCATTATGCCTCTGGCAAAAGACACTAATTTCTGGGGGTGGGTGACCATAATAGCACTGTCAAAGAGTTTTATATGTAGCTGAACTCAAACTCTTGTTCTAATTATGTAAAGCATTAAAGCAACTAAGCGGCTGTCAAAACTGCAGTGTAATAATGTGCGCAAAATTAAACAATGCCTGAACCCTGCTATTATGGACTCTGAAGGAACAAGCACAGATAAACATGGGCCTTGATATTAATGTCATCTGCTGTTGTAAAATCAATGTCAATTACACCAAACTTTTTTTTTTTCTTTTGACCTAGAGTGGTTATCCAACCCACCACGTTGTAAACTGCATCCAGCTGCAGTGCAGAACAGCAACAGGTTAAGTTAAAAGTAGACTGCTTTTCAGTTTATGATAATACTCAACGAGTGAATGTAAAATTTGTTAATTTGCTCTATATTAATGTAAGTATCTTCATTCTGCGCATAAGTCACGTAAATATCCTCTCACTGCAGCTGCAACATTGACAAGACCACTTGCTCTGTATTCCTTTCTCGTGTTTTTTTTTCTGTCTTCATGAAATAAATGGTAGTCAGTACTGATTAGTTCAAAATGACAAATAATTGGCCTGAATAACAGAGCAACTAATTCATTAAAAGATCCCTTCAAAGAGCCATCAGTGACAATGTGGCGAATAGTATAAACATAAAATTTTCTTTTGAAGCCATGAAATTGAGGGCTGCTGCACTCAGCGCCCACACATTTGTCATTTTACATCGATTTTAATGTAAAATACACGATGAAGACATCAGTTTAAGATTTAAATAGTATAATTGTTGTGTAAGAACAAGTGTGACATGTTACCAAGCACACAGACTGAAAATAGCCATTTAAAAGAAAGGAGAGCAATGGTTATATATCCACAGCTGAATACAATATTGAAGTTTTTTTGTTGTTGTTGTTATTATGGCTGAAATGTATGTTTCTGCAGCTTATGAGCTTTTAGGAAGGTTTATGCATCTCTTGACATTTAGCAACAGCTGAATTGAAATCATTACTCTTCTTGTAGCAAGGAATGCAATGCAAGAGTATACAATCGGGGTAATCTACTGTAGCAGGAATGTGTGTTTGCATGTATTTGATTGGTGTATTGTCAAATCCCACAGTCATAAAAGAGCATCCAGGCTCTCCATCTTTTGCCAGAACACGTTGCATTTTCTCCTTTCCCTGCTGTGCTAAAGTAGCAGTCTGACTGGATGATGGAGCAGCAGGCTATGGTTTTCTCTTTTTGATAATTTCTGTTGTCTGGATGAATACGGTCTCACTCTACTGCCAGAGATGTTGAGGAAGATCACCCTGCTTTGCTTTTGTGTATCATGGAACCCACTTTCTTGGACACTTGAGCATGCTGAGAGAAAGGAAGAAGCTACATGTTTATGTACACATAGCATAAACTTAAAAATTTGTTTTAAAGAAGCTCTAGTCAGCTGATTATCAAAAGATGGATTTTATATTTTAGCAGGGATGAGATGTGGAATACATGGATATCTGAGATTGTTTTAGGGAACTCAGAACTCCAGCTTTATTAGCAAGTCATTGAATGCACGCAGCATAACACAGAGGGGAGTCGTCAACTGCTCCTCTCATCCTGCTCATGGTGCTGCAACAATTCTAACAGAACCTACTGAAACCAAGCAAGAACTACATAGCAGGGTGACCAAATAACAACAGAAACCCAGAAAAAAACTATCCACATCTCTAAAGTCAACCCAGGAAAGGTTCTGGGAAATGGCATCCCATAAGTTCCTGCACTGTCCCCCCAGCCACCACGAAGATATGTCCACTTGCTTATACTTTGTGAAAATGTGAGAATGCGTGGGTGTCGGTGGGGTTAAAACTTTAGTTCAAATACTATTTTATTTTTCTTAAAGACTTTAGGGAGAAGCATCAGTTACATAAACTGAAACTGACTAACACAGATTTACTCATTGATGCATCTTTTTTCAACTAGCATCAGTGCCTTAAATATAAACACTGGCTTTTCAATTTTATTCTTTTGTGCATCACAAATAATGCTACAAAAATACCAATAAATTCATAATTCATAGCTGATGGAAGAAACCAGTGTAATGCAATGTCTTAGAATAGTCAGAAGTGAAGGGTGCTTGAAGGTAAAAGCAGCTAGTGTGTGCACTTTGCAACTTAGCAAAGGATTAAACGTGTACAAGCTTAATCCTAGACTTAACATAAATGTTTGTTTTTGCAATGCTTACTGTTTTCTTGAATGCTACTTATATCATAAAGATCTATTGAAGAAAGAAAGGACGTAGAAGGCCAGCAGCAGAAATAAATCTGCAGGATGCAGATTCAAAGCTGGTGTGTGTTTCAAGCATCAGCATTGGGGGATAACATCATATAACACTGAGGTCAAATAAATTATTTTAAGCAAAAGGTTTGACCTAATCATATCTAAGATTAAACTATTAATGTCCACTTAACTGTCCTTAGCTGTGCTTTATTACTTTTTGACCAGACAGTGCCGTTCACAGTTAAATTCGAGGAAGAGGAGAGCTTGGTGGTGAGTAAGCTTGTTTGAGGTCATGGTCAAATAGTGTATTGACAAATTGTTGCCAAGGATACAATAGACAACTTTGTCCTGCATTTATCTTAATGTTAGTCCATTTCGTAAACACACACAAACACACATAAGTAGACATTTTTGGAAGGTTCACCTTCCAAAGCGGCTTTTCATGCAGTGTGGCACTTTTTTCTGCATTTGGCTGGCTTTGAGTCCCACTGTGACAAACTGCCAAGGCTGCAGGTCTGCATATTCCTCCTGCCACATGTGGACAAAGAAAGGTGGCTGTGGGTTAGCAGATGGATGGGGTAAGAATGGTGATGGACACAAGCAGCTTGGCGCAGCTCAGGGCCACTGTCCACCTGGCTTCAGTTAGCATTGTCTCATCCTCTGTTTTTCTGGCAAAGCCTTTGATTGAACTGGCACGGAGGTTAGAATTTGGCAAAAGGGAGGGTTTTACCTCCACAGTAACAATAGGCTTAAGAGGAGGGAGGTGGCTGTTTGTATCATGCATTGTGGAGCAGGAACGTCTAATGGATGTTCACTTTGCATTGTGCATTGGAAAGGGATTTGTGATTTGTAACCATGACCTTGCTGATTTGTCTCACAATTATGCCCGTACAGCATAAAGCAGTTTCTTATGAACAAAGTCAAGTTTTAAAGTCATGTAGAAAGAAAGATCCAGATCCAGATGACTTCTAGTTTAAGATGGAAAGAGGTATTTTCATTGCAAGCACGGCCCAACACCCCTAATCATGACCAGGGTGCCCTGTATGGTGCTGAGCACAGGCTCCCGCCCTGGCAGATTATCCTGTGTGAATGTTTGGGAATGATAATGAGATCAAAACACCTCACTAAGCTGGGAAGAGAGTTTGAAGATGGAAGAGGAAGAGAGAGGAAGAGAAAAGCTAGCAGGAGTGAGCAGAGAAGAAGGTGAGCGATAGCTGCAATAAATTGCAGAAGCAGAACCACTTGAGCATAAAATTAGATTTTACAAATGTGTTGTTACCTGACAGTTCACTGACAGAGGAGATATCGTGGCATTATAGCGATGCATGAGTACTACTAATTGTATCAAATAAATAAAGAACGCCTCTGAGCTGTGATGGAGCTGGATGAGATTCAATGTGGACAGTCAATGAGCTGCTGGGAGAAATAATTAAAACAGCCTTTCTCATTATGGACTCAAACATTACAAGCCCAAATTCAATCAATATGATATTATATTATGCTGTGTGAAAGCAATATAAGTTATATTTGTCTGAGTGTTTTGACACCTGAAACAAAGCGTCTCTGCTGATTTCACATTTTTAAGAAATGCATTCATGTTTTCTGATGTCAGTAATATTGCTTCTCTTGCTTTTGATCTCTGATGTTCTGTAATCTTTCCAATATACAGTTCATAAACAGTGAGCATGACTCAGTGACACTTTTTTTCTTCTTTTTTTTTTTTTTTTCTGAACAATACATGTTACTAGAGAAGCTTTTTATATGCATCCTTGCTCAGCATCTTCTTATACAGTAAAGCTAGCTGAGGGTACACTAGCTTTCATTGGCTGGAAGATGTACAAATATAAGAAGAAAAAAAAAAAAAAAAAAAAGGGCTTTTCAGAAAGCCTGTCTAAGAATTCTAAACAATAATTTGACATAGAGGTTTGCTATGAAGGGTTTTTGGAAACAATTATTTGTTCCTGATGGTTACAATAGTAAGTTAAATACATCATTACGACAACAATGAAGACTGAATGAACCAGTCTGAATGACAAATAGAAGCTTTAATTCAAGTTGTCTTAGAAAGACAGTTTGCCTGAGAGAGACAAGTCTAAGAAACAAGCTTTATCTGTCAGTGTGCTACAAGGAGTGTGTATGTGTGTAAGTTTGAATCCTTTGCACTATGAATAAATATGTATGTATATATATTATATACAATTAGATAATTTCTGTTTATCGAATAACATGCAATAGTCTTTACATTAATGCCAGTTTTAATCTCCAGTCATAGAACGACTTATGAGTTGTGGGGTGGGGCTCGTTTGGGTTCACCAAATTGAGATTTTGGGAGTATATTCTTTTTTTTTTTCCCATTGTCATGGCTTCCTTTTCTTTTCTTCCTTCCCAGGTTTTCCTGAGCAGTTTTTGTGTGTAGGGTCTAATTTTTCTGCTGAGGGGAGGTAGCTATCGTGGTGCGTGCTGACACCGTGGGAGATGTGTTTGATCTGCGAGGCTCGTTCACAGTGAACTACGCCTCACCGGGAAAATGGACTAGAACCAGAGAAAGCTTTACTGGGTGGAAGTTTGTGCAGTAAAGCGTTCAGTAAATTGTAGCGCCAGCATTGTTTCGTGATAGTTTTATTCAAGGGTTCTATGATTCATCTATTAATGACCCAACCTCCATTCTTTTTTCATAAACTCTTATGTAAATCTATATCAAACATGTTTGCAGTTGAATAAAATCCAGCAGAGAAGACCTGTCCCTAAGGAGGAGAGAAGTGCGCAGTAACAGAACTCACTGCTTATGTGCCAGATTTTCAGACATTTACTCTGTTAAAAGCGAGAAAAAAAAAAGTACGTTCAGAAGAAAGATCTTCAAAAACTCTCCTGATAAACAATACTTAAAAGCATAATGCAGAGCCAGCATCTGAACCAATCAGCTGCTTGATTAGATGAGAGCCAGACGTTCCTCATCATTCCCTGAGGCCTCGCAGTTGTTGGAGAGCAGCTGTGGCGTCTGGCTTACAAAACTGCATCTTCCTCGATCCTCCACCTAAGAATGTGTGACGTCACAAGTCAGACAGAAAGCAAAATGAATTTTGTGCAGTAGTATAGTACAGTAAGACAATTTTAAACCTTGTGTCCTGGCCTTTGTCTGGATGTTGCTCTGTCTTGTGATGGTATACACATATATATATATATATATATATATATATATTTTTTTTTTTTTTTTAATGTACCATCAAAATATATATATATATTTTTTTTTATCCAATTGTTGATTTTATTTATTTAAGTGTAATGTACAGATTAGGCACAGAAACCTCTTAAGCACAGAGGTACAAAGATGCAGAAAGGTATGGAAAAACCTTTTGCAAATCCATTTTGGTGAGGCATTTTCTGAAGGAATGGGACAAAAATGACACCAAAACTTTTAATTACTTTCAATATGATCATCACAAGAATACCTCCTGCAGTGCTGTTAGAATGAACACCACCCACTAATTAACTTACACTTATCTGCATTCGGGTTTTATTTCTGTGTCATTTAGTTTTTCTGATCTTCTTCATTTTGAATCTGTTCCTTGCAAGGTCCTCCCAAAAGGCTGAGATTCTCACTCAGAGTCCAGCCAACCCTGGGGAGGAAAATCATTTTGGCTCCAGTACCAGCAGTCTTGTTCTTTTTGTCACAACCCAATAAGCTAAACTAGTGCTGTTAAATCTGACATGCTTTTAGCACATTAAAACAATCTAATTTTATCGCAGTTCAAAAAAAAAAAAAGATTCCCATGAAGCAAAGACTGGAATCTTGATACACAGCACATCCCAGCTGAAACTAAAAAAGTCACCCCCCAGGACATCAGGGAGAGGAACTGGCTCTATACGCTTTGAAATGGTGAATTTAATTTCCACCAGAGTAATTATTGTTGACAATATCACAAGTAAACCACATTCAAACTTAAAGTGGCAGAATTTGAAAAAAAAGTGCCAGCTGTCCTTGCAGGTCTATAAGTAGTATAAGCAGAAGTGCATCTGCCAGCTGCTGTTGTATTATGGGACACAATGCATTCATTTCCACTAGTGTTCAAGTTACCTGATCATGTTAAACTGGAAACCATTCATCCCACCTGTTGTGTGTTTCTGATTGCTTCTTACCAACGCTGCAAAAAGTAGAGATGGACAGAGATCATTTTACAATTACTAAGACACTAAGACACTGGAAAAAAGACAAAAAGACAAAAAGCATTTAGATGACAGCTATTATTAATGGTTAATGACTGAAACCATTTAACCACCTCTTTCTTGACATTTTCCTTAGCTCCATTCAGATTCCCAAAAGAGCTCCCACATTACCCACAACGTCATTTTCTTGAAGTGGAATACTTGCTCGGTAGAGCAGTATGTTTGTTCTTTTTAAAATTCATTTTGGGAAAAAAAAAATTACAAATAATTACAATTTGCACATCTTAATTGCTCGACAGCACTAGCTTAAACATTTTCTTTGACTGGAAATTGAACTCTTCTATGGAGTGATTCATCTATTAATTTCTACTCTACAACTGCTCAGTGTTGATAAGGGACACAGAGGGACTGGAGTATGAGTAGTAAGAGATGAAAATAACCCGAACACATGTGGTCTGTCGCTTCCACATGCACATTCACATCAACACCCATGAGCGCTTCAGAGTTTTCACATTCATGTGACCTGAGAGCACTTGTTCTCTAAGAAGAAACCGGGGGGTAAGGTGTTTTGTGAGCGTGTGCAGATATCCTACAACTAAGATCAAACCCAGAACTGTCGTGCTGTGAGGTGACTTTGCTAACTAATGAGCCAGCATGCTGCCAGACACCATTAATTAACCAGCACCCTTAATTTCCTCTCATGATACTCATCATTGATTAAATGTAACAGATTCCTGGCCTGATTTTTTTCTTTGTGTGGTACAAAATGCAGCCTCGGCCAACTCCACCACTCGTCTCAGTATTGTATAACAGTTGGTCCCCAGTGTTGTGTTGTTACCCATAATTACGAAGGAATATATCCCTCCCGAAATTGGCTGCATTTCTGAATGTTCTTAGTGATTTGTCTGCATGTGCTTTGTGCTGGTCATTGTTTGCTGCCATCATTGTGCTGTCGCACATCCAGGGAGGCAGAAAGCTATTCACAGGAAGACTGGGAAATCCCACCAGCGAAGAGAAAGTACAAAAGAGCAACACTCATAAATGCAGTGGACTAACATACTTGTATCCAAGAGCATAATGAGCGAGTTTAACTGTTTAGGTTTTGGAAGCAGTTTTTCTGGCAGGAAGGAATCTGTTTTCACAAGTGCAATGTGTCCTGTAATGATACAATGAAGGACAATACATGTTAATACCAATTTATCAGCTGTATATACCGATGTATTAAATACAGAGTGAGAAATCATTTTTATTTATGGAGAGTAGAATTATCTTTTTAGCTCCTCATCTTGACAGTCAGCGCAAAAAAAAAAATATATATATATATGGAAGATTGTTTTTGTTTATTATTTCTCCTGATGACTCTGATTTGAAGCCCTTTCAAAAACAGCTGCCGGTAAGCACAGATTCCTGCTTGCAAGGAAGTAAGAAAGGTCATTGATCTTTCTTCTTCTTGGCACAAATTTTATATTGCACAAAGCCAATTGCACTGGTGTTTTTTTTTTTTCAGGGTAGTAAAAAGTGCAAACAGCAAAAACGACCCTGTCTCGCTTTTTCAATTGTTACTGCATTTGTTTGGAGCACACAGGGTTTGACAGGAGTGGGGGAAAAAGAAAAAAGAAAAAAGAAAAAACAAAACAAAAAAAAAAAACTGCAGTCTAGTGTTTAAAGCAGGAACATGCCAGGAATATTTCAGTTCTACGTTACAGCTTTCTAGATGCTCGTGGAAGTTTATCTGACATTCTCTGGATCAGGCAAAATTAAGGATAATGACATAGATACAAACAGTTACAAATCATTTTAAACAAATAAGAGATCTCTAACCTTAAATAAATAAATAAATAAATAAATAAATAAGTAAATAAATAAATGTCCAAAAAGAAATGACATTATAGTTGTTATGACACAGTTAGGTGGCTCAAATTCAGGTGCAGGTTAGCATATCATGAAAGGACCTAGTATCATCCAGCTCTTCATTCTTATGAGCTTAATTTATGAGTTATGGTTGTTTCTGGTCAGTTCTTAACCACCTGCCATGAGGTGATGACACAGGTGACTCTATTGTCAACACAAATCAACTACAGAGGTGGAATTACTAAAAGTGCGTTAAGGAATGTACAGACAAAATGCATCGATAACTCACAACATGGGGACTAAAGAGCTTTGGCTTCTTAAGGAAACTGCCTGTCAGTATGGCTAGATGTTAAAAATGTCTCACTTTGCCAGGGAGCATATAAGATTAAACTCTACGGCAATGGAAAGACATCATGTAGACTGTGTCCAGATTAGCTGTGTTTCCAGAGTGATGGGGACATCAGCGTACGAAGAGCAATAGATAAGACTTCTCATGTCTAGCGCCTATTAGGAATGCCTCTGAGAACAATTTTATGATCAGGGGTTGTTTTAGTTGATCAGGAAAAAAATAAAATACAGAATGACCAAAATAAATGTATTTATTCTCTAATATCATGACTATTTTTTTTTTTTCAAGATGACAGTGGAGGACTGCATGGGCTCAAATTGTGAAAGAGTGGATAAAAGACCAAGACATCAATTTCACACATGAACTGGCCATGTGTACCCAAACAAGACTGCTCTACCATTTTAAAGGAACATTCCTGAGCAGAATAATCCTCATTCTGTTACTAGACTTTTTTAAGGGATCAAAATGACATGAATTTAATTGGTTATGTGTAAAAATGAAATATGTGTTTGCAGCAAAATGGCAACGTAGCACAAGAGGCAACAGTGCTACGTCAAAATAAACTGCTATTTAAGCCTCTAATAAGATTAAAAAATGTCAATCTGTTGAAGTGATAGTTTGGTTTGGGTCCCTACATATAAATTAAGGTAATCCTAACTTTGTATGTGCATAAAAATTGTATAAAAAGGACTCTTTGTTCAGGAATCGGTGTAATGTTGTCATAGTGTGTGCAATCACACGATTCCAACCAAACCAAAATCAGCTGCTTTGCAGTCAGTAAAGAAATACATAACAGCAAAAGGTGGGTTCATGCTTGAGTGGTTGTCCATCTTGTTTGCAAGTACAAAACGTGGATTTTTCATGCTACCACATCAATTTCTGCAAGGGCATGCAGAGCTGAGATGTGAATCCTCTGATTCTGGCTCTCCACGGCCTTTCTTTGTCAGTTATGTTGAGTCCAGCAGACCTCTCTGCATCTACAGCTTCTGTTTAAGATTAAAATTCTGCTTGATTTTTATGCACACAACACATTGGTAAAGGCTTCATTTCCATTCCACGCACGCCAATATTTTAATGTATAATTTATTCCCTTAATTAATAATATTTATTGATGTAACAGAGAAGCCGAAGTCACATTTTTCTTAGTTTATCTGGCTTATAATTTAGATTTCTATTTCTTTTTTTCCCATCATCATTTGTCAGTACTAAATTAGATGACGTTATAAACAAACCAGACATAACCTTATCACTACTTACATAATAATGAGGTGGACTTCGTATGCAACCCTAAAGAGCTATGACCAGTTAAATGATGGAAAAAAAAGACCATCTGAGGTTCCTCTGGACAGTCTGGGATCATGACATTAGCAATAAAACCTTGTGGGTTGTGGATTTGCCTTGTGGGCTCAGTGTGTTGCACTCGCTTCCCATAGATGTCATCAGAGCTTATTAAATGCGTATCTGGGGAGTTTAAAAACCAGAAGTGCCCTTTAGAATCCTGATCATGGTCTTTGAGCTTTCCTTAAGCAGCATTTTGTGGCCATTTACCTCTTCTATATGTTACTCAATCTGCAAATATGTATATGTCTTAAAGTAGACGTTTACACATATTTTACTGAATCCATTAAGGAAGGCATAAACTCTAATAACAAAAGAAGATTGTCATTTCAACTTGAAGTTGGAACTTATGCAAGACATGAAATAATTTTGATGTGGAAATACAAAAATCTGGAAAATCTTTATATACTGAATTTTGTTATCCCATTTTTTCCGTCACGTTGTCACTAAGGCTGCGTGATCTACTTTCATCTGCATCTTGTCGTAAAGGTTTTGAATAATCTGCTCTTCACATGCATCAGTCTGCAGCTTTTGAATGCATCTGATCCACAAAGTCCTCAAAGGACAAATTATTTAAGAAGCTGCAATCAGTGACTGATTAATATATTGTGGCAGGACCTTTGAGACAAAGTAAAGGCCTTTGTGCTTTTGCCTGTTGGGAACATGCTAATTTGAAGCCTTTTGACTGCGATTCAAAAGAACAAATCTGAAATTTATGCATCTCAATTTGTGCACTCCCACTACAAAAATGAACACTCAGTGTAGTTCTTTAAATGGCATCTTGTAAACATCGTATCTCTGCATCGCTGGAGCAAATTCTTTATGATGGTAAAAGGAACAGCTTGTCCATTATTTGATCGAATTGCAGGAATTTTTGCATATTAAGCCCGGCTATTGTGCTTATGGCAGGTTTCTGAAGAAGGCAAAGCGAATTATCTGTAGGATTTTCTTCCCAACGAGCAGGGTTCCCTATGTTTATTAAATTTGTTAGAGTGCAATGCACATTTTATCCTCTTAACAGTCAAATTACTATATACTCCAGCAATTACTTAATGTACTCTAATGAGATTTCCCCATGAAATGGAAGGATTCATTTATTTTAATGTGACGCATTCCACTGGGCAGGTTTATGCATCATGTCCCTTTGCAATCCAGAGAGGCTTTGAGTCATAAATAGTAAGATGAGCTTGGCTTCCACATTTTCCACTTTGCCCACAGCAAGAGAGGTATATGGTTCTGTGATCCAGGCAATAGGGAGCTTTTGAGGGGCATCAGCAGGTCACAGCTGGCATTTCTACGCTTAGCTCTGTGCAACCAGGTATTGTCTAGGATTAGTGGGTTAATACCAGGCTGATAGGCAGCATTTGTGTGATATGGCATGGGAGCGCAAAATCCCAAACATTACAAAAATAGAAAAATAAAGAGATACAATATAGTTGTATGAATACAACCTAAAACAAACCAGATTTTCACAGAAACCCTAAAAATAGTTGAAGGAAATCAATCAACTGAGAGGAAAATACAACGCTTGATGATTTACTGGAGGGATATCCAGTTGCATATATCTTGGTGACAAGAAATTACAAAGCTTTCAGATAAGCAGTTAATTTGTAGGTGAAATTTGAAGCAGGTGTTTTCATTCAATCAGTGGGAATGACAGCAGGTGTGTGAGGCTGCCCTGCTGTATTTGTAGAGCACGCATCTGCCAAAGTCAGACATTAAGAACAGATGTCTGCAGAAGTTTATGACAAAGGGGATTATTCTGCAGAAAAGTGTTGATGATGCTCAGAGCCATCTCAAAGGTGTTTGCCCTCTGCCAGTGAAACAGACAACCAGATTATGTAAAACTGAAACCATTGAAACTCTGCACTACCGATCACCAAAGCTCACTTTAAGGGTATGAAATAATGTGTGATTTCACAAAGGAGTAACTTCTCATAAAACTGCAGGCTTCTCTCATATTGGCTAATGTTAATATTCATGAGTCACCATCAAGACAACACTGAACAAGATGGTGTTCAAGGCATGATTCCAGGAAGAATGCTGCTTTGCAAAATTGAATATTGCTGATCATCTGTAGTTTTTTTTTTAGATATAAACAGACATGAAAGCTGTTGGAATTTTTTTTTTTTTTTAATGAGATTAAATCTTTGGTTTTTGGTGTAAATGATGGGAACAAACACATAGTTTTGAGTCTGTGATATGATGGCTTGATATCATTCACGGAACAATGAATTCTGAATTATACCTGTGAATTCAAAAGGATAATGTTGCAATGGGTATTGTTTGTTTGTTTTTACCAAAGTAGGGTTCAAGTAAAATAAAATAAGAATATTTTTAATAGCCAAGTCATTATGATCCTGATTCACGAAAAAAGTGGACTGATATGAATTGAGGAATCAGGATATAAGGAAAAATAAGCACCATCCAGAGTAAAAGCTAGCTTAGTAGGGCTTTTGTGCTTTGTTTGTGGGCTGTAAATATGTTTAATTCTGTGGGAATTTGCTCTATTTTGGAGCCAGAGCCTAGTGGTCAGTTCAGGAACTGCAACAAAACTTATTTCAAGAATGGCTTCAATCTGGAAGTTGGATGGTTGCTGCTTGGTGTGGACCCTGTTTGGGTTTTGTCTGGCCTGGCCATCAGGGCTGGCTCCAGGGTGGGACCAGCGTGGCAATAACCCAGGCAAGGGACACTGCTCCTTTGTTTTTTCATAAGATTGAACTCCTCTTTGTCTGGCCCATTCCCTAGGACCAGTTTGCTTTGGGAGATCCTACGAGGGGCATTTTGGCCCTGGCAACATAGTTCCTTGGAGAACTGGGGCATGCAAAAATAAATAAATAAATAAATCTGAGATTCATAAAGATTCTCTGCTGTAAAAGTCCACTGAAAGAATTTAAGACTTCTTTATGGCGATTTGTTTATCGACATTCTAGACATAATCATTAAATAAGAGCTACACTATCCATACAAGTCAATCCAAACTGCAGAGTTTAGCATTACTTTTCATTATGTTGCATTCATGTTACCTTAAACATTTTATACATGCAGACTGCACGGATCTTCTTCCATTAAGCCTACAAGGTGGCACCACCATATTTCTATGTATACTGTATTGGTGGAATCAAACACTGGTTCCATGAATGGCCTGTCTCTTTATGTCTAAACCAGCAATGTTTCTTCTTTACTCATATAAGATGAGGGTGACAGCAATATTCACTTGGTTGCAATTTGGAACTTTGCCACTAGATGTCACTGTTTTGATGGTGCTGTAATAATATTTGAAGATTTCTTCAGTCCTCCCCTTTCAGACAAGGAAGACCAATGCCCTAATGAAATGTACTGAAATTTTATTACACACAGCAGAATAAAGAAAACTGTAAGCGATTGGATTTATCAAATAGTGTAATATATCCATCTTTTTTGCTGCTTTTCTCTTTATTATGTGACTACAAACTTAAAATCAGGATTCTCCACATATAGTGGCTATATAATCACTAAACTAAAGGGAAGTGAAAATTTGTCATGAAATGTTTATAGTTATCTTAACAGGACTAATAGTGGACAGATACTAAATAATTGTCAACACAATGACCTGATTCTCAAAGAAATAAAACTATTCAAAGTGCAAGCATTCAGCAGAAATAACCATTAACTGTTGTGTTTAGAATTATGTTTGGTCTCATTGGGAAGAGGTTATTTTTGAAAGATTGTCCTTATAGCTAAAATAAAACTTAAACTTGAGTATCAACAATTTTATATATTTTTGACAGTGAAATTTTCATTCATTATAGTTTTGCCAGAACTGAGAGATGATGCTAGAGGCATTTTGCTTTGCTTTGAAAAGAAAAAAAAAGGATAATGATGATGAGAATGGAGGTTGAGAGCCATTTTCTCCATAAACTGAAGTTCCTGCAGGCATCTTTTAAGGAGTTGTCTTAACTGTCTTCTTAGAGGCTGTTGCCAGGTTACAAGGGGACATTGCTGTGTTATGTTTGAAAGTATATTACATTTGTTACTTCCAAACTGCACATTGCCACTATGACTTTTGTTTTTGGGTTAGATGGAGTAAATGCTAACATTGAAAAGTGTTGAATTATTTTAACTCCCAGTGAATATAGCACACTTGTGATTACTTTTAGTAGTTGTGCTTTCACCGTAATTAAAGTACACAACAAATCACATTTAACATGCACTCCAGCATATCAGTAAAATCTTAAACTATTGAGAGGAAACTCCGACATTTCTCTCTGCTGTGCCTGATGGTTTGACATACACCGCTATCTGAAGCAGCACTTTACTTTGATGTTCACATCGACATGTTTTCCAAGTTTTAAGCAGTAGTCCATGGAGTCTAAAAAAAATAATAATAATATTTTCCTTTAAATTTTGTGTAGCAGAGTGCCCAGGCTCAGTTATCTGCTCCACCAATGTAGTATTCAGGTGAAATAAAAGGATATCATAATGGAAGGACAAGAGTCTGAGATATGCTGCCACCTTGATGGAGCAGACAGACATGGACGCACACACATTGCACATGCACACTCTTTAAATCCATTATGGCTTCAAACTTCAAAGCTGATGCGTGTATGTGTGTGTTTTCAGCATTCCCTGAAAATAGAAAAAGGTGCTGCATGTTTGCTGAGCAAATTTAATACCTCCATGTAATGCACACTGCTGCTGCTCATAGGTGCAAATGTTCTCATGATTTTTTTTTTTCTTTTCTGTTTAGTGCTATCCTAAATTGTGCTTGTTTACCTCCTTCTTCTCGATTTTATATCCAAGACCACCTCTGATGTCCCTTTATGTGTATTTCTGTTTTTGTTTTTTTGCAGGTGGAATATTCGAACAAACAGATGGACCTGTTTCGCTTGTTAGTGCCGAGGAGCTTGCCTTTAAATTCGCTGTCAATAATATTAACAGAAACAGGACTTTGTTACCAAACACAACATTAACATATGACATACAGAGGATTAATATCTATGACAGCTTTGAGGCATCGAGAAAAGGTGAGTAACCTGCTTTGAATTCATTCAAGGATTTTTCATCACAATGTGGATGAGGGCAAAATTCTGGTTAGTAATTTATTCAGGAGCATGATCTTGAATTTTACTACTCAAGAGGTCTTTCTGTTGCAAAGCATATCTCAAACTCTCCTCAAGCTCTCGTCTCCTCCTCCCCTCCAGCTTGTGACCAGCTGTCCTTAGGTGTGGTTGCAATATTTGGGCCTTCACATAGCTCGTCATCAAATGCTGTGCAGTCTATCTGCAATGCACTTGAAGTGCCGCACATCCAGGTGCGTTGGAAACATCATCCCATGGACAACAGGGACACCTTTTATGCTAATTTGTACCCAGATTATTCATCTTTAAGCTATGCTATCCTGGACCTGGTGCAGTTTCTCAAATGGAAAACAGCCACTGTTGTATATGATGACAGCACAGGTGAACAGACTACGAGTTACTGTTTTCTCATAACCACACATATGTATGCAATTTACATTTTCTCCATTGGAAAAACAAATGAAGAAAAAAAAAACCATGCCTTCACTTATCCTGTTTCTAAAAAGGTCTTATAAGACTCCAGGAGCTGATAATGGCTCCATCCAGATACAACATCCGACTAAAGATCCGCCAGCTGCCCCTAGACACGCAGGATACAAGGCCCCTTCTCAAAGAAATGAAGAGAAGTCGGGAGTTTCGCATCATCTTTGACTGCAGTCATCACATGGCTGCGCAGATTCTGAAACAGGTGAGACATCAGATCTGAGAAAAAGCTGTCAAATGAATGTGCAGGCGAATGTTCACTGCGGCTGTGCATTTACATTTCAGAGTGGGTTTAATGTTGATCTTTGGGAGTTTAAGCACTATCGCTTACAAAGTAAAACAAGCAATAGTTTTCTATCCATCTAATTTCTGCTTCATCTGGCTGTACAGTCCATGACAGAGTTATGGAGGCAGATAAATAAATACTCACTCTTGCAATGTAAATTTCAACTCTTACAGAAAAGAAAAGGTTCTATTTGACCAGCATGGGTTAAAGATATTCCTTTATTCATTTTAGAAGAGGGTTTTTTTTTGTTGTTGTTTTTTTATGTGTGTGTGTCTGTGTTTGTTTTGCAATTAAAAATAGAAAGGTGTTTCTTTATGTTCTAATTCGGATTTGTCAGGTAAATATATGCAAAACCTACACTAAGATGCTATTTTTACCTTTTAAAACAAACATAAGCTCCTATGCTGAATATCTTATCCAGCATGTTAACCACAAACATCTAACCAATTTCATTACTTAGACCAAATTTAAATGTGACTTAAAATATAAATGAATGTCAGTCAATCGAGAGCTGCCAGAATGATGTACCATGAAGAGGATGTGTGGGTGGTCTGATGTTTCTATAGATGTCAAGAACAGGTCGGTGGATCCCCCTTCATTCAGCTTGCTGTCAGCTTCTATTAACATGTTTAAACCAACGCTTCATATGCCACAAAAGTTATTTAAATAACTCCTAGTGCTCCCTGGTTATTAGGATCTAAGATGACATGTGCTTCCTTCAGGCCAAACTCCAAAACTTGCACAAAAATCAGTGCCGTCATGAGAGGTGCAGGTAAAGCAAGGCTTTGAGGCAAGAATCTCTGACTGTGGTTTTCCTATATTTTCTTGTATTTGTATAGTTATAAATCTGCTTTAAATGAAGGAATAGAAGTTAAACTTGTGCATCGTTCATCAGTAGTTCCTTTCTGAGTATCATTCATCAGTTTATAAGTGCCTCAGCATGCACCCGAGGGGGAGGAATGATGGACATAATTCATATTTTTGTAAGGATTTTATTTGTAAACAAAGCATTGGATTGATTCAGTTTTAAAAATGCAAAAGTGAAAAATCCTCATTACAATTTTCAAGGGCCTCAGTTATTAAGAATTTATTGCAAAAAAAAAAAAAAATCAAGAAAACAAATCAATATTGACATTTAAAGACGACCACATACAATATTCTAAGCACAGTACAGCAGAAAACAACATTTTTCTAGCTGAAGAGTGTGTGGTCTGTCTCACTTTGTGTGCCTCAACTTTCCTTTAGGCTCTTTTTAAGAGCTTTTTATTTTCAAAACCTGGTTGGGCAAAAGTTGTTTTTTTTTCTTTTTTCTCCATACGAATCTGATGAGGAGCATTTGTGAATAAACATCTTCTCCTCTTTAGAGAAAAAAAAAAACTGAGTGAAAAGAGAAGATCAATTCTGCTCTGCAGAGCTTGTACACACACATTTAGTTTTACACTGACTTTTGACTCTGTTTTGTGATTTGATTCATGTCAATAATATTTTATTAATCCGTGAAAGGAACTTATATGTTGCAGTAACTTTCATTATCCAAGTTTGTTCAGAGAAAACTGCAGATGCTTCCGGCTCCGGGCAGAAAGGATTTTCCGTTAACAGTCTGTGCTGTTGTGGACCTGGCGAAGCTTCTAACCAAAGACTGTAGCTGAATCGGTCTATTGTGAAGAGGATGTTCAGGGTTGTCCATTATGTTTTTCATTTTTGAAGCATCTTTCTTTGCACAATCTGCTCAAGAACAGTAGCCAGAACAGTCCATAATACATAAAGACATAATGCAGTTGATACAGTTCAAGTGGTCTCTGAAGGTTCGTATATTAATCATCGGGGCTCTGATATGGACAATGGCACATTCTAGCTCTTTATCTTGGAGCATTTCCATGTGTAGGTTCCCCAAGACCCTAAAGGCAAAACTTGGAATGAAATTTTCTTTTGTTTTGGTGGAAAGAGAATTTCAGATCAGCTTGGGTGCTTTGCCTTTTTTTTTTTTTTTTTTTTGTTAAAGGCAGACTAATGGCATTTATATGAATTTAATCCAGCTGTGTACATGAAAACCAGACTGGTGTATATAACACAAACTCAGAGGACTGTATTCATGAGCAAAATATGCTCATCCCAAGATAATATTTTAGACTTTGTGCAAATAATGTCCACACAGTTTATTTACAATGAGCACACACTTGACCCTTTCTTGTGTCATTGACAACTGCTCACTTGCTATTGTCAAGTTGACTTTTGATATTTTGAAAGATTTTGAAGTGGATGATACTTCCTTAATTTAGTTTGGATGATCTCATATCCTACACCGTTGCACAACAAGTCCAGCTGGTGGTGGTAATACAGCATCGACAATATAACTGTAGCAATTGGAACAGCAGAATACACTTTAGAACTTAATGAAACTTTCAGGTGTATTAAATGTTGTTAAGGTAGTTTTATTCGTACCATAGACCAAATAGTATGTTTGTTTATTATGCTTTGTATCATACTGATTTTTTTTCTAGAAAATCCTTAGCAATTAGCTATATTTTGGCCAGCGGGTAATGAAGTGCTACGTAAGGGATACAATAGCACCTCTGGTTTTAAAATAGTTATGGATACAGAGTACTATTACCAGCATTACTAGTACATGTAAATCATGTTTGTTTTGTGTTTTACCACCAGTTTCACATAGAGTATTTCAGGCTGAATATATGTGTGTGTATATATATATATATATATGTGTGTGTACACACACACAGTGGGGCAAAAAAGTATTTAGTCAGCCATCAATTGTGCAAGTTCTCCCACTTAAACAGATGACAGAGGCCTGTAATTTTCATTATAGGTATAGCTCAACAATGAGACAAAATGAGAGAAAAGAAATCCAGAAAATTACATTGTTTTTTAAATAATTTATTTTCAAATCATGTTGGAAAATAAGTATTTGGTCACCTACAAACAAGGAATATTCCTGGCTCTCACACACCTGTAACTTCTTCTGTAAGAGGCACTGTGTGTATATGTATGTGTATGTAA
>JBAMYA010000008.1:14347677-14379205 GCA_037176975.1 Arrhamphus sclerolepis
GTGTATATGTATGTGTATGTAAATATATATACACTGTTTATATTATAATATAGCTATTTTATATGAATTGAGTTAAATGCGACTAGGAGATTACAAGCTGGTGTTGTCATAGTCTCAAGCTCAGATAAATGGGATAGTTGGAACGGGAGGAGAGCAAGTGATTCTATTGAGGAGGGAAAAAAAAAATTAAAACGGTGTTCAATGTATATTCATATTACAAATCTCCGTCTAAAATAAGTGCGTTTATCTATTGATACCAGTATATTAATATACTTCACATTTACACCTAAAAGACAACTGTAAGCTTTTTCTTGTTGATGTTTAGGGGCCAAACAAACAAATATTGAGCATGTCCCTCCTGCTGATGTCTCAGATTCTAGTTCTTTAAGGAGGGTTGAGTAAGCGCTTGCTGCAAATGCAAAGCTGCCATGTATGAATGCAGATGTGCTCCCTCACAAGTAGAAAACATGTTGATTTGTGCACTCCTCTGCTTATTTGTTACACATGCACATCTACTTTTTTTTTTGCATGATTTCTGAAGACAAGAATGACCCATGTAGTTGCTCCAAGTATACCTTAACCTACCTCCTCCCTCCAAACTAACTCTCAATCACAAGCATTGAGTTTATGTGCATCCATTCTGTAAAGTTGTCAATCTGAGTGAATTCTAAAGTTTTTAAAGATCATGCCTTAGTCATTGCGTGCCCTTGGATTTTTTTTTTTTTTTTTTTTTTTTCCCTTGTGACATGTCATGCTTCTCAGCAAAATATTAGGTTCTATTTTTTGCTCTGATAAGCTCACCCCACAATCAATGTGCATCTGTCAAACTGCGTTCTGCTTCAGAGTGGACAGGTGAAAATGGGGAGCTTGTCTGTAGCTTGTTTTTTAAAGAACTACGCTCCTCAGCTGTCAGTTCTGTGACTGTCACATTTTCCCCCTCACTCATTTTAACAGAGACATATTAAAGTTTACAAAAAAACGAGTAAGAAAAACAGAATCAAGCTCTGTAAGCTCACTGTGCAGCAGTGAAAAAACAAACCAAAAAAAACAAAAAACACCTGTGTAGAGAACAAAACCTAAACCAAAGTTTCAATGTCGTGTATTTTGCTTGATTTAATTGATGTAAAGGTAAATTTGTGTCCATGAGAACTTAACATCTTATTTACATAACCTTGAGTTTTTTTTTTCGTAACAGATGGTACAATTAAATATAAAGCACAGTCACCAAAGGAATGTGGTGCCTTTGAATGCAGCTCTCGCAGTGGAGTGTTGGGATGTGAAACAAAGATTAGTGGGATTTTTTTTATTTTTATCTTTTGATTGACGGCTTCTCTATTGGAATTGCATCATATGCTGTGGTTCATTCCCGTCTATTTTAATCCATAGAATGATATTAATAATGGCTGCTATTATGTAATGCTATGGACCAGATGTGGTGCAGAAGTTTCAGCAAGAAACTGCCCCGCAAAATAAATTGTTTGTTGATATATTATCATTAAACAGTATTTTTCCCTTTTACTAGTTCGTTCAAGTGACATCTCTTTATGGTTGTTCTGATTCTAAAATCCACTGACATGACAAAGTGACCATTTTCTCTATCATGTCTCTGTTTATTCACACCTTTCTTTCCCATTTTCTGTCTCTATACAATTCCAGGCCCAGACCATGGGAATGATGACAGAGTATTACCACTATATCTTCACCACTCTGGTAATGTACCATGCTTGTTAATGTAAATAGTCTCGTTTGTTCTCATCTCCTTAGTCTCTCATCTCCTGAGTTTTTGATGAATAGTGGCTAATTGCCAGTGGTTTGGATGCAGTCCACAGCATCAATTTTGTTTGACAAGCCAGAGGCTTAATGGAGTCTTGGGCTCGCTGAAGTAGAAGCTGTGATTTATAGAAAAGACAACGTCAACAGAAGTCTTTGAAGAAGACCACACAAGACAATTGGGATTCAGAATATGACATCCAGTTGAGAAAAAATCGGCTAAAATTGGAACTCCTACAAAGGAGAGAGAGGAAAAAAAAAACAAAAACAGAATGAAAATGTCAGTGTGAGAAACATGACATCAATTTACCAGTAAGGTTAAAATACATACTCTGATCTTAATCAGAAATCTCTAAGCTAAATAAAAGAAAAAACACATTTTATTTTTATTCAACTGGGACGGGATTAAACTGTTCATTAAGTCAGCATTTAGAAAGACCAATATTTCCTTTTAGAGAGAATAGCAGGGTTGTGAGAATGTTTATAGACTTATGATCATATTTTAAAGAAACCAGGTAATATTCAACATGTTTGTTAAAAACACCTCTCAGAAAGACCAAACCAGCAGCGAACTTATTATGCTAAAAGATATCGCCTACGCAGGCCGACAGCAGCCTCTAAACCTGTGTTACTCTTAAATTTATTACTGAATGTTCACAAATCTAGAAATAAAACACCAATTGAGATCATTTTTACCCATATTTCATTTGCAGTCAATAGAATCTTATTCAAACACATTAAATTCTCTCATGGGATACATGTGTGTTTTGTTCTTTGGTTTCTTATGGGACAAATCCTTATCATCAGCTAGATTCCCTCTTCTTCAAAATGTGCTGGTTTTGTAATAATTATTTAAGTCTCCCTTCATGTAGACATCGTAGGAAAGATGCATTTCTTGCATTCAACATAAATGCATCATTAAAAAGAATTGACCATCCTTGATTCCTGACCCTACGTGGGACCTCTGGGTCACATCTAGCACCCAAAACGCTTGACATTATTAAGCCAACAGTGCAGTAACAACACCCCTTGGTGTTGTCATCCCATAGGGTTTTAGCATTATTTATGAATTTGATGTCCAGAGCAGTAAATTAAGAGCTAAGAGAGCATAGTGATGTTCATTTTAAAGATAACATGGGTTGTACTGCTGTTGATTGTGCTGCTGCCACCTGCTCTGAGTTTGCCTTGTGTCAAGACCAACCTGGAAGGATCAAACTTCTGCTGCTGTCAGCTTTTCTACCTCAGCCACCTAACTGGGCAACAACTGAAACAAGGACAGATTCTATCAAAACAAAGAGATTCTGTCAAAATGACCGTGAAGTTAGTTGGATCAAAGGTTAACATCACCTGAGCTGAACTAATAAAGTAGGTAGCTTGAGCTAACTGAGCTCAGTTGAGCATATTCCATCTAACTGTCAGGCTTATTTGTTCCACCAATTTGCAAGTTGTTTTACAAGAAATATCACCTAAGGTCCTAACAGTGGATTCACACAGCAGCGTTGTGGAAATGCTTTGGTCAGGTGCGTCTGTGTCTTCGTCATACCAAAAGTACTCCACATACTTTCACTGGCTATCTCAAGCACAGTATCTGCTATTTGATTAGCTGAAGCTTGCATTGAACCTTGAAAAGTCAAAAATTCACCAAGCTATGCTGTCCCCGCGGCACGCTGAATCCACAGTTTGGTTCAACAGCGTTTGGTGTCACCCCATTCAAAGTCTACAGAGAACAGCACTGACAGCACTTTCAGCGGGGGAGTGGGGCAAATGTGGTTCAAGCCGCTGCCAAATGAACCAATATAAAGCTATAATTTGCTGCTGTTCGAGGAAGATGTTTTTTATTAAAAAAAAAATTCTTGTGACTTGGCCAACCAATATCATTTTTAATCAAAAATACACACATCTATCATTTTTATTGATATAACCTGACACATTCAACATAGTTGGTAGTAGTTTCTAAATGATCTATAAAAGGATCTTGTCTGGGTAATACATGCAGGCTCAGCAATGAGCCACTGCTGCTCTTCACTGCAGCCCCGGCTTCATGGTGACAAGTAAACCGAATGGGAATGAATACCAGCATGCATTGTGCTGCTCCTTTCATTCTGCGTTATTGTCTCTGCTTGTGCAGTCACACTCACTGTGACTGTGGACTTGGCCAGTCTGTTGTGATAATGTGGTGTGACATTGAGGTCCAGCCATGATGTGTGTCATCTTTCACTCTTGACAGCGTGGCAATGACATTGTACTGCCATGTGTCAAGTTCATGTAGCATTTCTATTGCTTTACCAAAAATCTTAAACTCTTTTTTTTTTTTTTTTTTTTTTCTGATGTGACAGCAATATTTTTCTCATGAAGCCAATAAATGTTTATACAATCGCTATGGTTTCTTTCTGAACTGCAATATGCTGTTTTATTGACAGACATACCATTAAGGAGATTATATCCGCCGGCTTGATTTGATCCAAAGTGACGAATACTTCAGTGGTATACATATATGGCAATAAAATTTCCCATCTATGGAATTCATGTTTTCTCTCCTGAGGAGGGAGAAGTGCTGACTTATTAGACTGTGAAAAAAAGAAAGGTAATAACTTCCTTGTCCTTTTGAAAGGAGTCTATCATAGCTCCTGTCTTACCAGAGATATCAGAGAACTTTGTTTGCTGCCGTCGTAACACTTCTATAGATGTGCCACACGTGAGGTCCCAGCGAATATTTCATTGTAGTGCAGTTATAGGTTCACACTGAGTTCAGGTCGCATGTGTGTTTAAGGCAGCACTTCAAAAACTGAGCAAAATCTTAGGACAAATTGCTTTCCTAACACCCCAAAGTGAATTAATGAAAAGATTAATTCTATTATACAAACAATTATATCCCAGTAAGTTTGTATTCTTAGCTTCAAAGCTAAGAAACCTCGTAACCTCATTTATTTTACAATGTTACCAGTGTCATTTATAACAATAGGGATTTGCTTTGATCTTTTATTATGAAATGGAGGCAGTGCACTGCATTCAAAAGAAGGAGAAAAAGAAATTTTGCAAGCAAGGACGACCACTCTTTTACTGAATGTCTCGTGATCCCCCCCAGCACTAACCCCACAGGGTGCTAATGAAATATCTATATTCTTCAAAATATTTTCTCCAAGCCCTCTGGCCCATTCTGACATGACATGTGTCAACATGTGACTTCACACTTGCTGCCCCAGAAATTACAGTGGCTCAAACTGCTATTTCCAGGGGAATCGATATGTTGAATTATTAACATGATCTAAGAGAATGAGTTTGTTTTTCTTCCTGTTGTGTATTCTTTTGTTTCTGAGCTACAAACTAATGAGAAAAAAAATACAGCCCTATATTTTGACATAATTGTGATTAAGAAAGCCAAAACAGATCACAAGCTTGTAGGTTGTGCAGTACATTTAATTATTATGAAAACAATAATGTTGAATCAATTCTAAAAGAATTTGACATCTCCACCAGAGAGTATTCAGATTTAATTTATGCTGTGGCCCAGAACACCATCCAACACTTTTTCTTTTCTGTATTTGGCCTTGTCTTTCCACAATCAGATGCTAGAGCACTCTTTTAAGCAACAAGAATAAAAAGAAATTAGAATATATATACTTAAAGACCCTTACCATTACATTACCTGCTAAAATAATCTTTCATCTTTTCTATATCCTTAAAGGACCTGATGGCCATCGACTTGGAGCCTTATCGCTTCTGTGGCGTCAACATGACTGGCTTCCGCATCCTCAATGTGGATAATCCCCAGGTTGCATCTATTGTGGAGAAATGGTCAATGGAAAGGCAGATACCACCTAAGCCTGATTCAGGCCTGCTGGAAGGCATCATGACGGTATGTTTTTTTTTTTGTTTTTTTTTTTGACATTGAAAGTTAGTTCTCAGTGTCTGCCTTTTAAAAATGTGTGCACCACTGCCTTGCCTACGCAGGACTTGTTTCCACTCTGATAAATGGTTTCAGCCAAGTCAAAATGACCAAAGTGTCAATTCTGTATGAAGTATTTGAATTTTAGGCTTTGACTTCAGTCACATAAAACATCAATTTGTAAAGATGCACATTTTTCTGAAATTCTAAAAGTAGTTTGGCCTGCGGATGGCCAATACAACAATTCCTAAGAGATTGTCACGGAAGTACAAATCTTTAACTGTCAATGACAATGGCAGCTTAAACAACCATGGCTCCTCCGCTGCTGCGATCTTAATTCATCATATTCAGCTCTGTCGTCATCGTGTTAAGCCCACCCAGAGAGTCTCTACTAATCTGATTGGCTCCCCGAGACTTTTAGCATTAATAATGAGCTCCAATGGGGGGTAGCTACACAGACCTACTGAACAAATGTAAATTTCATCTTATTGATGAGTCTGGAGATCGTAGTTATCTGCAACCAGTTGTTTTCATTTTTATGCTATTCATCTATTCACTGATGACAAAAGAAAAGTTGATTTGCCAGTTAAGAAATGCACAAGATGCTTATGCCATCTTGCATCAGTACTCCCCAATTATATAAAACCTTTACTGAAAGTTTAAAAGGGGTGGATTTGGCTTTTTAAAAAGTGTAGATCAAGTGTTAGATGTAGTTACAGGCTGAAAATTACAATTAACTGAATACCATCACACATAACACAACACTATGGAGATTATGGAAGACCCTCTTTTCAGGATAGTATTTGAACTGTTACAGAACTTTAATGAGAGAATATGATATTTGATTTTTGAATCTCTTAAACTGACTTCTGACCCAACTGTTTCCTTCTTTCTACAACCATTAGCTGAAATAATGTGCACCCCTTATTCCAGACAGACGCAGCTCTGACCTATGACGCAGTCCACATTGTTTCCGTCTCCTACCAGCATGCTCCACAGATGACCGTCAACTCTCTACAGTGTCACCGCCACAAACCCTGGAGGTTTGGAGGTCGATTCATGAGTTTCATCAAAGAGGTGATTGAACACCTTTGGCCCATTACTTGTTTGTTTGAATTATTTATATGAAGTCGTGCTGTTTGGGTGCTTAAACAAGATTATAGGTAAAGTGGCATGAGGGCCAGGTCATTGCTTTGTATTTGGAAATTTACTCAGCAAACCATTCGTACCCAGATATAAATGAATGTAGCCTTGATAGTCACATCAAACAGCTGTTGTCAGCTTTATTCATAACCTTTTTTTTTCAGAAAACTTGTTCTATTGCTTTTTTGAAAGTAGAACCTGTATAATGAGCTTTTATTTAATCCAACATGAACATCTGACAGTGTCTCAGAATTTTAAAAAAAAGCATGTGTAAAATGTCTTTTTAGGGATTTGTAGACATGTTACTGTTTCTATCTGATTTGTTGAAACAACAAAATCATTTGTGTTTTGTGCACTTTAGATGTGTCACAAGTGGTAGAAATTGCACTTGTTCTTACTTAAAATGAAATAATTAACCTCTTTATATTTAATCTGTTTTACACAAGCCTCCCTTTCGAATCAGGATTTGTTGGAGTGGGGAATAGATTAAACGTTTCCTTTTAGGAAAATGGATGACAGCTTGCAGAAGTTATTAATTATTTATTTATTTATTTAGTCTGCTGGGATCTAGTAGTGTTCTCTCTTGAGTCTAACAGAGATGACAGTGGAGGAGTGTGTCTCAGTAGATCTCCTGATTTTGATTCACCCCATTCATAGCATGACAACATGCTGTCATCCCAGCAAAAACACTGGTTCCAGAGCCAAAGCTGAACTGGGCTGTCACTCTGGTTTGGTCAGCCCCCTTCAGATGTCACAAAAACAGAATCCCCTTGTCATACTGCGCCACTGTTAAAAGGCATGTGCAAGCAATTTCCCTCACATACTGTTTATTGCCTCAGTTTACCTCCACAGAACTTCCTTCAAATTGCATGTGTTGGGTTGACCCAGATCATGTTATTTATCGGTGGCCAATTCATTTGCATAATGTGGTTAGCTAAATACTGCTTCATAAAAAAAAAAAAATAAATGTATACATTTTTTTGCCCAGAATGAGGGCTCAAAATGAAAAGTGTAATCGCTGTTGGCAGTAATGCATTGCTGTGCTTTGCTTAACCTAGGCCCTAATGGAAAAAAAAAAAAAATAGTTTCCTAACAGTGTCTTCTGAAAAACATAATTGTCCACTAAAACCTTGTTTCTCATCCTCTGAAAACTAGAAAGAAATTGAAAACCATTTGACAGGTTACAGTGTTTTTGCCGTAAGTTACTGCCTTTGAGTTTATCAGCACTATAAAGTGAAAGTTTGTGTGTGAGGAAAATGGCTTAAATAGCCACAGCGTTTGACTCCTCCGAAGGATTCCTTCACCAGCATCATGAAACAGCGAGGCCTGACTTTTCTGTATCGTGTCTGACTCATTCTATCCACATGCATTCAACTATGTGGAGTACGGGACTGGTAAAGTAGAAATTCTCACCTCGCTTCAGTGAAAAGAAAGAAACATTTTTGTTTGACCTGCAAGGGTAAGTATAGTGAGATGACAGTAGCTCACACATGGTTCAAGTCTTTTTTTAGGTCTGTGCATTGCACGAGGAGAAACCTGTCAGGGTAGTTGTACCAGTGAACTTATTTCTGATATTTGTTTGCATTGTCTTCTGTCAAAGCACTCCCTACTGAGCATGTGACATAATGAGTTTAGTGACCTACTGGCTGAAAGAGTTTTTGCCATCCCAGGCCAAGAGCCAAAACGTAACACATTGGATAAGCCTACTAATTGAAAACAAGTTTCTCCTGAAGCGTAATGGACCAGCTGCAACGCTGATTAGCACGCGACTAACTTAGCTGCTCTTTGACATATTACTGCTTAAATTTTATATTTCAAATTCGACCTGCAGCAATGCTGCAACTGCAAATTTGCTGAACCCTTGTCTTGTGACTCTTCAAAACATCGAACTGCTTAGAAAATGGAAACATGCTAAAGTTAATTTAGAAGGGTAAAAATTAACACCACCAAAGGCTCAGATGCTATAGTGCAGAAACACACAAACGAACACACACACACTGTGAGATGATCATAGTGGATAACAAATACACCATTAAAAAATGGATTTTTCTGTTATCTAATTTTGAAGCAGCATCTTGCATAGATTTAAATGAGGATAAACTAGTGTGTAGGGTGGGATACATGCTTCCTTCTTTTTTAAGTAATTATTAAAATCGACCTGTATCAGGTTTAATCAGGAATGCATCAGGTTTCAGTTCTGAAATGATTTAATGATTTCCTGACGTCTTGTGTTTCTCTTTCATTCTTACATGTTCTGAAACACTGGTGTATTTTGCACTTCAAGGGACATGTTATATGGCGGCAGGAATAGTTTATTAGTTGGAGCAACATGCATTTATTATAAGACTTGATTCCTGAGTCGCAATATTGGACTTTTATGATTAAGAGGCCTTTACATTTGAGTGGAGCGGTTCAAGTTGTGTGAGCAAATTGATGAACTGAAATGTGAAGCAACTAGAGAAGTCCAAAATGTAACCACCGATTTTGTAAATATTAATATCAACTGAGATATTATGGTAACGTTTTTCACATAATCAGCAACGCTCTAAATCTTTTGTGGAAGCTGTCCAATGTTTTCTGTGTCGTCTGCTTTCTGCACATCATGTGGAACAGGATCTGTTGTTTCAAATGTTTGTCTAAGCTGTAGATATAATTCTGCTTGTCGGACAAACGTGCAAAGCCAGGAATGCATATTGGTTTTTTCCCACTTATAACAGACAGTAAACAATGTTCGGTGTATGTGTGAGCAGTTGGTTTGAACAAAGTAGGGTTACTGGTCATTTAAAGTAGAAGTAACTTTTTATATTAGAAATATGTGCTGATTATGGCTAAAGGCAGTGACATATGAAACATTGTGTAGTATTTGGCGGTTTAAAAAAAAAAGAAAAGAGGGGGACTAACTCAGTCTTGATTTACGCTAGCTTCAAGACAGGAGTGTGACATGTTCTGAAGGTCGAATTGGCCCCACGGTTGTGATACGGCTGAGGCGTATATGTCACTCTCTGAATTAAAGCTGTTTGAACATGCCACCCACCTCGATGGCAATAGGCCAGAGAGAATGAGGTATGGGAAGGCTTTGAAAAATAGAGTGCCACAGATTTCTCCTTGAAGCTTCGATCTTTTCATAACAAGTTGTGGCAAGCAACAGGATGGACAGATGGGGGGGTTGTGGCGTTGTCACAATTTAGGTCTTAAACATCAGTGAAATGCAGTAGCTCGACACACAATGATTGATTACCTTTTATTGTACGAAGACTTCTTAAAGACCTCTTGAGTGCATCAAAGACAGCGGCTGAGGTAAAGCGAAACCCATGTGTTATTAAGAATCACTTCAGACAAAAAAGGTAAAGTAAACGCATGACAGGCTGACAGAGCATTTGAAAATAAGTGTTAACCCAAAAGAGGAGAGCGCATAGTTACGGATGAAAGGGCGTTGACAGTTTCGTCAGTGTTTACATGTGTCTGACTCTGCAAGTGTGGAGAGAACAGGTATGCCTCATCTGCTGACACATGTTTGCACGTGCATAGCTGTGGAGGTGGTGGGTAACAGGGAACCATAATAGGGGGCAGTTATATGTTCACCCCCTCCCTCCACCCCCACACCCTCGGGGACTCCAGCAAAATGAGATGGTTGTTAATTAACTCCGTAGTCTGGAGGGGAGAATGCGTTGGAGGCGTTGAGATGTAAAATGTAATTAAAAAAGGAAATGCAGCCTGTACAGTTTGTGTTTTTGTATTTTCGGTTTGTGTATGCGTGGGTGTGAAATTGCTCTCAGTGAAAGATAAAATGTGTTGTCGTGTGATTTGTTGGCAGGAATTCTGCATTTATCTGTACTTATTTGTTCGTTGCTTCTGTCAAAATATTTGTTGTAGATAAAGAAAATAATGCAATGCTGTGCAGTAGTATTATATCTTTGTTTTTGGGTTTTTTTGTTTGTTTTTACCACTTTTCAGAGGTCAGTCATCATCTCTAATATAATTTGTATGAACATCAGCTGGGGAATAATGATCTGAAAAAAAAAGTATTTAATACAAGATTATTGTATTGATTGCATCTGATTTAGATGCAGTCTAGATAAAAATGCCAAACTGTTATCTTTCAGTCACATTGGGATGGTCTGACTGGAAGACTGTCCTTCAACAAGACAACTGGTCTCCGCACGGATTTTGACCTGGACATTGTCAGCCTCAAGGAGGATGGACTTGAAAAGGTAACTTTTGATTTGTTATCCAAGCAAAGCAGTCTTTGCAGAGCTAAAATTATTAAAAAAAAAAAAAAAGAGAGAGAGAGAGAACAACAATGCCTCATCCTACTCAAAAGGCACTGAAAATGTCTATTTTCAGAAATTTTGCTTTAGATTCTCCTCGATAGAGAGCAGATAATTCGGATTTGACAGTATCATTTACCTCCTAACAAGGAAGCAAATTGGCTGTTGCAACATAAACATAAGTTAGTGGGTCATAAAGCAAATTGGATTAGGGTACACATTAGGGTGTTAATTGCCGCCTCTCGTAATGATAATTTGAGGTGAAGCCCAAAATGCTGTTTGGTGTTAATGAGCTGTATAAGCATGTCTTACAAAAAGAAAAAAGAAAAAAACATCTAAAAGGTGGATAATGTAGAACTTATTTTATGATACTGGAGGGCAACTGCACCAGCTATTCTCTTCTAAAGAGCTTTTATACATTATGAATACATCAAATATGGATAAGTCCCATTACGACATCTTCAAGTACTCCCTAAAGGCTAAAGACTACACAATAGCAGAGGCTTTTCAGCTTGTAACTCTCCAAAACGGAGCTTGTAACACTGCAGCTTTGAATTAATTTGTCTCCTTTTCACTGGCATTTTGTCCTGCATGTGGTCAATTCAATTAAAGCACAATCATCTCGTAAAAAGTATGCAATATCATATTAGTGCCTTGTCATTTGGGCTCTGACAAATCCTACGCTCAGGCACGTAAGCGATGTTCCTAGCGTGCCTCAGATTTTTCTGTATACCCCTGGAATCGGCTTTAACTGTGTGAGCTTAAGATGTAGACTTTTTTTTTTTTTTTCCTCGTCAACTAATCCATTGTAATTGAATATTAGCCCAAATTTGAGCTCATGCTGGAATTGTGAACAGATTCTCAGGGCACCAGTCTACTCACTCAACAGAGGCATGCCTAGGATGGTAAAATAAATGTGATACATGCATGAATAAATAACTTTTTGAATGAAATATTTTTGATAATTATGTTAAATGAAATGAGCGAATTGTAAATGCATACAATTAGAGTTTTGCAAAGTGACGAGCATTGTGGTATTTTTAAATTCTTTCCTGGAGTCCTCTTCGGTTGTGTGACAAGCTGTAACTAATGTGCTTTTCAAATTAGAGCATATGCCTCTCTCTGGATTAGGCAGGGAGGACATTAACAGACGTTTTAATGCTTTTGTGTGTGTGTGTATGTGTGTGTACTTCTTTAAATGGATCCACCTCAAGCACAAACCCCAGTGCATATTAAAAGCTCGATGCGTAGTAATAGAGGAAGCGGAGGAGGGCTTGGTGGAGAGCTTGACTTGCAAACAGAGGTTGTTACAGTCAGCCACAGGACTATTTGTGCTAATGATATGTTCCAGAGTGTCTCTGCTGTGTGCTGGATTCTCTTTTTTTCTTTCCTTATTTTTGCCCGAAGGCTTCTTGCATGTATAAATTATTTTATTTGCTGAAATTACTTGGCTTATCTTACTGAGATTGCAGAGGAAAAAAAAAACAAAAAAACTTTCACATCGCAATCCAACCCTCTCCCCATGTTATCCAACTTACTTCCAGATGTTTTGCAATATGTGCTATTTCTGTTGGTATTACGCTGATTGATTTTTTGTTTGTTTGTTTTTTAATGCAATTGTGCACACATTACAATATTCAGCAGTATATCTCTTATGTACAAGTGTGTACAAGTGTGTGTACAAGTGTTTTTTTTGTCTCTTCAAGTACCTGACAAGTCCAATCGTAATCAATTTGTCTGAAACATACCATTGTTCATGTGATTCTTCTGTCTTTGATTTGCCCATCATGCTTCATTTCCTCCAAGACATATCCCTTAACTACCCCCTGATTTTCAAAGCACCTTAGCCTGCTGCTAAAAGGTGAGTCAGCCAATCATCTAATGCTGCGGTGCTGGCATAATGTGGGAGATGGTTGGCGGGGGAGTCTGCTGAGGTCATGCCTTACTCACGAACTCAAAACACTTAGCTACACACTTTTTCATCTTCCACAGGTGGGGAAGTGGAGTGCGTCGGGAGGTCTTAATATCACAGAAGTACCGAAACGCAAAGGGGTAAACATCACCGATTCCCTGGCTAACCGCTCTCTTGTCATCACCACTATTCTGGTAGGTCACATGTGAACTGGCATTCAAAAAAGTTTTGATCAATCAAGTAGCCTAGAAATCTAAATGGATCACGAGCAAATTTTAAATTGCTCAGCAGGTCTATCTAGCTGCCTTACTTTCGAGCTCATCAGTTATGCCCAAACATCTTGGAGAAAAACAAATTGGATCGGTCTTTACCACTGATTGTATATAATTGGACAAATTGTGCCCAGTTTTCTCAAATTGTGCAGCACCATATTGGAAAGAGGCAGGACAAAGCTGCCAAAGCCAATGGCAGAGCCAATGGCTAGCTCTCATTCAAGCATGTCAAATAAATCTGGTCATCTGTTTGGTTAGCTAAATGGATCTGATATGTATCTGGTCCTGCCTCCTAGATGAGGAGAACCTATCTGTCTGATCATTTTACTACAAATATACTGCGACATGGGAGGGGGGGTGTACTTGGGTTACATGTCTTCCTTGTGACTGAGTCTTCTTAATATTTGCCACATGGTAATTATGGCCAGTTAGCAGCTATATATTACATTGCAGCAACTAAAACTACACAACACAGACCTTTTTAGCTGTGAGAGGTTTAAGACTTAAAACACAACAACAAAGAAACACGGCAGCAAAAAGTGAGCGACGGAGTTTAAAAAAAACAAACAAGCAAACAAAGAACGTCATCGTGGGAATGCATTAATTACACATTCAGAGACAGAGACCAAGGTTTGACTTCTCCAAATCCACATTACCATTCATTTGTAGTTGCATACATTTAACTTTGTCAGTGGCTGTTGTGGTCTTTGTGTAGCTATCAGGGAGGTTCTGGCACAGACGTTCTTCACTACACCCCTTCAAACTACAATGATAAAGACTGTTATTACGCTCATATTGGACCACAAAGCTGTAATTATGACAAGAAAGGTCGTGGTTGGGCATAATTAATGTCCATCAGACGCCATCTATGTTAATTCTGTTTCAGAGAGGAGAAATAGAACAAGGATTTAAGTGGTCTAATGTTGAACCTCTGTGCGAGAAAGCACCATTTAGGGATTTCATGTCAGAGTAGTGTAATGTAGTGTCACAACTGCAGTTTTCTAAACTTTCCTAAAATATTTGCAGTTTCTTTGAGAATCATTAGTTTAAGAGCATAAAATTTTTAAATTATAGAAGATGGCCTCAACTTTAATATCAATCTCTTTAATATCAAAATGGCATCAAACTGATTCTCAGTGATGCACGAACAAGGCGCCTGACAGCTTTATTGCAACTTTGTAAAGAGATTAAGTCTCTTAATGTGTTTTTTCCCCTCTATATTAATTGTTTACACTCCATTGCTTGTAATGTTTCTGCACAGGCCCACCTTCCTCCTTTTTTCTGTTATGCCCTTGCTGTGTCTGTGAGAGTAGAGCTGATATAAACACTTTGATTTAAGTCCAAACCTTGGGGAATAACAAGAACTGGAAGGCTAGAAACAGATGGTAATGGCTTTGTCACTTAACGTACAAACTCTTTGATCAAGTTAATTGGACAACTTGAGAGAAGTTTGTGGTGAAGTATTTGCTCTCTAAATGCATTGTCATCAAGTATTCATACTCACTATTTATTCTAAAGGCCATCAAAACAGTGAAGTCAAAGTTAATTTTCAGCTGTATATTTGTCCAGTTATTTGATGTATTTATTTTTATTTGGAACGCATTTAAACAGTCATGCAATCCTATTGTATTTCCCATATTTCTTCTGGGCGGGGGGGGGGGGTAATAGATTCCTAAAGTGGGTATATAATTGGTCTATACTATAAGGCAAATACAGTCTAAGACAAATCACATCATACCTCTCACCATGACATTATTTATTTTACTGAGTTGAAGAAAAAATACAGATATATGGGTAATATTAGCTACCCCCTTAATATTTCCATTGGATTCAAGAGCTTAACTTGGATTTGGTCTGCTTAATTCATTAGCATGATCTTTATAGAAGTAGTTGTTTTTGCAGTTTGCTGGTGGTCAATGTATGCTTCCAGGTCTGATAAATTTTCCGGGCTTCGGCAGGTCTGATCTGGTTCAGTAATCTGTAGTTGTATGGTGTAATTTGGAGCTTAATTACAGAAAAAGTTATTGCGAGTGCAGGCTCCATGGCTTCATTATTGGTGTCAGTGTGTGTCAGAGCACCACCGTTATGAGTCTTCTCCTCCGTGACGTCTCACGAGAATCCCAGCCGCAGTCATTGTTACGGCCCAGGCCCTACTGGGCCTTCATGCAGATACAGCTGTGCAAGTACTCGCAGATGATTGGCCACCAGCCCTGTTCCTGTGGATCCACCTATCTATGCAGATCTGACTGTGTCAGCCCTTGCAGCTGATTGGCCACCAGCTGTTCCAGTGGATCCACCTTCTTGTGGCAACATACTTTGGGGATTGGTCGCCTGCGGCTCCATCTCTGCAGTGATTGGACAGCTGTGATGACCCTCGCTATTTAAGAAACTGTCACCCATCACTCGGGGCAGCTGTGTCACATTGGTGCACAGTTTGCCAGGGTGGCTGCTGGACCTTTGTTTGCTGCGGTCTTGGTACCTTATGTATGCAACTTTGAGTACTCCGTGGAAGCAGAGTGTTGTTTGGTTTCTTTTTGGTTACCTTTTGGTTGATTTAAGTACTTTTTGTTATTGCTGTTCCATAAATAAATTGTTGTTAAAATATCTTATGCTCCGATTGTTTCTGTTGCCACCCCTGCTGAGCCCTGGTCCTAGTAGGGGGTTGTAACAGTCATTCCAGATGTGTATGCTTAAAGGAACAAGGTTTATGAATATCCAAGTGAAAGTCTGGACTTCAGTTATTGTGTCTGTATCTTAAGAGGTGTGCAAAAGTAAATGTCTCAAGACATTAATAAACTGAAGCAATGTTATAAATGTGAGCAGCTAATAAAGTTATCAAGGCCACTGTTACTTCAAGTTACTGCTTTTAAAAGGTACATCTACAAACTATGGAATCATGAGGTAATAGTGTTGTTCAAATTTTTTTTTTTTTACCCTCTTTTTTTTTAATATAAAAAAAAAGGTTACATGTTGTTCATCTGCGGTTGTATTTGCTTAATACCAAGGTCCATGATGATTGGGAACATTATTATGTTATTAAACATGTCTAATATATCAGACCTACACTAACACTGAGACTGTTTCTCCATCCTTTTTTCTGAATACTATCAGCCAAACACACACTAACATTGGTGGTAAAATATGTTATACATCTAACTATTTAGGCCAATAATCACAGCTGTTTTATAGCTGTTGGATAAATGGACCAACATTTTCTGATATGCATAGCAGGATACCTAAGTCTATCTGGCAGGGAAATGGTAGCATGCATTGAATAAAGGAAATAATTTATGAGCAATTCAGTGTTAGGCATTGTCACTGCAGGCATCAGCTCAGTTGCTCTCCCTTGGAGGATGGTGACAATTGATGAAGGCACCATCCCGAGCATTTCCCATTTCACTGCCCCACTCTGTTTCTAATCAAGCTTTCATACAGCCCAAATTATGAGCAACCAGGCAGGGTATTACAGGCCAGTAAAGAGTGTCATCTACCTGACCATAAAAATGAACTGACCTGTACACCAGCTAAATAGGTCAATGCACAGCAGTGTGGAGAGCAGTGGCCTTGGTTTGCTGAATACTGGAGGCACATGGATAGTCCAGTACAAACATTAATTCTGTGCGCTTAACCACCTCTTCAGAACACATTATACAGGATGGTAATATAAGAGATAATTACAGCAGTCAGACATAAAATTAAAACCAGTGGCAGGTAAAGTGAATATCGCTGCTCGTCTAGCTTCATTGTAATGTCCTGTTGATAAAATCTGCATCCTGGTGCAGTCATAGAGAGTACTTTGACACTTGATTCTAGCTTGAACAATTCTGCAGCCCATTCTCCCTCCCCTCAGATACCCATCCCCCAGATTCCAGTCTTATTTGATCTAATGGCATCTATGGGAAACAAGCCCACCTCTGGGCCCAAAGGGTTCATTGCCCTCATCATGATACAAGACACTCAAAGAAATCCTCTTCCATGCTCTGACTGGTCAGTGCCCTTTTGGCAGAATAAAAAGGACCAAGACCATAACAATGGTCATAATGTTGCGGCTGATTGATGCTCTTACATTACATTCACAATACTGGACTTTTTAATAACATATCTGTATAGGAAAAACCTCAACCTTCTTTTATATCTTAACTCTCTCTATATCCACACAATGACCTTGAATCTGCTGTCACTATCTGTTAAGTGCAACAGTGACTCGTCAGCTCAGATCACTTTGCTTCAATTAGGTGCATGTGCTGAAACAAATTGAAAAAGCTGACCTCACCATTGCTTCTCATTTGATCTTTTGGGTCTGTGCAGGAGGAGCCATATGTCATGCTTAAGAAATCTGACAAGGCGCTGGTTGGGAACGACCGTTTTGAGGGATTCTGCATCGACTTGCTGAAAGAGCTGGCCAGCATCCTGGGCTTCACGTATGAGATCCGCCTGGTGCCAGATGGGAAATATGGCTCTCAGGATGACAAGGGCCAGTGGAATGGCATGATCAGGGAGCTTATAGAACACGTAAGTCTTACTTCATATAGTTTTATTTTCTTTCTTCGCTACTGTTAACTTGAAAGATGGCACTACAGCCAAAGCCAGCAGTAGGTTAACATACTTCAACATAAAAACTGGAGTGAGAAAGAGTGAGTGTGGTTTTGTAAAAGGGGAATAAAATATGCCTGCCAGCATCTGCAAGACTGACTAATTAACATTGTATGACTTACTTTTGAAAAGATGGACCGAAAAAAAAAAAGTTTACAAGGGCTGTTTGCCAGACAGTTTTGTTTTTGGCCTTGACAGTTGCCAGGCAACCACCAAAGCCTAAAGGAATATACAGTTGGAGCAAATATGTAACATGTTTCTTTTACTGTGCTGATAAGAAGACTTCATTGCCTTTGGCAGAGTGAGGTTAGTTGTTTTTCGTGTCTTCAATTATTTTTGTGGGATAAGCTATTTATCAGTTCATCGGGCGTCTTTTGTGTAGCTTAAAAAAACCAAAACCAAACAAAAAAGAAATGTTCTCACTTTCACAGTGTGTGTTCAGCATTTACAAAAGCAAGCCACAGGACTGAATTGCAGCTTGTGTCTTCCATGTGGACAGTGATGCAGTTATGATTGAGTACAAGTCAGGAAGGGCCTGCCAAGCTGTCAGTTACATTTATAGCACAACTATGTCAAGGTTGCTTAAAAGTTATAAGTGTGTTGATGCCACTCAGTGAGGCAAAACACTTCTTGTGGTTTGATAAACCAAAAATGTCCAATTAAAAAACAAACAAACAAACTGCATAAGTCGTAAGGCAGATATGCTGGTTTTTAGATATTGTGAGCTGTGACAGTATTGCATCAAAACTTCAGTGGCTATGAAACAGCCTCACATTCATCCAAGTGATGGTGGCGATTCTCTCCTGGCATTTCCTAAGTGTCCCTGCCGGGCCCCTTCCTTTGTCCTCAGCTCCATCAGGTCAGCACTGTACTCAGCTGAAAACTTGTAATAGCTTAAATGGCATTTAGTGCAGGGGATTGCATGGTAGGAGTCAATGGCTTGGTGCTGAAAGGGTTGGAAAAGGTGGACTTCCACTGCAGCACTTTATTTTCTATCATCCCAAGCTTTTTTTTTTATATATATGTATGTGTATATATATATATATATATATATATATCACATCCATGTGATAACAATAACCTTTAGAGGAACAAATGTCTTACCAAAGACAGAACAGCCTGGTACAAATTTGGAAATGTATGAATTTATTAGTTAACAGTACATGTATATTAATCTCGTCTGTGGTTTAAAAAAATGGGCACAGTTGTTTGCCAAACTGACATTTTTGCATTCCTTTCATACCTTTCAGAGGCAAAAAAAAAGAAGAATTATATCTGTTTCTCTGGTTATTGCTTCTGCTTCTTAGCAGATGATCAATAATACAAGATAGTGCATTTGCAAATTTTAATTATTCATGTCAGGAGGGACAGAGGTTTCCTAGTCCTGTTAATTTGGATAACCTAGTAAACTGTTAACAGACCTAAAGCGTAAAGGGAAAGGCATGTTGTGATATGTGATATGTCGGGCCAGTGTGAATGTAAATCTGCATATTCACTAATCCATAGACATTTCATCATTATGTAAACATTTTATATTGGAAGAACTGCCATTTGTCTTATCTTTTTAGGTTATATGTGTAATGATTTTTTATTAAGCGCTTAAACACTTTTGGCCCTTTATTGAAATGCAGATAGACATATTTGGTAGGAATCAGTCTATTTACTTAAAATGATTACAGAGTGAGTTAAGATCTGCGGCATGAGGTGAAAAAATGAGTTTTTAGCTGGTAGTATAACTCAGAAATACAAGGCTAAAATAAACTATCATCTCACTTACTTTCCCCTTATTAGTCATAACTGCATTATGGAATTGCACAAGACTGTAAGAGATCAAGAGCTGATTTGGTTAAAAGAAAAGCAACCAAAAGCCTTCATCTCTGTAGTTCAAGCTTTTCAAACGCTGAAGGAGATGTGAAAGACGCAGTCAAACCTTCTAATATCATAGTATGTAATTTATTCCCCATGCATATGAAGCCTTTGAATGACAAACTATGTTGCCATGTGCAACGAATGCCATGCTTTATTCCCTTCTGTAATCACAAAGCTCACTGCTGTGCCAAAGGGCATTATTTTGAAGGTGCTAAATGATGCAACAGGTACTGTTCAACTTGAGTTAGTCAAAATAGATTATCACTTTAATCATGCTGTGATGCAAATGTTAATAGCGTCCTTAGCACATTTGTTTCATGGCAATTAATCTTTGCAGTGACAGACACGTTGGACATTTATCGCCAGCACCCTTTCTCTTTGTCTGTTCTTATAGAGAATTACGTTTATGCTCAAAACAATATGCTAAACTAAGATTAAGTAACACAATTTTACATTTTTTGTTTAAATATTTCATTTACGGATTAAATGCTTCCAGATTTATTTAAGTAGGACTTTGATTTTTATCTGACATGACAGGATGACCTGTTGGTGAACATGACTGACCCATCGCTGCAGGGATACTAGTTCTGCTACCACAAGAGGAAAACATGTCTGTCTTGCCAACCAAAATGCCCTTGGATAAATCAGTGTCATGCTATGACATGTCTGTGCTTATTTGAAAAAAAATAAATTTTTAAATTAGACCTCATAATATGCTTCACAACCTCCATTTGCATATTTCATATGTGACATATATATGAGTATTTATTTTTCACCAGAGGTTTTGTGAGTGCAGACACGACTGACCAATCAGATGATTTTACATTCTGTCAGCATCCTTTTTGCATAAAATACAGTCTGTTATCTGCAGTGCTCATTGCATAGTTCAGCACAATGCATATTTGCAATTACAACAGATTGTGCTGAAGCAAAATATGTATTTGAATCTGCTCTTTGCGTCAAAAGAAGGAGCAAGACGATCACCAAGACAGCACTTTATGCAAGTGCTGCATTCTCCTGATAGAACAGAGTGCAAATCTAAAAAAAAAAAAGAACATTATGAAATATTTGCATATTTTGAGCTGGTGCACTCATAACGAGGATACACCTCCAACTAAGAGTATGTTCAGTAGATTAAAACTATGTGGATCATGTTGGCCATGATGTTGTGTTTCCTCAAGGCTGTCATCAGGTGAGGAGGCCTGGGGGGAGGCACCACTAAGCTCACCATCTGCAAACCCAGATAACACCATGCCATGTGGCACATAACAGGACACTATCAGGTTATCTTGCTTGGGCCCAGTTTGTGTACATAAGCAGAAAGCAGAACAAGAATGTGTGGCACGTATATTAGCCCGCCATAGGGATCTCTGGAATCACATGCTGGTTGATCCTGCACTTGAGTGGCAGGTTGGCTTATAGCTGCAGTTGGCAGCGGAGAACAAAGGGAGTATTATGTGAAGTAATGTGCAAATCTGAATATTTTAAGAGAGAAAGCAGAATCGCAGCAAGATTGTGCTGGTTTCGCCACATTTCTGTCTCTTCAGAGGCCGTTGTGTATTCAACTGCCATGGTGCAGACCGCAGGAGCACATAACACACATGTCTGAGAAACAGAGAAGGCTAAATTCATGCTGAAATAACCTGATGGGTTCAATGGAAGAATCTAGTTTAAAAAGAAAAAAACAGACAAAAACAAATCACGTTTTGAAATAATGTAAAAAAAACATAGAATATGCTGCGAATTACCTCGCAAGAAGAGGACGGGAGAAGACACGATGATGCATGCATCATTGTGCTCTCTATGTTGTTCAGTTTTTATTGCTTGTTTATTTGTTCACTTTAATTCCTGTTAGACTGGATCTTATGGCTTTGCATTAAAGTTCCAAAACAAACTTGAGGGCTAATTTCGTGTGGTGAGAATGCATCACGGTAAACTGTTGTGTGTACAAAATCCGTTACTCTTCCACTACTCAGCATGCAGCAACTAAAGAATGCCTCCCTTTGTGAGTTGTGTCGTTTCTTGGAAGGAAAGGGGTATTCGAGCGTGAACTGAGCAGCTGGTTTCATTAACCTCCTGTCCAGGATTCGTGTAGGGCTGCTGGGGGGGATGGGGGGTGGGGTATGAATGGCCTGAATATGCAGCAGTACACATCACAGGTTTCTGAAGCTTGTGTCGCTGTAGTCAGACTATAGTGTAGGTTTTATTTAGTTATGTATAAAGCACCATTGAAGGACTGAAGGACTTTACTTTTTGATGAGAATGCCACAACCATGTCTTTTTGAATCAACTCATTTAAAACAATTGATATAATATGTTAAGGAACTACAACTGGGCTTTGTTTTTTTGTTTCAGCTACAATGATAAAAAAAAAATCAGACTTCCAAAACAAAATTATTAATACATGTTTTGGTGTTATGGTGTCACCAAGCCATGTAGAATAATGTTCTTAGTTCGTAGCACTTCACTCCAGATTTGTAAAGACATTCCAGTATGGACCCTGCAACAACAACATTTGGCTTTTGCCTACCTCTAAAGCAAGGGTAGCAAATCCAAATTGGGGGTTCTGTGGCGTACCGGCTACAGAACTGGGTTGGCAACTGGAGGGTCACCGGTTGAATCCCCAGCAGGCACCACTGATGTGGGTGGGGGAAGTGCCTGAACAAAAACGCTTCCCCGCGTCCACATCCATAGATGAGGTGGCCCTGACGAAGGCACCTGAAACCCCCACCAGCCCACTGCTCTGGGTCCATCTAATGTGGAGAAAGAATTTCCCCACGGGGATAAATAATAGTAAATGAAAAAGAAAAAAAAAATCCAGTCCTCGAGAGCCGTGTCCTGCATGTCTTAGATGTTTCCCTGCTTCAGCACATCTGACTCAAATGAATGGGTCAATAACAGGCTTGTGCAGACATTGATGACAAGCTGATGGTGATCCATTCATTTTAATCAGGTGTGCTGCTGCAGGGAAACATCCAAGACATGCAGGACAGCAGCACTCGAGGACTAGGTTTGCCTACCCCCTGCTGTGAAGCTTTATCTCTTCCATATTTGTTTTCTTTGTTAATCTTTCTTCATTGCAGAGAGCTGACTTGGCAGTGGCTCCTCTCACCATCACCTACACACGTGAGAAGTTCATTGACTTCTCCAAGCCCTTCATGAGTACGGGGATTGGTATCCTGTATCGCAAACCCAACGCCACCAACAACGGTTTCTTCTCCTTTCTGAACCCCATGACTCCAGACATCTGGGTCTACATTCTCCTGGCCTACCTGGGTGTAAGCTGTGTTCTTTTTGTCATTGCTAGGTAAGTTTTTACCCATCTGTCCATTAAGCCCTTCATATATTCCTCCTCAATGTTTCGTTTTGTTTTTTAAGTCCCTATAGATCAACTGTGAGATGAATAAAGGATTTCTTATTCTTTCTTGTTCTTAGTCTGTTATCAGAGCATCCTAAGGGTCGAATATATGAGTCAGTTTATTGTGCTGTGCTACCTGATGGGTAGTTATGAAGGCATTTGAATCTGCATGGGCTCTCAGCAGCCCAGCAGAGGGATGAGGAATATGAAGAAAAACAAGTGCATTTGAGTTGTAAAGTCCCATTCAGTATGCAGTTTTTTGGTTTCCTGTTTGATGCCTTTGGAACTGCAGAGGCAGCTTGAAACAACCTGAAAAAAAGCATCATATTCAGCTTTGCTAAAAGAAAAAAAAGATGCAAATACACCTGATGTGATACGACATCAGAAGAGGCTATTTATAGTTGATCATGAGTATTTATACAGATTATAAATAATGAAATTCAGGCTCTAGTGAGTCAATCACAATTATAGATGCAGATTATCTCTTTAAGATTATTTTTAGGTCATGAATGAAATGAATATCCTTTTAGTATCACTGTCTACATTTCCTGCTGCTTCTCATGCAAAGTGGTGCTTGAGGAAGTTCTAGAAAAGCAGCTGTTGGACGGAGTTCTGAGGCTTGAGAGCAAACAGCTGCACTCCTTCATCCTCATTTGGTGTTGTGAGATTAAACTAACTCTGGACTGGCTTCACAAGGATAAAACCATCTTTAACTGTTGCAGTTGGTTTTTGAAGGCTAAAATTGGTTGTTTTTTTTATTTTTATTTTTCACTTAAATGGAGGACACGCGTGTCAACATATTTTCAACAAAATCAGGGCCAAAGATTCAAAATCTCTGCTCCATAGCAATTATGATGTCGCAGGTATCTTTCATGTAAAAAGGTGCTATTTCATGGCATTGGATAAAAAACTGTTGAAACTCTGCAACAGCACACACATCTTTCAAGAGTGTTGCTGCCCTTTACCTGTTAGAACTTTAACCAATAAATAAAACATTGAACAGACATGTACTTTTTTATGCATTACATGCACCGGTTTTGCTTTGTTCCCTGAAAATGACTATTTTTGTATGATACTGAAATGTACATTATTTTTCAGTTTTGGGTAACCCTACCTTTTTTGGCAACCTCTGGAAGTTAACTAGTTACCTTTTTACATTTTGAGCTATTAATTGGACTTGAAAAGTTTACTCCAGCTGATAAAACAACAATTGCTGCTTGTACAGTCATTAATAATAAGATTTCAGTCTTCAGCAGGAAGAGCCACAGAGTATCCTTAGCTCTGTAGGAATCCACTAATGCAAAAAATAAAGAATATTAGGCTTACTCTGTGAAATATTTGATAATTTAATCTCAAATGCATGACAGAGAAAGAAGTTGGTTATGCATTTTACTTCCTCTATCTCATTCATATTTACAGCTGACTGTATGACTTGGGTTAATGGTTAACTTTTCATTTCTGGGATCAAAAATCTTTCAATCGGCCGTTTCATTGATGCGGTCTGGCTTCTGTGGTAATTCAGACAGAAATCATTCACAGGAAGCTGAGAGAAAAAAAAAAAAAAAGCCCTGCCACCGATATTAGGTGTGGAAAATAAATGTTTAATCAAATCTCGCATGCTGGGAAATTGGGCTGGAGTACTTTTCTTTTTTCTTTTTTTTTTTTTTTCTTTTGTTTCTGTTAGTTTGCCAAGCTGTTTCCTGATAACTTTATCTCTGCGTGGGCTTCCATGTTGTAAGCATGTGGTCTGAAGCAAGCTGATGACTGTGCTTGAAAGCACAACCTTTTTAGAAATTACAGAAAGCAGAAGTAACATTGTCTCGGTAGAACCTGCACTCAAATCATTTGTGACTCCTTTGAGCTCCGTTCATGTGTACTTTGGCTGTGAATAGTCGTCTCTCCTGCTTTCCCTGCCTCTTCACCATCATATTAATATTTGGCCTTGGCTTTCAATTCAACTTTAAAGTGTTGCAGAATGAGACTGAAGGAATTCACTGAAATGGTGGTGAGTACCACATTTATGCAGCTGTTGGGTTGACTGCAAATGCAGTGCAGATAGGTCTGAGATGTTAACACATGCACCCAGAGTGAAACACTACAGAGCAGTCAATCATCTTTCTAACCCCCCTCCCCCTCCAAAAACCAAAGAAAAAAAAAACACACTTTGTGAGACCAATCTTGAGCTAAAATAATGTCTTCAAGTTAATAAATTCAGGTACCAGGTTGCTACACAGAGATAAGAACTACATGAATGATAGCTGGAGAAGGCTCTAGTGACTGTTTGGTGATTAATCGTCAGTTGAGTGTCCGAGGATGCTGAAGTATTTGGAGATATTTCATTTGCATGTAATGAGGCTGACATTCTTTTTTTTTTCCTTCTTTTTTTTCTTTTCTTTTTTAAGATCATCTGTTTAAGTTAATGGTCCTGCGGAACTGGAAAAAAACAACAACAAAAAAACAAATCAAAACACCAGATTCACCTTAATTCAGTTTTATGTGGTCATTGCCACATTTCAGCATATCAGTAGAGTGTAAGGCTCATAATTTTTGCCTTTTGAGCAAAGCATTTTTACATTTTGTATTGATACAGTTTGAAAAGAAGAAAGTTGTGACATTTAGCATGTTTTATCACAGCATCTGCCTGTGAAAATGGCTTTTGCAATAAAGGCGCACCACAGTTTCAGCAGATGTCAGAATAAATGGCAGAGATATGGATGGATGTACAGATTTTATGGCTTTCTGTAACTTTATTCTTTGTCTTTATTCCCTGACACAACATTTTATACCCTTTGAAATTGTTTGTTTGTTTGTTTTCTGGTCACCTTTTAAACCCAAAGCATGCGGGAAAAGTGAGAGGGATTTCCAGAAGTAATGCCAAAGAACAGGTTTTGATTTGTGGTGTTGATGTTGCCTCAGACAAAAAGATAAAATGTTTAAGACTAACAAAATGAGAAAAGGTTTGGTAAACCAAATCATATATTTGTGGATGATTCCATATTATAACAGCACACGCAGAGGAAAAACAACTGCATGCTGCTAAACAAAATGGCTTGTAATCAGTGTTTGACTGTGTTAGCTGCACACGTGGACAGCTTTCTGTTCACATGGTCATCTCAGATTTATAGGGCAATAATTTGACAATGTGTGATGGAGCTTCGACTGTTCAATTATGCAGCGCAAATAAAGTAATGAATAACTGATGAATCTAGGCTTAGGTACTGCTTATAGTGGTGCTGTTCTCATGGTAGCAATGATGAATTTTTCTTAGATGGAATTTCAGAGGAGCTCAGATAAGTTCTCAAGCTAATGTCATTCAGTTTAAGAACTCTTTGTTGAAAATCAGTGTTAGGCAAGTTGGGCAAGAGGGTTTTGCAATTTGACAGCTCTAAAAGCAAGTGCAGAAATCCAACGTCTTCTGTCTTGATCCCAGGTTCAGCCCATATGAATGGTATGATGCTCATCCCTGTAATCCTGGATCAGATGTTGTGGAAAACAACTTCACCCTACTCAACAGCTTCTGGTTTGGAGTTGGTTCCTTAATGCAACAAGGTATGGTGTTGTTCACATTCTCTTACTTTTAAAAACTGTGCATTGTCTTCATTTTTTTAACCCCAGCATGAACTCCTTATTTCAGCTAACCTCTACATTACCATTACACCCATCATATTTATAATATGAAAAAGATGGTGTTGTCTTAGATGCATTCTGATTGGATGAATTTCTGCCAGCTTTCCATGACGGGTGTGGGCAGCTCATGAATTTATGAATGCAGTTCAGTAAGCTCCAAACAGACAAAAAAAAAAGAAAAAAGACAAGAAAAACTTGAGACGTGAGGAAAAACTTGAGAAATTAACACATCTTAACATTATACTCGCTATATCAAGAAAGAATGTGAAAAATCAATCTCTTAATTCTTTTGCCAAATAATGAGTACAGTTAAAATGAAAAATAAGTCAAACAATAAATCTATAAATAAAACAACAAACTTTTTCGCCACTTTTTATACATATTTGATACATATCAATAAATAAAACAATAAAAGCAAGCATAACTGTGCAACAGATTTCAACCAATCTAGATGGTGCAGCACCACCCACCAAACTTGATACAAAAAGAAAAGCAAAGAAAATATTTTGCAGACAGTATTAAGCCAAGGTAGTTCACATTTTTTTTCTTATCAACATCATGTCATGTGAAGTCTGCCACACAAAAAAAGGTGTTTAATTCAATCAGATCATGTAAACACATGATGATGATGATGACGATGATGATGATGATAATTTTGTACAAAGGCAGAAGGCTATGAAAGGCTGACTCTTTTATTCTCAGTCATCCAGGTCAAGGTAACTCTCAAAGGCTCCAATCCAGGCAGCTGGAGTTTTTCTTTGTGCTTGAACATATTTCAGCTTCCATCCAGGCAGCTTTGTCAATCTTGAATTTGCAACTCAGAGCTGGCTCTTTGAGTCAGAAACATGAGCTGAGGACTTTCTCACCAGATGAATAAAAAAACCATTATCATAATGAATATTATGGCAGTGATGTATATCATTACGGAACAAGTGACATGAAGTTGACAAGAAAATCATCATACAGTATATCTTTGGTTTAAATACTGTCACATATTTTATTATGTGGGGTTATTCATCAATAAATGAGACTTGTAAACATCTGTCACCAAGGAAGGGAACTTTAAAAATGTTAATAAATAAATGAATGAATAAAAATCTTATTTACCTCCTATATTGTATGTGAGATCACCTCGACCCCTTTGGCATATGCAAATTGATTTCTCAGGAACTTGCGATCATGTGATGGCATCGTTATAGGAGTGGAAATGGGTATGAATATCAGAACGAATATCAGAACTCTTCATGTTAAAAGATATGTGCACTGTGTGAGTGATGTGAATATGTGATGAAAAATATCAGCTAACACAAGCAGACCTCGACCAAAATAGCCTGGAGGAGAATGAAACAGTTGAGACAAATGATCATTTATTTTTCAGAGCTTGCAGGTGAAAAAATAGTAGATTTGTTGTTGTTGTTTTTTTTCACTCTTCTTTTATGTTACAGATGGACAAACTTTTCATATTGTCATGCTGTGATAGGGTAGCTTGACAACTATCATATTTTATTATTCATGATGTGAGAGAGGAACATTATTTTAAGTGAATCATAGTTCAGAGAGTGACACCAAGGGCTTTCATTTTTCATTTAAGGGTAGGATTTTTTCATACAAACATGTTTCTATGTAACATGTTTATGTGTCACCTGTCATTCAAAACTACATCTCGTAAATTATGACACTTTGGAAAAAAAAGTGCAACATGAATTAGAGCATGAGGGGTGTAGGGTGTTTTTTTTTTTTTTGCAAAAATGTTTATACAAGAAGCTGATTTACTCAAATTTGGAAATATTAAAGCCATTTCCTCTTTTTTCCCCCCTCTTTTAACTTGATTTAACTACTGTAAATACTGAATTTTCTAAGATTGTAACTTAGCCTTTTGACAATTAACCTTTTGTTCTCCTCTGTGTCACCGTTCAGTAAGCTCTGAGGAATGTAGGCTTTATGTCCTTCCTTAGACTCTTACTTTAAACTCCTGAACTGTAAATGCTGTTTTTTGTACAGTAAAGAGTCAAAAGGACTAGAAAATTCCTTTTTTTTTTTTTTGTCATCTTATCAAAAGTGCTCATTTTCAGTGCTAATTTTAAGGGCTCTGCAACTTCTCAGTGCATTTTAAATCAGTTGGAGCTGCGTTCTTTCGCTCAAACCCTCAGTTTATCCAAGTCAATCAACATCTGTACAGTTGTGGATAATTTGTGTCCCCTTTAACTCACAAGAAGAAGTGCAGGGCAGCATACTGTAGAGGTGTCACCCATTTTTAAACTGGGCGGTCTAAAGTCTTTTAACTTTGAGCATCAGCGCTAGGGAAGGGCGTTATAATGTTATATGTGATAGAATGTTAACAGCAATATTGTTTTTGTTGTGTCCCACTTGTACAGCAACAAGACTGCCGTCTCAGATGAAAGATGGGCTATCGTGGGAACAGTCCTGCATCGTAGCACAGAAACGGTGTTCGTAGACCTCACAACGAGACAGGAGCAAGGATGAAAGAAAAAAACGTCTTGCAACCAAAGATGGGCTGCGAAGGATATCAAGCAGTGTGAGAAATTTGGAAGAATTGTCCCAAGAGTGTAACATCCTTCCAAAGCCTCTTTGATCTCAGCTAACCAAACAATACGAACAGACCAAGAAATAACGTTAAAAGCAACGCGTGTAAATAACACAGTAGCTGAGCAATGACAGCGCCAAATACAACAGAAAAACAGTGAGAAAAATATGCAACTCAAATAAAGAACAAGTACCCCTCTTTTTCTAAATTTATTTTGTGGCTCTAGTGGCCTTTATTTGCAGTGGAGAGTAACAGGAAATGGGACAGAGAGAGAGAATGGGGAAAGACAGAGCAGGGGGTTGCAAACTGGAAGCAAGCTTGCAACCGCTGCAAGAGAACTACAACCTCTGTGCACGGGCCACCTGCTTAAACCACCAGACTACGCAACTGTCTATTTATTTTCTTTTCAAAGCTTATGAACACCACTACAGCAAGGTTGCCTTTCAAGTCATCAGTGCGTCAGCACATTAGCAGAAACCTCCTAATGACGCAGTGTTTGGAGCTTGAAAATGTACTTGGATTTATTTCTGGTGCCCCAATTTAGCACACTTTCAATCATACAGTGTGACATGATTTAAATTAATTATGTCTATTTCATATCATGCAATGTGGCTTGCAGTAATCTTAGACTTTAAAAATCATAGAGTGTGAACCCAACGTAAGTGTGGTAGTGATTATGGATGAGCGAGTACAGCATTATCTGTATCTGTTAACCATATGAATTATCTCCATCCGTAGCTGTTCTAGGAGTGGGCGTGGCCTACCGGGAAGTGGGTGGGTTTTAACCCAGAAGTGGATCTGTTTGTCTTGAAACAGGCGGGGCTTTAACTAGTATGCAAAAATGAATACAACACATGCGACTGGAATTATGAAATGAACAACAGTTTTCATACTCAATGTAACTTTCTTTTTTTTAACTTTTATTTTTTTATGTTCAGTATGATTTTTTTTTTTTGGCTCTTTTTTATTTTTTTTAAATTTCCACACCAGGTGTGTGTGAAACTTAATTTGTAATACTTACTACCACTACTATCTTTGTTAAAAAAAGAAAAAAAAAATCTCTGACAGGCAGAGACGCAACACGCTTCGCTAACTACCAAGCACCACGTCTGAACAAACTCACGTTTACCAGAAGTCTACTGGTTAAGTACAAACTGAAATAAAAAAAATTTAAAAAAACTTGAAGCTGAAGAAACACGAAAATGTAATGGAATAGACCCACAAACCTGAGTGACTGAGACAGAGCTGTTCTCTGTGAGAGTTAGCAGGGTAGTGTGAGTAGGGGAGGGGCTGTGACGCTGTATGAGGATTTTCATTCAATCTGAGCACAGATTGACTCGTATTACTCGTATAATACTCGTACTCGGAAAAAGTACTTTATCCATACCAGACTCTCGCTTCAGCCAAGTATCCAGCTCAACTCCAGTAGTGATCCTTTCCCACCAGCGGCAGCAATGGTCACGGACTCCAGGCTGCCGCGAAACTACTGGCCAGGTATTTGTCCATATAACATGTCATTGCCTCCCCCCAGACCCCACTCCTCCAGATACATACAACATACACATAATAAATAAATAAGTAAATAAAATTAAATAAAATAAAGCTGAGCACAGAGAGACCAGGGAGGAAACACCATCTTTTGGAGCCATCTGCATCGGGAAATACATCATTTGCAGAGAACTGTGCCATAAAGGCTAAACTATATGTGCTGCTACACTTACTGCATGTTTCATCCATGCTGCAATTTATGACTGAAAAGTTTATAACTTGAGTATTACTGAAGCAGCTGCCTGTCATACTGCAAAACACACGTTTACATCAGCTTGCTTGTGATATCTTCAGCAAAATGGTGTTTTTATTTGCAAGTGATCTCTGTGGGTTTAAAACTAAAATTTTAACCTTCTGTTTGGCACATTGCATGTGTATGTCATACTACTTACTCGAATGATCGATGTGTCATCTGCCTCAAGGAACTACAGGACCACTTCCCAGTAAAAGGTTTCAAACATCTTTTGAGCAGAAGGATATGTCAACTGTGATTAAATAATCCCAGTTTAAGTATTTCCATATCCACACTGATACGATGCCTCTTGATGAATCAAATGAAGAGTTAGGAATTAATTGTCTTATATGGCTTTCATAGACACATTTTCAATCCAGGGCAGCACGGTGGCTTGGTGGTTAGCACTGTTGCCTCACAGCAAGAGTGTTCCTGGTTCGAGCCTCCACAGGGGCCTTTCTGTGTGGAGTTTGCATGTTCTCCCCGTGCTTGCGTGGGTTCTCTC
>JBAMYA010000008.1:14393084-14408879 GCA_037176975.1 Arrhamphus sclerolepis
TTTAAATGGCATCCTTTGTTCAATTGTGTCATTAAAGTATGTTTACTGCACAAAAAAAAGGTTTAAGTCAAGAGTGTTTTCGGAGTTTGTAAGCTCAAGTAAGAATGTAAAATCTATATTTTTTATACATTAAATTGAACCTGTCTTTGACTTGCAGCTGCCCTCATCAGGTGAGTGTCTTATATATATAAAAAAATATATATTAATATGGCATAATCCAAAAAAATAAGTACAGTTCAATACAGTACTTTAGGTACAGTTCTTTGACTGACCACTAGGGCATAACCCCATAAGTTCGACCTCCATTGAGGTTGATTAAATTGACTAAACCAGTGGTTTTCAAAGTGTGGGATGGGCCCCCACTACCAACCCCATGGTAGTGGTAGAAGCTTCAGTGTCATCTGAGAGGGGGCCCACACTCCTACACTTTGAAGATCCCAGGACTAAACCCAACATTGCAGCATAAATCAACATACTTATTTATTCCCTGTTCAAAAACCATTTTAATGCAAAATTAGAGGTGTGGCCTTTTAATTATTGACTGGATAAATTTAATGGATGGCTGTCATTGCTTTAGCTACTTTGCATTTTGTATTGTCTTGAGCTATAAATAAAGGCCTTACAGCGCATAATCATATCTATTTTAAAGACAATGACTGATAATAGATGTGCTGTTAAATGTATTAAGAGACCATTGTGACCACTTTTGTTTTTTGTTGGGCTAGAAAGATCCTGGGTTGAATCTTTGAAGTCTGCTAGCCAGAGGATGCCAGCTGGACTGTTTCTAGCTCATTGGGTTCAACCTCTTGCAGTAGTTGGGTTCTTCAGTCGAGTGACTTTTACCTCAGATCATTTCAGGACTCTTCCAAGCTGGCTAACTGGCTCACTAGCTAATAGGTAGCTGATCACAGTTTGCCATGCAAGACTACGCGTTGTTCAGTCACCTAAGCTGCTAAACTGGGTTGACCTGCAGGCGACTGTGTCTGGCCTGTGACCAGAGACCAGAAACTGGGCCATGCTTGAAGACAGAATGGACCACTCACACAAACAAAACAAACTTAAAAGATCTGTTGTGCTTTGGCAAGGAACAGATTATTTATGTCAGTATACCCAACTCCAACAACTTGGCTGTTTTTGCCATACGGATCAAAATATCATGTAAACTGGCTGAGCTGTCAAAAACAGTATAAAATCACTGTACCTTCTGGAGTTTGAAATAATGGCTGAATATACAAAAAAGGAGAAAATAAGTAATTATACCAAAAACATTTTTGCCTAAAATAGTCAATTATTTGCCTGTAAGAACCATCAGATCAATGTCTTCTAAGTGATCAGTCACTTCTCCATTGACAAATAATATGTCAGAAGGTTTTTCTTATCAAATGATGTGCGCTTCTCCTATCAGTGTGAAATAACTAACTTTTCAAAGCTAAACCATAGTTTCAAAAGAAAAAGATACACTGATTTTGCTCAACTTCATAATCAGTTGTAAACTCCTGTTGTCAATATTATATACACTCTTGACAAAATTCAAGTGCCAAAATGTGTATGTGGTCAATCTTTTGTGATGCTGCTAATGTAAGAAACAGAATATTCACATCCATGGCTTTTAAAAATATTAATGATGGTTAGATTGAATCTTGAATCTTGTTTGTGGTTAGATTCTCTTAAATCTAACTGCAAACACCTCAGCCTGCTTTAATTATGCTGAGCCATATTTTGTGAGACGATTACATTTTGTCAAATGAGGTTGAATAAAGTTTGGACCCTGAAACTTGTTTCTGCCAAAACATATTTGCTGTTGTTAATTAAAAGTATTCAAATGTAATTTCTGATTGCCTTGTCATTTTTTTAGGTACGATGTGCCGTTCCAAAGAGTCTAAAGGTTCTACGTGTTTGACCTGAGCTCTGATTATATTGTGATATCCATATCTCAACTAACCTTGTAATGATATTCCCTTGTCCTGCCTCAGAAGCCCTCCTCCTCTCCACGGTTACCCTGCTGCTGTACTGCCATTTTAAGCCCCATAATTTCCTTGGCAGTAAGCTCTTGATGAGGTTGGTCAGGGATGAAGACTTCTATTAACTCAAATGTTGTACATGAAGGGAATTGCAGACCCATAAAGCAAGGTCTTGTCAGTCTCCCAGGTGAGCTCTAGCATGAAGAGCATAGTCTCCCTCTCCTCCCACTAGCAGATTTGCCTGAAAAGTTTCAGCGCCTGAGGGGGGAAGCTAAAAAACTTTGGGAAAGATATTTGATTTTCCTCTTCACTCCTCCAGAATTCATGCTTTGGTGAAACTGACACTCAAAACAAACTGAAACCATCACCTAGCTGCAAAAGTTTTACTATAATTACTACATTTGAAAATTTAAGGTGTTAATTAAATAGCTACACAATCTTACTTATCTTTTTTACCAGCAGAAGACTGCATCAAGTTTACACTACAGCAAGTATCTGATGGATTTTTTTCTTCCTTTTATATGCATTATGTCAAGATGTGAATCAGTTTATACTCTGTTTTATATTGTATTTTCAAACTAACCAGTACTAGCTGTTATCATTTTAAAAGGGCTCCCTTCTACATACATTTGATACCAGAAGTTTACACACAGTCTTTTTTTTAAGTGTCTGACATTAAATCATACCAAACTTTTCAATTTTAATTACAAAATAATTACAAGATAACATAATAATTACAAAAACAGTAGTTTATTTGAATATACTGAAGGACTGAGAACTTTTTTCTTCTGAACTGTTGATTTTCTGGTCAGGTTTTTACATTAATGGTAAATCAAGTCTCCATGAGGCGGCAGTGTAGTTTTTTGTTTGTTTGTTTGTTTGTTAGTTTGTTTTCTGTTGTTTGTTTTAAGGTAAGCAAAAACGGACCATATCCCTAACACTAATTTTCTAACTGTACCTACTGTGGTCTTGTTTAGACCTGGTATTAACAACATGTGAACATCGTAAAATGTGAAACAAACAAGTAGGAGCTGTAACGCCCAAAGAGCCTTGGGAAGCATTAACAATACATCTTGCTCAACTTTACTGTATTTTTAGTTTTGTTTTGCCCTTGAAGATCATCTTCTCATGATTCCAGGCAGACAAAAATGGTTTCCGTTTTTCTTTTTCCAGGGGACAAGGTGCACTCCCAGCCCTATGTGTATATTATAGGGCTGTAAGTAAGATCTAATACAAATTGTCACTCAGAAATCCTTGTTAATGCCAGTTGTGAACAAATGCACTTAGAACCATCCACTTGTGATTGGATTACTCAGGACTGATATTAAAAACAGGTATATACAGAGCCTTTGGTGCATTCAGTCTTACGCCTGACCCAACTATGCCTTATAGTTCTGTATATCATAACTGCTTGGCTAACTTTCCTGATTTCATCACAGAAATGCATCTTCCCAGAGTATGCAAAGTTTTGGCTGTCTGCAGGATCTGCATTTATTTTATGAGGAACAAAGTGGAAAGGCTATGTACCAGTCAATAATGTCATAACATGGTTTTGCAGGACACTTTTGTTGAATTATCAGTCACTATGTGTGATTAACCAAAGTGCTGTGAACCCACTGAGAGAACCAAAGTGACATAAATAAGTGGGAACTTGGTGGATTGATCGTTGTAAAGAATCAGAGTAGAGGAGAATCAGATTTTTTCTAACCTGGTCATTTTCAAGTTTTCACCAGAGACAACAGAAATCAATAGATGCAGCGCTGCCTCACTTTATCATACTCACATTGGCAGGGGAGGGCTTCAGTATGTATATTTATATATTTTGGAGTTGTATTTGCATATACATTTTTTGCCCAAAATATGTCCAACTTCAGTGGAGAAGGTGGTTATCACCTACAAGTGCTTCAATCATTTTCATTCGTTCAGCTGTGAGTCTGTTTTAGCTAACAAAATGAAAAAAACAAAACAAAACAAAAAAACTTTATTTTATTTGTTTGTTTGTTTGTTTGTTTGGGGATGTGCCAAACTGTGAAGTACACACCATTACACACTACACACTGCTGTGATATTGATTTTCATTCATTCGTTCCTTATAGGAAAACATATATTTACCCATACATAATCTCAAAACTCCCACTGTTTTTTTTGTTTGTTTTGTTTTTCTTTTTTTTTTTTTCCACCACATGTCCATTGTAACAATGAAGAACTTGAGCAGTCTTGGTAGCTGTGATTATTCCACCCACGTAAAGTACTGAATGAACTCCTATAATTGGTTTGATAACCTCATGTGTTATGTCAGCAGTATAACCTTTCCAGTGAGGTTGGATATAGTGTAAACAACACTGATTAAAGTATGTTATCTGCCTCACCTTTTGACACTTGTATATCTGAAGCTGGATTAAGAAGACACATGCCGTCAGGCAATAAATCTTATTTATTTCCCAAGGTCTAACCCTGTTTACATTTAAAGCTGTGCCTTAAGTTTTTGGTAAGGGTACTATCACAGTTGGTCACAGCAGTGTGGGGATATGTCAGTTACTTCTCTGTCAAAGCAAATATTATTTTTTAAAATATCCAGTGGCCACCTATTGAATATCAATAATTGCTGGATAACAATCGTGGTTATGTCTATTAGTAACAAAACAACACTGATGAATTTGAGCTGGCGAAGTGGCTTAAACAGAAACCGAAGTTCACACGGTCAATTTGTTCTAACTCTGTTTCACCTTTATTTCCTCATGCTATGTGATACACACAGAAGGGACATGGTGTAATATTTTGTTCTGACACTGTTACACCTCTGTTTCATCAACAGATGTAAAATCAGTGCTATGTCAACTGTCAGTGCAGAAAGGCATAACAGGCAGATGAAGATGACTGCTAACCACGAGAAGAGGATGAAGACAATATCTCAGCTGATCAGGCCTACTGTCACAGCACCAAGCCAAAACGCCCAACCAACAACCAGTTGCAAAAATGCTAAACACCGAGTGGCAGCATGCTGCGTTTAGGGCTTTGAGTGGTGCCTAAAAATCTGGTTTTGAAGTGACTGTGCAAACTCCATAGATTTGGAAGTTGCTGTTTTAGTGCAAGGGTAAGGACAAAACAGGGAAGAATTTCAACAGACTGAACAAGAAATTCCAGCCAATACTCTCGTCATTTCATCAATGAAGCAGTCAACATTGATGGTTGCAAACCGAGTACTGGGGACTATGATATGTAAGGAGGCAGGACTCATACTTATACATCACCACTCATCTTGCATTCAGTATTGATTTGCTTTTTTGCTGAATTGACGGGAACATAACCTTGAAATTCTTGTGGGATCCAGCTTGTTGAAATTCTTCCCGTTTTGTCTTTATCCTAACGCTAAATCAGTGCCTTCCAATTCAGTAGCATTCTCTTAGTCACTTCAAAACCGCATGTTTATGTGTTGCACAGAACTCCAAATGCATCATGTTCCCACCAAGTGGATACTGTTTTCTCCAGTTTCTTTTATTAACAGGCAAGTTCAAGAACATTCGAAAAAAAAATTCCATCAGATTTTTAGCAGTGGTCGGAACTTGACTTGGAGCACACAAGAAACTCTGTTGGTGAACCTGAAGGCAACCTGGAGGAGCCTTGACCTGACGGAGCCAAGCTGGTGTCTTACTCTCTCTACTGGAAACATGCAACTGCATCAGCGAAGGGAAAACTGAGGCTAGCATCGCAGAGTGTGTCCCACAGGAACAACCAAGTAGAAACCTTTATTGATTTTTTGGTATCTATTCTATTCCATATTTTATTCAGTTATGATTTTTCAAGCAGTCAGTGACCAGAGATAGAGAAACTGAAGCTTCACGAAGGAGTGAACCGCTTTGAGGCAATTGCTTGAAGAGTGACACACTGCTTTGGAGCATTTGATACCGTCAGAAGAGTGACACCTGCTGGCTGTGTGTCACAACTGCATCTGAGTGGACTTGGAAAAAGTCTCCGTTGTTAACATTTCTATTTGTATTCAATAAATAGTTCAAAAACTCAACCATTGTGTGTGTGTCTCTCTCTCTGTATATACACACAGATACACATTTTGTTTAGGTAGAAGGAAAAAAAAATAGCCATTGCAAAATTGTCAGTCTTTGCATGTTTTTGTGTGAAGGGAAGTAGGTACATGTAGAAATACTCATTTCAGGAAAGAAAATTGCACTGGTTTCTTTAGAGAAGAAACAACTTCTTTACAGAAGCCACATCCTTAAAAGGTTGGATAAATCAAATATATTTATGTACATGTAGCAGTAAATGAGCTTTACTGCACACATTTGGGATTTAAATGATATATTGAGTTGGTGCTTCAGTGAAGTTATGAAGCAGCTGCTGCAACTCCAGTCTACTACCAGATGTAATTGTTCTTTCTCACAGTGAAGCCCCAAAGTTTTTAATCATTTTTGGTTCAAAATGAAGGAAAACCTCAGTGCTTCACGAAGCTTAATTTTCCCATCACTACCCACAGGTGTCCCAGTAAATCAGACTCCTTTCAGTGCCTTGAAAATGTGACTGAAATGCAGCACCCCTTCAAACTTCCTGTGTCGCAGTCGGGAACAGTTTAACTAACTCGACACGCAACGTGTCGTAACGAGAGCCTCGTTCAGAGCGATCACATGATTGTAGGTCTGCTGAAGCAGGGCTCGAAACACTGCACACACTTCTGCTTCAAAAGATCGATACTGTGTCGAGTACACAGGATCGAGCATAACACCAGAGACGTTGGAGACTCGTTGCCAACGGTGAAGACAAGGAAGATGACCATCTTCAGTTTGCAAAATGCTGTTAATAGTTTGTAAAAGCGCTCATAATGGGGAGGAAATGTTACACTTTTGTGGGATCATGGTGACTGCACTGCTGGAGAGTGGCAACAAGATGATAAGGGCATCTTCAGGTTGTTTTTATACAACTTTTGTCTATTTGAAAGTGAATAGAATTTGAGTCATGGAGATTTTAGAACAGGACACATTCTATGAATGACTCCCAAATTTAAACTAATGCTACAACCTTCAGGATAAGCGTTGCATGTCCTTTTGTTCTGTTTATTAAACTTGTGAGCAGACAATGATGTGTGATTGTTATGTGCAGTTCATTGTGCCCTTATTGTACACATTTAGTTGTGAACAGTGTTATTGGATGTGGTACCGTGAATCAAATTCAATTTTCTAACAAATTTAATCCAACATTTACTTCTTGCATTGGAATAGATCTGAGTGAATCAAAGTGTTACTGAATTACCCCCTGCAATATCTTTGCAACAAATCCTAGTGTAATTTTAAGTTCTTATAGTAGTACTCTAGCAGAGTAGATCATTTTATTAAAGCTGGTTAAAAAGGCTTACATTGAAGTGAACTGAATAATAATTTATTATAGTATATAAATACAATATAACCCAATATTATCTAAATCTAATTTAATCTCTCATTCCAAGTATCTTAAAAGAATGAGCAAACACAGGTACTTTTGGTTTAAAGCAAATTAAGCAATTCAATATCCAAAGTAAATATTGATAAACTGGATAGTTATTTCACATTGAGTCTCAGTACAGAGACTGCTGCCTCAATGTACATTTTGAAAACATGATATCACACAGCACAATAGATTTTAGCTATCATGTGTGCTTGCACTTTAATGGAAGTCAGGGTAATGGGCTGTTTAATCTGCCCTCAGTGCTGGGATGGATATTATGATTAAGAATATGACAGTGCCACTTCCACACCTTGAGAAAGTGATGATTCTACACATGTTGCTTGTCGCCTTGTGTTAAATGGTTGTTTCATCACTGTCAGTGACAGATGCCGTGATCCCCCTCCTGCCATACTGAGCTTCTGCAGAGGAGCTTCGTTCCTGCCTGCTAATGTGACAAGAGAAGAAATCATTCATGGGGGCGCATTATTCTGCAAAGAGCATCAATCCAGCTACAGTATATGTGTTCATGCAGGAGATGGTAAATTATTCTCAACAGTGAGGTTCCTCCTGATGTATGGCTAATTTGGTAAAATACCACAGATAAGAACAGATAAGAATGAAGCCCATTTACTACTAGATCCCCAGCTGGAAATGTAACACTTGCTGTAATACATCACTAGTTTCCAAGGAGGTGCAGTGCTTCTGGCCATTAGTACTACTGAGGTTTTAACCACAGCCAAGCAATAAGTTGCAGTCTTAGACTGCATGAGTGAAATCATGTGAGTCTGTATGAGCAGTGACGGAGTGCTCTGACCTCACTGAACACACAGTTGGATCATCTGGGTGTCATGCTGTTGAATTGCAATATAAATATAGATTGAGCTTTTCTTCTTCAGGCGAAATCCATAAGCATGACCTGGGTGATTCGATCCAGGCCTAATACATGTGCAAGGCCAGTTTTGTTTGCTGAAGGTAAACAGGATAATCTATGAAGAAATCTAACCTCTATGGATTAAAGAAGTATGCTCATGCCATTGAGAGGTCCAGTGGATTTATGGGAGTTTGTGGATGTGCAACACAGAACAGAAGTGTGCATGCATCTAGGTGTATAAATCAAAACTGATACAGCAAAAAAAAAGACAAAAAAAGGATATTTAACTGTGAGATGTGGATATCCAAAGAGGAATACCCAAAGATCTACAGCGATACAATAAAAATATTTACTCGTAATATACTAGTAATATTCTTTTTTCACTCCACCTATAATTTCTTCTCTGGCTTTCTTTTATTGCATCTTGAATAACCTTGTGTAGCTATCCATGTCTCATGTAGGGGTCTCGAATACCCATGGGGGTCAGTTGAGCCATAAGTGCAAACAAGACCCTTTTGTTCAAGAGACTGAACTCCCTGTGAACGTTGACATGATGATGAAGGGAGTCCAGATGGGACCTTGTCTGCAGGCCACAGTGCCATCCCCTTGAGCAGGGCCACTGCGGATAAGGGTGCCACCATTCTGTCCGTTAACACAGAAAAAAAATGAGAGAGGGGTGCGCCAAGGACTTCAAAATAGGGTCAGTGGGGACTCCCTGCATCAAGGCCCAAATGAAGAAATGAGAAACGACACACAAGCCTGGCTTTTAGAGGGAACTCATTCACAAAGCAAGCAGTGAATGGAGCTCTGTCAATTTGCCAAAGTAGCTTGGGTGATTAACATTTGAACTGTGGCACATCAAGAGCCACCAGTGGATGAATGGTCATTCTATCAGACTCATTAGGGAAAACATATTCATGGGTGCCAAGCGTAAATTGCCCTGGCCCAACTGTCAAGCATGGATAGAGACTAACAATGGCAACCCAAAGTAAACAGTCGTGTCTCAGAGATAGTTCAAATCCTCCAATAAACAACATTTAGAGCCAAGATAAGCGATGAACCTCTCAAACTGATGGAGTGTGTCATAATCATAACCTGTGTAGCACCATGCTAAATTGCTTCAGTGTGGTCGTCTCCTTGAGGAAATCTCATAGATGCGCAGCAAACTACTGTAACACGAACACACGTTCATTTTTTTTATTGATGCACTCTCATGATTTACCCTTTAACATAAAGCACAAACTTCTGCTGTTTGGACTTTTGCAGTTTCTGCTAATAATTACAAACATAATAGTCTAACACATTTAGTCTATAATAGCTGATGCATTTGAAGAGACAAAGCAATGCAGTTTGAGTTCTTAATCCTTCTTTTTTTTTGTTTGCCTTTCCTGCTATCTGCAGACCTCATCAACAATTTATGAAAGTTGTACTCACCCATGCACACAAAGAGAGACAAAGAAAAACATATCTAAAGTATTGTGTGTGAGAAGCCAATCTCACAAGAGCAGCAGTCCTCCCAGTCATGGCAAACAGTCCAATCAAGAAATGCAAAAAAACAAAACAAAAAAAAACCTCAGTGAGCCATGTGTGACACTGTCATTTTCACTGGCTGCTGTTTAACTGCAATGGATGAAAAATACACACAGCTGGTTGAAAAAAAATGTCAAATACGAAGTAAAACTTAAGTTTTCTGTCAAGTTTGTCAAATGAGCAGTGTTCTTTTGAAAATAATGACCGTGTTTCAAGGTTTACTTTTTACGGCTTGCTTTCTGATATTGATTTCCTTGGTGCACCACAAGTCCTTAATTGACAAACATCCCCTTGTAAACTTTGTTGCTCAGAGAAGATGCTGCACAGTATAGTGCTTCATGATAATAAAATCATGCAGCTAACAGTAGCATCTATCGACTTTGGTTGGCTTCTGACCAAAGCAGGGAACATTGTATAAGTTTTTACTTTAGATATAATGCTCTAACATGAATTATTTCATATAGATACTGAATTTTACAAAATCACTGCACAGTAACACACTTTTCCCTTTTGTTAGATATTGAGCATCTCTCTTCCAGTTCTTACATGAAACTGCAGTCATTTTGGCACAGAAAATGTGCACAGATACTGATAACTCTCCCATATTTGTACACCCCCCCCCCTTCTGTCTTCAGTTAAAAATCAGCATGATCTTGTTTGATAGACATGTTTACCCAAGCTCTGGAAGGAATTCATTAGCCATAATTAAGCGTTTACTTGATCAGGAGGCTGTAAAAAAGGATTATGTGAAGTCAGATTAAAGGGAGCTGAGTGAAACCAACAAAGAGATTATCAAGCGCTGCCAGGCAAGCAGCCTGCCTTTGGAGTTGGGCTCTTTCTGATCGCTATCTCGTTAGTGCTTTATTCGTCAAGCGCGAGCTAAGGCCTAAAACAAGCTTGGCTTTATCCACAGTCTTCTGCAGCAGCGTAACTCTCGAGATTAATTATTGACCAATACTGGTGAGCATGCTCTGAGTCAGCCAATAGACTGAAAAGACCAGTAACACAAGTGAAAGAATTACAAGAATTCAAAGAGAGAGGGTTAGAAGCTATTCTTATTATTCATTACTGTCTTTGATGGAAATTTATAAAATGTTTTAAAGTAAGAATCTTTTTTGCATTGTTTTGGGGGGTTTTCTGTCACAAGGGATCTTTATTTAATTTCATCAATTGCAGGAAAATATGTTTACAGATCTAGCAAGCAGATAGCAGTAATTTGGGGTTCATTCAGTTTGGGTTTCATAAGGTTTGCCACTTCTAGACTGAGCATTTTAGACTGAGCATTTTATCTAAATAAGTACTTAAATAAGTAAATACAATTAAATGAAAAAAAAAAGACTAATGCACTGTGTGGTTTATGCTTCTATGTACAGTTGTGTTCAAAATGATGGCAGTGTTTTTAAAGAAAAGATATAAAATTCAAAAATCCTTACAATAGTTTTTATTTGCATATATGCAAATGCCATGGAAACACTGCACATTCTATTCCAAAAAAAAAAGAAAGAAAAAAACATCCATAGGAATGTTAGGCTGATCAATAGTGTCTGTATTTTACTTTCCAAACTTGTACATTGGGTGTATAAACTGAGAAATGCTTGAAGAGCCATCTTTCCTGTGAATCAAATATTTAGCTGTATCGCTATGGTAACGGCATTAAAAGTTTTACGTTTTTTCAGCAAAGGGTAATCTAACTAATTACTATTTCCAGCGTTACAATGTTGTTACCAACAACTAAATGGGGCGCATTAGAAACTAAAACAATTCATTGTAGAGGGGGGCAGCAGATTAACCGAGGACACCGGGGACATGCCCCCAACACTTTTTATGATGTACAATTTTGTCCCCAACACTTTTAAAAATGTTTATCAATTTATCATTAATGAAGGAAAAAAAAGTTGGTGGCAGGTAGGCAATCTATTGTGACTATTGGGGACTCTGACGTTCTGCAGTTACATTACTGCGTCCGTCTCCATAGACTAGAATAATAGCCAAGTAGCTGCATAGGTGGCGGGAGACGTAGGCTTCAGAGGTCTGAGCCCTGGATGTTTTGCTTTGCTCGTGGTTGTCCTTAGGCCTAAAAAAGTCCCTAAGTCCCCCTGTTATTCTAGGTTGTAACGGCAATAACGTCACAGAAATGGTAACAGCCGCGGCTCGAATTGCTCTCTCATTCAACATCAGGCACCGCGTTTGTGAAGAAGAAAAAGCACAAAACATTCCCATCGTTCAAACACATGTCCCACATTCTTGCCGTCATCATCCAATCACAAGCCTGCCTTAGCCCCAGACGCATTCAAATGCCTCTCATACTGCTAGAAACCACCGGACATTTTAATAATAGTTTAAAATTATTACCTGAAAAAATGAGTCACTTCACTATTAATCGACTTGTGCTGTTGCTATTGATTCACCAATTCACTTGTTCAATAAAAGAATATTCATACTATTAAATTTCCCCTCGGGGATCAATAAAGTTTATCTTATCTAATCTAAAGTCGACTCCAGTTTTTCCTGATTAACAACAACTATCACAACTATCAACTATCACTAAGCACAAAAAGTAAGTTATTATTTCTCTACAGGACTTTTTTTTTCCCCTATGGAAAGGTTATCTGGATTCTTTGTGAGCAGATCCATCAGCAGCTCAAATAACTAATCTATTTAATGTCAAAAATGACATAAAAAATATCAGATTTATTTTCTACAGTTCTGCTGTTTTGTAAAACCATGAATGAGAATGAGATTTAATCCAGTGAACTGCTGGTATTCTTATTATCAGCTACAATATAATAATGACATCCAGAAATTTTATTGAGAATTTAGTAGTGTTTCAGTATTTTATTCATAAAACAGTGCTCGAATCATTGTACAATTCAAATTCTTAAAATTCAGATGGTAAGGCCATTGATTAACTAATGAAACTATTGTCAATGAAATATAATTTTATGGAGCCTCATTTAAGGGTCATGGCACTTTGAAACTGAAAATCCAAAATGAATATTTAAATCACTATTTATTTTGAGGGCTGTCAGTTAAACTAGGAAAGACATTGTTGTTTAAAACCATAATCTAGAGCATGTTTAAATTATTAAAGCATGTTGAAGTGAGTGTTCAACTGAATATTTAATTACATGTGTCACCACTGCTTGCCACAAAAGCATGCTGTGTTACTACTAATACTAAATCAGAATAATCAATCAATCAAAATAATAAATATGAATAAATAAATAAATAAATAATGAATGAATGAAGAATGAATCCTTGTTGTTGAATCTGTCTCTGAATCAAACATTTACTCACAGGTAGAAATAGATGTGTAATAACCTGCTAAAATACATCAGAATGCAGGAAATTAATCTACTTTATTAAAATATTCCTGGCGGAGGACCCCCCCCGCCACCATATAAGGAGTTGTTATTTTTGAAATTTTCTCCCGAGGGACCCTCCCAGTTAGGTTGGGCTTAAGCCCCAGATGTTCACAATGTCACGATATGTGTGTCTTTCATCTTTTATTGACTGAATACGAATTTCAACACCTGTCAACACACTGTAATGTATATTGTATGTAGTGCATGTTGTAATGAAATGTCAACTGGATGAATATATGTTTAGATAAACAGAAGGATGGATGGATGGATGGATAGATAGATAGATAGACAGACAGTCTGAGGACAGATTCTTCATAGATAGACTGCAGAGAGAAATAATCAGTCCTTCCTGTCACCTTCATTGCGGTTTGTACCATGTGACTAAGTTTAGATTGAAGTTGCACAGAGAGATTACCGTACCACGGTGATATTCCAAACCTGATGGTACTTTTCAATATGGTGCAATAGAATAAAATCATAAGCTTCTGGTTAACCCCAAAGGCCGAGTCTACGTAAAAAATACAACCTCTGCTGTAGACGGGAGCACAACATATTAACATGAATTTCCCAGTTCATATTAATATGTTGTGCTCCACTCACATTTCTCATAATTGTACCCAGCACTTTTCAAACCACATTCAAGCTAATGGTAATTTTTGCCAGTACTTTTGAAAACAAACTGATGGCCTTGATTGTAGCTCTTACATCATCCGATACTGACCACAGGAGCTACAAACATTATTATTATTATTATTATTATTTTTTTTACTGAGGGAGGATGGAGGGGCGAGACAACCGCATAAGCGATGATGATTGGCTAAGATAGTTCATGGTGAGCCAATCAGAGGAAGTGTTCAGCTTACACACTCTCAAGCCCACGCTTCTACTGAAGTTGCAGCCAAAAACAGTTGCTGATGATGATAGCAGGCCACGGGTCCATTTCAAAAAGCAGGTTATGTGGAAACTCTGAGTATGCTGAACCGGAACTCAGGGAATATGATTTTTCTGTTTCACAAAGCTGGTTTCAGAAACTGAGGTAACTGATACTCGGAGTATGTTACCACAGCAACTGACCCTCTGAACTAAAACTGGTCGGGAGCAGTTTTACTTCAACATACCAGTTTGTTTCTGTCTCCTCCCCTTCATAAAGATGAAACACTTTCAGTTCAAACTGAAAACCGATCATATAACAATCATTTTGAAGACGTCTGAATGATGACATGTTGCATTTTGCATCAGCAAAGTATGTTGATGATCTGAGTAGTTAATGTGGTCAAACCATCCACGACTTCTACTTGTGACACCCTGATGATGTTCTTAAAGTGCGTTATCATTGAAAACTAGTTCACATCTGTGTTGCATTGACTCTTCTAACAACTTCTGACACCTGTTCACAGGTCACAGAAGTTATTTGTGTCCAGGACTGTTTTTTTTTTAAATACCGCTATTAATTCAAACACAACGGTATGTCTTCCCTGGTGGGGAACCCTACATCATAACCTTTGCTAGACGTATACTTGAAAGTAAAGGTCAAGGCAATTTCAGAAGATTCAAAATAAGAAAAAGAAAAATCAGGAAATACAGCTTCTACTCCTATTTATGAAATAACAAAATTTAGTAAAACAAAAAAATCGGAATCAGTACTGATGAGAACACAAATGATACCAACAGTTAATGGCTTCACATGTGGAAGTACTGATTCCACCTGAAAATCTTCTTACATCTCGATTGAGATCTAAAAGTCTAAAAGAATATAAAGAGTGATTTTCTCATTTTAGGTAACTGGTTGAGCAACCATTGTCCTATAATGTCTTTTGAACAGAATATTCTTTTCTTCTTTCTTGTGGTGAATATTTTGGAATAATTGTTAGTAGTAATTCCTCTCACCGTCTTTGAGGCTGCAAAGTACAAGCTGCTGGTTTCTTGTTGAATGAAAACTACATTGATTGTTGTGAATGATGCCATGTACTTTACCTGTTGTATACTAAAAAAACAAACAAATTTAAAGGTTACTCGAAGCAAGATCTTTACCTCTGAGTCTTGTGTTTCTTTTGATAAGTGTTTTAAAAATGTTTTAAATAAATAGTTTCTAAAGTTTGATAAGTTTAAGATGAATGTGTTGAGTTCTTAAAAGGCTCTCTTATGAGATAGTTCCCCTAAAACCAGTGTTGGATTTGACTCTCCAGGGTTTTGTGCTAACGTGACAGTGAAACATGAAGGATCAAAGAGGCAGAGAAAATGCTGCCTGCTTACCTTTGCTGCTTGTTTGTTTGCTTTTTTTGTTTTGTTTTGTTTTTTTCCTCTATTGTGTTTTTCTCATGTCTTTCTCATCGTGTCTTAAAGGGCAACTTGCAGGTTAAATCAAAAACTGAATGAATACTTGACCTTGTCAGAAGAAGTGTTTTAAAAACATATATCTATGTATCTATGTAAAACAGAATGTAAAACAGATATTTTAATGCAAATGCACCCATATTAAGCTAGGCTCTGACAGCAGCTTCTTTCCCGTTAGCAACACGTCATATGATGTAGGCAGAGGCAAACAACAGGATCTCATGCTTGTTAACTTTAATTGTGGGTGGATGGAGTTGGGAGAGCAGTAGTGAGAAACAGAGAGATGGAGAAGTGATGATGGTGA
>JBAMYA010000008.1:14413405-14427557 GCA_037176975.1 Arrhamphus sclerolepis
GGATAAGGGAAGAGAGGGTATATATATATATATATATATATATATATATATATAAAGTTTTGTGCAGTTGACTTAAATTGGCATTAGTCACTGAGGAAAACGGTGATGGAATTGATTCTTAAAATGTGGTTGCAGTGTTTTCTGGCACCTACAGTGTGGTAAATTACTGTAAATTTAAGAGTTGTTAAAACAATAGGTAAGACGTGGTTGTAAGGAACTGTTAATTGTTCACTTATATGTCAAAGCACAATAACAAGTAGGATAAAGAAAGTGAGATTTCTAGCATAAACAATCCCCCTCCTCTTCGTCTACATACACCATGACGACATTCTCTGCAGGAGTGGAATAAACTTCAGACTTCTTTCCTGTCTTGTTTATGTTTTCAAGCAGCCTTGTACAACTTGAATGTAAGGACATGGTCTGATTACTTTAATAATACATGAGTAATTTAATGAACATATTCAGAAACAGACACGGCACTTTGTCTGTGCGGTGCTGAGAGTTGATTAAAGTTTGCCTGTTTGGCATTTGGCTAATGCACAAACCCTGTGGAGAAATGGCAGCTATTGACCTTTTAGAGAATCCCTCTTATTCTAAACAACAGTGTATAAGGCTGTGGCAAAGTCTGCCAGATGTATCCAATGATTTATATCGTTAGGCTAACAAGGAAGCTGCAGTTTCATGTTGTTATTATTATTATTATAATTATTATTACATGTATATGTATATATACAGACACACACACACACACATATATAATCAACTCGATACTCTGACAGCGCGCTCTGAACAGATGATTATTTATAGATGCCTCGCACTATTAGTTGAAGAGTTAATTTGCAAAAACAGATAACGCCGGTGATGAAAAATTTGACAAACTTTAATTTGATGTAATTTTTGTTTTTTGTATTTAAAGGAACAGCAGCAATACATTTGAACACAAGAGCATTCATCAATACATTTCACGCTCAACAAAATACAGAAAAGAGAATGCAATATTTTTTGTGGCCATGAAAAGTATTATATACAAAGGATAGATCCATTTTGTCAGAAGCGGCACTTATCTGTTTTAGCAAATTAACTCATCAGTTATTTTATGATAATTACATTTAGACCTGAAACTTTTCCTGTATATGTAATTAGAAGTAATGCTCACAGAGATGATTTGGAATGAGCTCATTTTCCTTTTTTTTTTTTTTTTTTTAAAGATACTTTACAAAGTCTATAATCTACAAGAGGTCTGGGAGCCTGAGGGTTCTGCACAGGGTCTTAGCCATTCATAGGACTGCACTGTTGTGTACCTGTGTGTGTGTGTGTATATATACATACATTGGGTATTCAAAAATGAAGTATATACATATATGTACATATTTTAAGAAGAAGCTTCTGACTGAAGACACTGTTGTTGAATTTTATGACGTATCTTCCTTTGCACAATAAGCTCCAGAGGCTCCAGAACAGAACCAGCCTTTTTCACCAGTTTATTCAGTTTCTTTAAGTCACTGGCTCTGATGCTGCTCCCCCAACAATGACTGCAGATAGGTTTGCTCTCTCATCAACAGACTTATAGAAGATACGCAACATCTTGCTGCAAATGCTGAAGGACTCAAGTTGGATACTGGAATTTTCCCAGAAGTAGTAAATGACTGGGCTATTTTTCCACATAGAGCAGATTATTGAATTTTTCGAGGCATTTCAGCAGAATCAGTATGGAACATTAATGTGTTACGCAGTTTAGAAAAAACAACAAAAAAACAACAATGTCTTATGAGAGAGCTCAAGCCCTAAAAGGTTTGTTAGATCAATAAATTTAAATAGAGTCAAACTTTTTTTTTTGAGCGTATGAGAGAGGAAGAGAGAGCATAATGAGATTCAAATTTGCCATCACAATGTGTTGTTTTTTTTAAACTTTTATTTAATGTGTTGCAGGCATGAAGGAAGGTAAAATATAAATGCATTTGTCACAATTAAAATGACATTGACCAGGCAGAATATGAAATATGTTGAGTTTTGTGTTCTTAGTTCTTTATTTGAGAAAACTTGGAACAAACAGAGTTTGAATTATGTTCTATAGCATGTTATGAAGATATTTTTCTTTCACAGGCTAAACTGTGATTAACACTTAAATATCTGCTGTCTCCCAAAGCCGTGAGATGGGAAACTGGGTGTTTTACTTTCTTCCAAAGTTACAAAAAAGTTCTTTTCCTTTTTCAAAGTAGAATCTTTGTTTTCTGGCACTGATTTTGGCTTCCACTAAGCCTAATATGCTACAAACCAAGACGTTTTTTTTTCTTTACACCAATATGTCCTGCTGTTATTTTCTAAAAATAAGTATTGCAAGAACCAAAAAGAAAAAAAAAACTTCCTCCTTCTTTTTTATTCATCAAAAAAGCAAATGTTTTGCCAACTGTTTCTAGCAATCATGTCAAATTAAGATAAAAAAAAAAAAAAGAAAAAAGAACACATCTGTTTTTAAATATCTGAAAGCAAAGCCAGACATCTTGGAAACTCTGAATCAGGACAACAACAACCCTTCCCTCTGCTAAGTGGTCTTTGTACAATGATTTGTGATGACTTCAAAACAATTAAGCTGTTTGTGCAGGGACTGTGCATCAGTCCCTTTGTTTGGTGTGACACATCTTTTAGCAGCATATATACACTGGCAGACACTCGCAGTGAGTCAGAGTGTGTAAAAGCATCAAAGAGTAAACATTTGTCCTAATTATATCGAAGAACATTAGTATTTGTAAAGCTGGAGTGCTTTTACTGGTCATACAAAAGGACATATGTGGTGTGATTAGTTTAATTTGGCCCCACCGAGTAAAAGGTGGATTTTGGGGAACAAATCAAAATGACATCTCCAGTTTGCGAAAAGATAATGACACAAAAACAAAATTAAATGAAATTAGACTAAATTGAAATGAATTAAAATAAAATACAGAAAGAGCTTTACACCACCTCACTCATCCCATGTGGGAATATAAAAGATATTAAAACTGGCAAAAAAAAAATCTGTCAGGTTCTGTGCTAATGTACAGCATATGGTCACAAGAAAAAAAAGTGTGACAGGCAAACACCAAAAGGTGTGAACTTCTGTAAACAACTGAATGGGCTGCCATCTGTTGGATACTTCCTGCTATTCTTTCAAACTATTCACTTTTTGAGGTGCTTTAAGAAACAGGAGAAAGAATAATTGTTAAAAAGGAAGTGAGGAAGTTTTTCAGCCTTATAAGCACATTGATTCAAAACTGTTTTTGAAACTACTAGTAATATTTCTTTAAAAATCCTCTTTCATCAAAGTTTTTTTTTGTAGAAAAAATAGATATGAAAGAGAAAGAGAGAAGTTGACATGACAGAATGTCTTTATTTTATTTTATTTAATTTTTCCAGACTAGGACTGTTATGGTCCTAGCTGTATCTTTGAGCAGTGCATGTTCCTGTTTTTCTATGCATTCTCTCCTGAGAGGATGTTTAAGTGCCTACCTGCAGCTCTCTGATTGGTGAGCACGCAGCTGCTGCTCTAACACATTTCTGTGCAAAATAAACAGGATTTTCAGGGCTCCTTTGACAGATCCTCCAGCATCCTTGTTCCACTCTCTTCCTCTAACCATCTGTTTCCCTGTTTATGTCAAACAAATACTCGCTAGTTTGCGAACCTTTTGTTGTGATGATTGTGATTTTTTACTAAGTAGTTTAGTCAACTTCTGCAAATATAACACTGAAGCTGAAGTCAGTGGATATTTGTTTTGTAACAGTTTATATACATCTACATACATGTATTTTTTATTTTTTCAGTTCAATCCAAACTTTATTGGTATTGCATAAGGAGTACAATTGATTTCCATCATGACATCAGAAACAATGAAAATATCCTTTGGTGAAAGTATGCTCACACATTCCCACAGAGACACACCCAAACTGAAAAAGAGCAACTAAAATTGCATAATTTTAAGACAAGTGCTGCTCATGGCGTCCACAATGTTATTGTTTTGATGCAGAGACTGAGAAACTTTGTTTATTTTATGGAGTTTGTAACAAAGAGATGACCAGATGGATCTGATTTTGCAAAGGTTTTTAAAATGCACCTGCTGTTAATTCCAACTGAAAAGGAAGAAGCTACAGCAACACTGTAGGTGTCCTCTCTCATGAACATGATTATGACCAGAAACTTACAGAATACGGTCACAGTTTAAGCCATAAGTCATATTTGGGCATATGGGTGGGTTTACATTAGTAGGGTGTAGGATAAAAGCTAGAGGGCTGTAGCAAGACCAACCTCCTCTTAGTTTCTTTAAGCCATCATGTCTCCATTAACTCTGTTTGCTGATTTTCAATCTGGGGCCATAAACCATTGCCAAACTGAATGTTGGTTTTATTGCAGCACAATGATAGCTTTGCTTCTATCAGGAGTTGCGGAAATTTCAACTTTTCAAGCTTGAGCATGAGCATCAGTCGATCAACTTGCGGTTACACCGCAAGTTGATCGGCATCTAGTGCATCTACATCTAGTGCTAACAAATGAAATTGTGCATGGAGGCAGGACTGTTTCAAAGCAAGTAGCTTGCTTGGTTACCAACCAGGAAGACATTTGATTGGTTGTTTATTGGTATGATGAAGACGTGTCAGAAACACCATGTGGTGGCAGGGTATGGCTCTGCTCAGCTGCAGAGGAGAGGTGAAGCCTTCAGTTCAGGAAACAGCACCTGAGAGGGACTGATTGGCACACCTGCACTGCATGTGCCAATCAGGCTCCCACAATTTAAACAGCAGCTCGCTAGCTCTCGGGAGCGTACTGCCAGACCAGCAGCTGGTTCTGCATGTTTTTGTGTTTATGTTGGAAGGTGCTACAAAATAAACCTTTGGGAAAACTGAGGTCTGTTGGAGTGTTTGTGCTGATTTGGACCTTAGTAGCTAGTGAATTGCTACACACCCACGTTCAGGTTTTTCTGCTGCTTGGCCGAGTGAGCAGGGTGTTAGAGTTACAAATTCCGTAGGATCTACTGACTTAGCAAGCTACCACTTCATACCACCTGGTGGTGCTGTTGACAATCCATTTAATAAAGTAGCGTAACATGCAGGCAGATTATTTTCAGGCAGACAATGTCAAAATCCAAACTTAAATTTATGAAAGACACAGTACTTGTGCAACATAAGTTACAAGATCATGCTAAATGATTTCTAACACAACTTTGTGATATCAGTGAACATCTTAATGAAAATCATAGTCAGCCTATAAAATAACAGGTGTTTGTGATCAAATATTCCAACGTAAGAACTCACCTGCCCATTAGACCAAGGTGTTGGTCTACTGAGTAGTCATTATGGCGATAGAGCACAACTCCTGTATGCTAACTGCCAATAAATAAAAGAAGATGGTAAACAAGAAGGAAAAAAAAACTTGGGTGATGAGTTCAGGTTTCAAGGAGGTTTTTCTGTGTGCATGCACTGCAGTGGTGGGACGCTGAACGTACTTGAAGAGCACTAATACTCTTCCAGACCTGTACTTGAAGAAGTCACTGACACAGCTCATCAAAGTTATATCAGTTGGCACTGAGTCAAACTTCTATCCTCCCCTCTATCCCTACCACTTGTCAGATCCATATTTAAGCGTTTACTTAAACCTCTGAGCTTTAGTCCTGAAGATTTCCCTACAGTTGTTGGAAATATACCATATTTAAAGGGATGGACATGATCAACTATACTCAGGTAAGCTATGGTGTTTAAACAATTCTCAATTGGCAGTAAAGTGTGACAAGAAAGCATCCCCCACACCATTATACCACCTCTACCAGGCTGAACTGTTGATACAAGGCAGGATGGATCCATGTTTTTATGTGGTTTAAGCCAAATTATAATGCTACCATCTGAATGTGGCAGCTGAAATGGAGACTTACCCAATCAGGAAATCATCTATTGTCTAATTATGTTGAGACTGGGGGAGTTGTACTCTGTTTCCAGTTTTTAGCTGAAGAAAGCGGCAGTCGGTTTGGTCTTGTCCTCCTATTGCCCATCTGCTTCAAGGTTTGGCATGCTGTGTGGTCAGAGATGGTATACTTCATGCCTTGGTTGTAACATGTGGTTATTTGAGTTGCTGTTGCTTTTCATCTCAAACCAGTCTGCCCATTCTCTTCTGAGCTCTGAGATCAACTAAACAATTTCTTCCACACAACTGCCACTCAATTGATATTTTCTCTCTTTCCTACCACTCACTTTAAACCCCAGAGAAAGTTCTGTATGAAAGTCCCAGTAGATCAGAACTTTCTGAAATACTGAGACCAGTCCGTCTGACAGCAATACTACATTCAAAGTCACTTGAATCCCTTTCTTCCCATGCTTATGCTCTGTTTGAACTTCCGTATTTTGGTTTTTGTGTTTTGCTGTAGTTTTTTTTTTTTTTTCAAATTCCACAAAACCTTCTTCACGTCTCGATCTGGAATAGAATGTAAAGTGTTTCTAATGTGTTTGCGTGCAAGGAAATAAAAGCTATCATATTGAGTATTTTGAGTTTTTCTCACTATTTTAAACACCTGATATCAAAGATCAGAGAACAATTATTTATTATCTGCATTATTACTTCCACTCAGTTTAGCATCATTCTGCTTTTATTGTACTTCATATATGATATGACTTGCACCAAGCTGTTAAAAAATAGTGTTAAAAGAGGAACACTAATTCCACCACCTTTAAACCAGCTGTTAAAAACATGGTTAAAGGGGTATTTTTGTCACAAATCTCTGTACTTTTTTGACCAAAGCATATCAGTTATTTCCTCAGGACATCTGCAAAATGTTAACTTTCAAAGAATTTCTATGTGTAGTGGTTTTAAGGTGACACATAACAGGAAAATTGATCCACATAAGATCCATTAACTTCACATTAACTTAAATTCACAATAAGACATGACTGCAACAAATTTCTAAGAAAATAAATGAGAAGATGTACAGATGTGTGTGTTGAAGTATGCAAATTGTGCTCTGTGGCCCAATGCTGGGGAATAGGGTTTTCTTTTTGCCCTCAGGTCATCATCCCAGCTCCCTGCTGGCAGCAAAAGTTGTCTTTGGTCCAGCTTTGGTCCATCCCCTTTGATCAACCCTGTCAGGCCAGACAAGGAGAAGATATCCACTCCTGAAGTCGTCCCCCCAGTTTGCTTCACTGTCTGTGCTGCTGCAGTCGCTATATGAAAATCTTTTAAACTGCGCAGCTTGAACTTTCTCATGGTTATTGGAAACCACTTAGTAACAGCATTTATTGTTAAACTGTTGAGTTTTGGTGGAGGATATTATTTGATTCTCTGTCTTTGTGAGCTATTTTAGTCAAAATGTAGTAACCTGTATGCCACTTTATTTTTCTTTGTTTTTTATTGATTGGCCTTTTCACTTCTGAGAGGTTATTTTTTTTTTTTTGTTGTTGTACTTGTTGTACTCTGATTTGTCTCTGAACTCTAATTAAATAACTTTGACTTTACCAATTACGTCTGCTTCATGTTGCATCTCTTTTCTCTCATGACACTCAGCATCCACTGCAGGTATTAAATGGCACGTTGAGCTTTAGTAATTTATAATAGCTGTGCTTCTCTAGATTTGGCTTGATTTTCAAAGATGTTTCTATAAACTGGTTTCACAAAACATCTTAATAAAGAAACATACTTTCTTTTACCGTTTCCTTTTAAATTGTAAATAATCCTCACTTATATCTACCCTTTAACCTACTGAGGTTCTACTAATGTCTTTATATTGCACTTCTCATTCATCTATTAACAGAAAAAAAAAATCACACAGCTTTTCATATTCTAAATACTATTATTCTATACTTCATATAGCCATATTTTTGGAGCTTGTTTTCTTTAAAAACACCTCAGTGAGCATATCGGGGTCAGTGTGGGGGTTCAGCATCTTGCTTAAGGGCACGTTGACACGTGCAGGAGCTGGGGAGTTGGCGTCCGTCCGTCTGATCCTCAGCCGCCCCGTGTTTTTGCACATATGGAGCAAAGAGCTCCTTCTCTTAAAGGCCAGCATTTATATTTTTTAAGCATTTATACTGTTGTTCAGGTGCATTCCAAATTAACCAAGTAAATGTCATTTCTCTAAAGATGCGCAACAAGGTTTACTGTCTGAGGCACAGTGACATTTCATCTTATGAAATCAGGTCAAGAGAAGAGAATTCCTCTTATATTTTGGCTCACAGAATAAACTCATGGTTTCCTTGGTAACGTGGATTTTTGGTCTAAATTCCCCTCTGATTCATTCATATGCTGTAGGCAATGTCTGATAACATTCCCATTGTTTGACAGCGCTGGAACACACGCACACGCACACACACATTAGCTAAGAAGATGCACATTAAATTACACACATACTGACACGCACATACATACTCACTCATACACACATACCGCCGCTCTAGGAGGGGGACCAGTGTCAGCTGGAGGCATAGAAAGATAGGCCGCCCCCGCTACACAGTTAATCTTAATGAAAAACGAGTCTGCCTCTAGACTGGATACTTTGGCTGACATCCATTGATGTTCACCCTTCAATGTATTCCTTTTTTTTATACATATCTAGATATTTTAATAATGTGTCACAAGACAAAAAAAAACAACAACAAACAAAACACATTTTGAAGTTGTCAAAACTGTTTGAAACCTTTCCTTTCATTCAGGTGACAGATTAAGTCCCAACATATAGCTGGAACATCAAATAATCAGCTAATTATGTGCCTGGTTAAGAACAGAAAATGAATCATTATGAAGCATCTATACAATATCAAAGCTACAGTGTAGATTTGACTGTTGAATTTTGAGTTTATTACATTAGAAAAGGCAGTAACTTATTACTTGATTTAGCACAACTGAGAATGTTTCTTTATAATTTTCAGGAAAGTTTATTTCTGCATGTATATTTTATTCAAAATGATCCTTTATGTTCATGGTAGTCATGTTTAGAGGTTTTAGTTCTTATAGATATTAATGTGAGTTACCGGACACAGCTTTGTTTAATAGTGGTTGTTCTGGCTGTTGTTCGAAGATTAAAAAAATTATTTAATGAAGAAAAATATCTTTCATTACCAAGTAAAATTAAGTAGGAAATTAAGCTGGCAATTACTGCAGTTTCCCTCCAGGCATCCTACACCATTGCATGGCAGCAATACAAAAGATCAAAGTAAACTAGCGAGTCCAATTTCATACACTGAAGACTGTCTTAATCCAAAATGATGGTGCTGACTGGCATCGTAAGTACAACTAGCATAATAAACTGAATGAAATAGACTAGAAATGAAATAACAAAGATAATGCCTCTTAAGAAACAAATAAGGTAGGACTTTCTTTAGAAGAACTTGATGCCTCATGATTATGTGACTGTATGTTATTTTGAACCCATGCAATAATTATTATTTATGACAAATAAAACAAAAAAATATAGTTATGGTTCTGCAAAAACAAATCCATAATGCATTTTGTTTTAAGTACAGCCAGTAGCAGAACGAGGAGATATTAACCAGTAGGGCCAGAGTGCAGCACAAGCTGAATTGGTTTCCACTCTTACTGTAAACAAGAGCCTCGAGCTGAGTCCTGACCTCTTGCTCCTGTCAAATGTTGAATGTGGTGGTGAGACTTCCAATTTACTCGTCACATTGTTGCAGCACTGTGGAGACAGGCTTTGTCATGACCGGTCTGCAGAGAGACATGGAGCTCAGCTCTAGAGTCTTGTTGCTCAGGGAACTTCTGCTGGCATAGTTTGTTTCTGGGGTTCTTGGCATGACGCAGCACATTACAGATCCACTGTGCATGAATGTGTAAAGGCGTTTGACACTAACTGAAAATAGCCATAGGCCCGGGACACTTAATTAAGTTGTCACAATTCTCTTCACTAGTCATTAATGTCAAGGTTTCCTGATTCCAGTAAACAGATGAGCTTTGTCAGAAGTGATCGTCTTGTAATTATGAATTGATATCTATGTATTCTTGGCCATTTCTCCACTTAATCAATGTTATCTTGCAAAGCCATTTCTCTTTATATCAAGTAATTCTATACTGGATAAACTTTTTTTTTCTCCTCCGAAGACACTTTATAAGAAAGATATTAGATACAGATATAGGTATAAGTAGATGGTAGGTGTAAAACTTGTGATGCCTGGTATAGGGCTTACGTCTTTAATGTGTAAGGGTGAACTCACATTACAGTGCCTTATATGACTGACCACTGAAGTCTAGATCATTTGACTAGTGTGACTGCTCCTTTCCATGCTAAAGCTTTCCATGATTCTTAATCTTTGGCAAAGGTGGAAGAAGACACAGTTACAAGTGTACATGGAGGAGGGTGTTGATGCAATGCATGCATGATGCAACAGTCCCTTGTGACCACATAAAACATAAAACCTTAATCCAGAAATTCAAAAAATGGGAAAAAAATGCATTAATTTGAATTCAACATGTAGCCATGATTTTAATGGGGACCACTGCTGACTGATTAAAGCCATTCTATGTATCAATTAGTCCACATGGGGATGTGTCAACCTGCAATGTGGACAGAAATGTGGACAGAAGGACAAACTATCTGATCACTTAACCCATACATTTGAACAGAGAGCCCTTGAAACCCATTTTTCTTTTGGTGCCCATGTTGCACAGAGGCAGGGCAAAGCTGTGATAGCTAACGGCAGTGCCAATGGCTAGCTCTCATGCGAGCACATCAAATGAATCAGCTTTATTGCTTTTTATAACTTTAGGTGATGTGATAGAAAAAAAAAAATCACCCCCCCCATATAGTTGTCATGGATGTAACATCTAAATATAGAGACCCAAATCAGTAGTTGGGTATTTTAACATGACGGTCAATGAGTATTTGCTTTGTTGTTTTGGTGCACCTAGTGGTCAGTCAATGAACTGAAACAAAAGACATTTCGTCATTGTGATTCAACCTGGAGGTGGATGGTTACTGCTTAGTCTTGCACCAGGAGCTAACACATTAATCTTTAAGTGATTTGAAGCCTCCATGTGGCTAGATGGGGTATTCTTTTATTGAGTGGCTTTAAAATAACACTTAACAACATTTTAATAATTTTGACACAATGACAGTGTTACCCAAGAAGCTGTAACATAAAATTGTAACATAAAATTGTAACATCAAAATTGACCTAAACACCAATACATTTAGGCAACAAACTGCTTTGAATGAAGCTAAATGAATGAAGTTACTTTACATTCAGGATTAATATATGAACATTCTTCCTCTGACAACCAAGACAAATATGTCTGAAATGCAAAAAAGCAGGATTAAAGAAACAAATGGTCAGATAGGTTATTAGTTTATTTCTATCTAATATCAATGCAATATCACTTAGAAATCTGTCTTGACATATTAACTCAGAATCCCCAAAAAAAGCTTTCTTTTTTTATGATTAAACAAGAGATCTGAGGAAAATGTTTGACACATTTGAATTTTGGAAACTGATATGAGTAAAGCAATAAACATGACTGTGTGATTGCCATACTTAGCTGTTGGGAATTCCTAAGTACTTGATAAAACTTTCAACATTATTTTACATCCAATTTAAATAACTACTCTACAGGGAATAGATTGCATCTGCAAGCTTATTAGCCCTTTGTAGGCTTTTCCTTTCTTTCTTGAGTCAGCATATATGCAGAGAAAATAAGATGCAACACATAGTTCTACAGATATTGAGTCACTGGAAGTTCCTAATTAGATACTAACTGATTACAATCATTACTTTTATGATTGGGGGGTATTCATGAGGGGTTTTGTTGGTGAGGTATTTGAAATGGTATCTTGGTGCTGCAAAAAGATCCTGGGTCTCTCAAAGCCCTCCTCACATTCCATTCTCAGTTTATCAGTAAAGTTTTGAAATAAGCCACCTTTCAAGCTATCATCCATACTTGTATAGAGCTTGAGACCACACAGCTCTTGATGTGGCTGCGTATTGTGTGGTGGAAGTTGTAGGTCTGAAGCAATTATGTGACACAGACAGTTCCTTTGTTACACTACAGCAAACCAATTTCCTGAATCTATGGCAGCCAAGTGACTCATCACTTGACTTTTCCCATTAGCACACAAGTAACACATAGTGGCCTTTGAAATAAAGTATATGAATTATCTAAATAAATCAATCACTACTATGTGCACAGACCACACAAGATCACTGAATTCTACATTTCTGCTGCCTCGTTTCAAATGCAAAGTTATCAAAACACTAAAGCAAAGCTGCTTTGTGACAGAAAGACTGGTATTGGAAGAACTAAATTGAAAGATAGCATTAAACAAAGGCTGGCTCCTCAGGTCTGAATATTGATGATATTGGTGCTAGTTTCATCAAGTCTAGGCTATATGTGATGCCGTAGACAACGCAAATAGCCTTACCTGACACACAATTTGGTTCATTCCATGTGGATGCCTACATTCCTTTGTGCAAATCTCCCGTACTTGACATTGATTGTTATTTAAGATGGGTGCATCAAGTACAACTTTCATCCACAGGTGTAGTACTCATACATATGCAGATGCTTGCAGAAAAGTGTAGGCTTACAAACAATTAGAGAGACCATGAAGGTTAAAGGTAAGTATGTCTTTAGATACAGTCAACACCTTTGAGAGAACAGTAATGTCTCCATAAAATGCACTGAATTTCTTTCAAAATTTCTCGTTGGAAGCTCATCCATGAAATACATTTTATTGCTGTTCCTCCACTGACCACTAGGTGCTGGCTCCAAAAGAGAGCAAACCCTCAAATGCCCATGTTAAAATTGCCAACTTTGCAGCGGAACTAAACATATTTACAGCCAGGTACAAAAATCCACAAAATAACAACAGCCTGCATAAATATTAATATTATTATAAAAAATAGTTATTATAAGTAAAAAAAAAAAGATGAATATAACAGGTTCTAAAACATAATGAGGTCAAGCATCTACCTCATGCTAATCTGTTGTCAACACATTAAAAATGGTATCAAACAGGTAGCTGACACCAACTGCTTAGTGTTAACGTGAACTTAGACTTTTGAGCTGTGAACAAAGACCTAACAGAGCTAAATATGGCCTGTTGTGCTATAGCCTGGAAGTGTCTGGGGAGAAAGCTGTGCTATGCAGAAGGCAGTTGCTACCTCTACACCCAGCCATACCTGGATAACCAGAGGATGGCTTGCTGGACAGCCTCCAATTCGTCAGCTATTTGCTTTGACGGCAGCCTGTTCCTCTGGCCGAGCTGCATTCCAGGTTAACTGGACCAATGGCCTGCTAGCTACCTTCACCTGAATCTCCATGACGTCTGATCTACATGGTCATAGCCTAAGGTCCAAGGCTACGGCCGACTAGCCAGGAGCTTCAAAACCACTCTTCAGAAAATCTATTGATGATGCCACAGAGAGTTTCTCCAGTTCTTTTTATATATCATATGGTTTTTGACATACTATTGTTTCTATCTCATGAAGTGAATGTTGAAATCTGCATCTATATGGAAATGTGAAAAAAAAATCAAAATTATTTAAAACACATTTTACTTGTCAGTCTCGTTCCAACATTAAGCTTCTTTTGTTCTTTTACAATACAATATGAGAACAGTTTGAGTTTGGCTTTAAAAAAAAAAAAAGTACACTTACACATGGAATAAAAATAAAATAAAAGTATGCAACAAGATTCAACATAACACTGTCTTGATGTAGTTTATAAAGCACTGTTTGTTGACCAAAAAAGGAAACTGACATGTTGGATCATTTTAAACAGAAGTAATGCATCAAGACATACAACATCAGTAATAGCTTTTTTTGTTTGTTTTTTGTTTGTTATATGTACCACTATGAGCTTTTACTTTGTGTGTTTAATTAAAAAAAAATGAATTACAAAAATAAGTTTTGTTCAAGTGTAAAACTAAACAAAGATTCAGACAAAAAAGAGGGTACATATATATGTATCTATCTATCTATATAGATAGATATATATATGAAGAAATGGTGTTTTTTGTTCATTTTTTTAATGCAATGAAAGCAAAAATGTTCATGATATCAATTATATTAAAAAAAAGAAATAAGGAAATGTGTGTGTTTTCTCTACTTTTCTTGGGACATCATGCACACACACACACACTCGCGCACGCACACACATACACATACCAAAACACACCTAGCAATGAAGTACCACTAC
>JBAMYA010000008.1:14429630-14440119 GCA_037176975.1 Arrhamphus sclerolepis
TTTCTGCTTAAAATCTGCCATATGGATAATTGTGTGGAAGCCTCTTCAGTCTGTTATTCAGAATCCTTATCATTTGTTGATGTGGCAGGGAGTGAAAGGAAAAGGCAGCAAATTCTCACATTAATTGGGTCACACCTGGGTTGCAGGGAAGGAAAGTGAAAGTGAAATCCCATACTCCTGAGAGCGTGTGCTAAGTTCAGATAAGCCTGCACTGCATGGATTCTCCATCTTATCTTGAGTCAGCAATGGGACTGTGAGATTGGATAATCTAGGGAAGGTTGGGGAGCAATATTTCAGGCATCCATAGGCCCTTAAAAGCAATTTGACAATGGTTCCACACTCTAATAACCATGGAAACACACTCATTGTCAGTGAAGGACGCCAAAATAAGAGGCCCCTACTTGACATCCTCACTTACAAGAATATAAAACAACCAATAACTGTTTAGTCAGATGTAGGCAGCGCAATGTCAAATTCAAAGTCACATTAAGTGTGGTGCCTTTAACTGACATGCTGGTATTTACTACATGCATAGTCACCAGTCCCTGCACAATTCATTTATTTTGATTTAGTTATTTATTTATGTTTTAATCACCAGTTTGTGCTAAAATTAAAACAGTCTTTCATTCTTAGGTGGTTAATGATTGTATCACGACAATATACCATAAAATTAAAAGAAGAATCAGAAATGAGTTAATCCATTCATCTTTTAGTCTTTTTCTATTTTTAGCCCGCTGCTCTGTTCACAGTTGCAACCTTATGTGTGGCTCCTAAAAACAAGCTATATAAAAGCATGATGTACTATACAGTATATACTGCACATACACACATTTAAATGTTGAAATACTGGAAGCGGAGTTTCTAGCATTTGGTTATAACTTTGGAAGGTCTTTTATAAATATCCAATGAAGTAGTCATGTCATCCTACCGAACCAGAAAGCAGGCGTGATATGCAAAAAAGCAATGTAAAAAGAAAGAAATGAAACAAAAAAATGAAACATGGCATTAACAAAACATATCTGAAAAGTTGTACTAGTAGAATGGACATGAACTGCAGTCTCCTGGGTGAAGATCCTGTTAATTTACACGACTTCCTGTACTTTTCTGTCTGCAAAGAGAAAGAGCTCTCAAAGGAATTAGTCTTTGCTGGTGTGTTGTCCATCTACAACAAAGAAAGCTACGTCAATAAAAGGTATATCCTTATTGCAATATCTTCATTTTTAAATAGATATATTTACAATTTCAGACAGATATTTAGTTTAATTTAGTCTAACTTTATGGCTCACTACAAAAATTTGTATGTCCAAATACACTTTAAGGAATCTGAGATTTATCGAACAGAGAAATGATAAAATATGAAAAAGGGGAATCTTTATAGATTCATAAATATAATCTTAAAGGCCACAAAAGTAAACAAACCTGCCTACCCAGAGGATGGAAGAGTGAGAGAAAAACAGATACTGTGCCTTTTTTTTTGTAATGTAAAGATTAGAGATCAGCAGAGTAAGAAGCTATGAAGTGTGAGCGAAGGAGGGGAAATTGAACCTCACTGCCAAAGCACCAGTCAATCAGATAAATAACGGTATAATCGAGTTTTGCTCCTCACATGAATAATTCATCTTACATTTAGTTTTATATTTTCCCTCTTTCTCCCAACGACTTTCCTGCTTAGGACAAATTGTTGTGGATTTAAGAACATCATGCGAATTAATCTTTCCTCTGTCAAACATGCTGCCTGTTTTAGAGCCAAGGAATATGACAGTGGCCTCATGAAAGGCAGACTCACTCATTACCTGGAAACAGCCGTTCACATGGCATTTTGGAATATTTTTCACATGAAAAGAAAATCATAAATGTACAATTCTAAGGAGTAAAATCTACTCAATTTCAAAGACATAGTTCTAACATAAGCATTAGCTTTTTTTTTTTTTCCTCTTAAGACCATTGGGAGCTATACTAAATTCGTTCATTTGAAAGTGTTACCCATCTCTGTTTGTTCATTCAAAAGTAAGTGTTTTGTATTTTCGTCTCAACTTTTTTCTGCCTTTAAACTGTTGTCAGCAAATTGATGTTTTGAAGATGCAGCAATGCTGATGGATGATGCATCAGCACCAGCCAGATATCGCTGATATATTGAACCAGTGGGAGGTGCAGGAGAGTCACCTGGGTGGAGAAAAATAGAGTGTTTTCTTCTAGCTCCGCAGTCCTTGGCAGGCGTAGAGGCAGCTCACTCACAACTCCGCGGACCACCTGCTGCCAAATCTGATTTAGTGCAGGGAAATATTTTCTCCCCGAGACCCTGCCTTCGGTTTAGAAGGCCAAGCCACATGTTGTGAAACGGAGTAGGTCGCCAAACTAAACGGGTTGTCATTTGCCCACACTGCGTAGCTATTGATTTACTGCTCCTTGCTGTTGGTTTCCTGGAGGGGACTGCAAGCGCTAAAGAAATGCCTGCATGCTCCATCAAAAGAAAGGTTCCCCAGGCCAGACCTCCCAGGAGAATCAACTGACAGCAGAAGACACCATCAAAGACAGAATAAATGATCAGCTAATACATACACGACAACATTAATTGAACATGTGCCATCACATGATAAAGCAGGTAAAGTAATGGACTATTTGCATCTGTCAGTATTTCTCATTATAACAGCTGAAAATTCAAAAGTGGAATTTATGTTTTTCATTAAACTGTGTAGTGTCATTAGTAGTGTAATTTATATATATTTTTGTTATTATTATTATTATTATTATTATTTACAGATTCAAGGTTATGTGAAATCATAGACCCAGACCGGATTCTAATTTTACAGCCCCAGCTCATTCCCATCTTTTCTTATGGAGGTTCAAACACAGTATTTAACTGAAACAGATGTGTAGAGGGTTTAAAACTGGGTAATCAACAGTCAAATGCTGGATCCTTATGTCACGACAAGATTGAGCACAGCAACAAATCAGAAGTTATTGTCATTGGCTCAGAACTAACAGAAAACAGTGGCACCCAGACCCAGTGTGGCCAGAAGCGGCCTTCATGCCACAGAGGAGAACAAAATGCCATATCTCTGGAAACAAGGGCATGCGACTCAACTATGCATCAAACCGTAGGAACTGGGTTGCAGAAAATAGCAGCAGGTGCTCAGGCCTGATGAGTCAAATTTGAAATACTTGGACATTTTTAAACAGAGCTTTGAGACTGAATATGTTAAATGGTCTCAATCCTTAAAATATGCTCTCTTTCATGGGAACATATGTTTATTTAAACAGAAGTTGGAAGCTGACAAGAGGTGTGTGAGGATTGGATTAAACCTGGAACCTAAACATAGTGTTCAGACTCTCATTTAAAAAAAAAAAGCACTTGCTTCAAATCTAATTCTGAATCCTATGCTTCATAGCCGGCAAATTGAGATACTGATGCACTCCAATTATTTCAAAACAAGATCATAAGGCAACATTAATGCAATCTGGTTGCGTGATTAGTGCTCGTGGCTGAGGTGCAGACGGGCTCCACATTGCATATGATCAGCCCATTACATGCTGCCAGGGCTGGTTATGGAAATAGACTTATAACAGTGCTACCTGATGTTGCTGCCCACTGAGACAGAGGAGAAAATCACATTCGTTTCCTGGCCTCCAATTAGTGCTGAGCCCGCATCATCATCAATTCACATGCTAATTTTCCTGTGTGGCTTGCAAAGTATACCACCATCTGTGCAGGTCCTCTAACTCTTAAGCAAGTTGTTATTTTTAGGGATGGCAGAACACTGGCTGTACTTAAGCACTAGCAGGTGTACATATTTCCACTGTAAAAATTAAGAAGGTTAAAACTATCATCAAAATTTACAGTGCATCATTAAAATCATCATACAGTGCATGCAGCGTCTTGAAAGGGTGGGGGGAAAGAGCAGACACTTATCTTTGTCTCCCTTAGCCCTTTTCATTATGTGATACTTTTTTTTTCACAAACAACTAATTAAAAGTACATAGCGTGACCTCACATTGCAGTGTTTCCAGTGAACAAAAACTGAACGGATTTTTCTTTTTGATTTTTTATTTTTTTTCCCCCCCGGATAAAACATAAAACATAAAATCAAAGAACAGGCTTCTCTCTGTAGTTGCCATTTTGCGTTCATGATCAAAAATCATGCTGCAAAAACTCCATCACAGAAAAGGTCAATTTTTCTACCGGCTGTAGCCTCAGCAGACCAGAACATAAAACCACAACACACACTCTGTGCTTACATAAAATAAATGAGACTTGCATATTGCAGCGCTCTGTCTGTCTGAGTGTCTGGGATTGGGCAGATCGATCAAAAGTTAAAAAGAAAAAAAATACTGCACAACAGTTAATTTAATACAGCTTTGCATGCAGTCATTCAAACTTACAGTAAGTTCAACCCAGTAGCATTTCATAATGCAATTTTAACTGCTACACTAACCTTTAAAATGAGTCTTGGTAATTTTCTGCACTCATAAAGCGGACTGAGACCGAAATGAATGAATTTATTAACAAGAGCACGGTTGGTTGATTAAGTAAGTCACTGGAGTTTCTTGCGCCATCATCACGGGAGCAGAAAGCCTGACTGTTAATCTGGCAGTCAAGAGCTGAAATCCATCTTGGTGGATTAAGGACTGGACAGATCCAACAGAAATGGAACTTCATGTGAAACCTTGTGTCTTGTGCATTTTTCTTGTCACATGCAAATGTCAGGGTTTGGGTGGCAAGTGAGGATTGGTCGAAGGAGATGACAGGGTTTGGGAGCCTTCCCATTGGGATACAAAAATTAAAACCTGAATTCAAAGCAGTGTTTGGATCCAGAACCTTAAAAGGTGGAGTGGCATAGAGAGCTAGTGCATGAAGCTGCATATTAACATTGGAGTTACGACTTGAACCCACTATAGTCTTACGTAATGTGTCTGCTTTTCCTGAAAAGCAATAAAGACAAAGAAAACTTTTTAAACCCAACTGCCGCCTATAGGCACAGGGATTAAATCGCTGTCTAGGATTATCCTTGCTGGGTATTTTAGTCGGTCACTCTCATTTTCTCGAGTCCCTTAATCACGTGTAGTCCCGCTGTAGCTCTGTGAGCCACGTTCATTGTTGCTGATGTGTGACATAGTGATGTCAATCATACAGAGTTGTCACAAGAGACAACCAGGATGGTAAACCAGATTTACTTAGGCTGCTTTTTGCTGAAAGCAGGTGGCGAGACACCTGGAGATAGACAATGCTAAAAAAGTAAAAATAAAAAATAAGCAAAATTCTTTAAAAATAAATTGAAAGTGATCAATTTCTTCAAATAAATAGTTTTGCTCCTTTGAGACGTAAGTATAAGTAGTAATAAGCATTTATCTGACCATATAAGGTGACTAGTGGACAGTTAACTGTGCAAAGTCTTTATGAGAGAAAAAAAAACTTCAAAGAAAAATGGTGAGATAAAATCTAACTTCCTATGACCCCTAAATCAGAAGAGATAGAATGACAAAAGCAAACAGTAAATAATGTTGGTCACTACATCATTATTTAATAAACAAAAACTAAACAGCAGCTAAGTCCTGCCAATCAAATGTACCTCATTAGGTGATCATCAGCGATGATTTTCGACAAGCAGTTGTTGCTGCCTATCAAAGAAAGGAAAGGATAATAAGGCTATTTTTAAACCATTGTGAGTTTAAACCATTGCACAGTGACAAACATAACTCGAGAGTGGAAACATTCAATATAGTTGCTAATCTTTCCAAGAAAAAGCCACTGAAATATGTCTTATTTGCTTTATTTTAATATGTAGTGAGGAAGATTTTTTTTTTTAAATTAGGGCCTGAGAAGTAAAACCTTCAGCACAAAAGACTTTTCACATAGCTGTATTTAATTCATTTAGCCAACTCGATATTTATGTTGTATTTCTATTCGACAAGGATACCGTTTCTGGCCAACTGTAATGACGATGTTTGCAACCCTGATGAAACGTTACTTGTCAGTGCGAGGTTAGCTCTGCATCAAATGACGACTGAAAGAGACTCTGCTCTGCATCAGCAGTGCGTAATCAAGCTAAGGGAGGCCAGAAACCTGTCGGCTGGAGTGTAAAAGCCACTGACTAAAGCGGCTGCTGATTGTTTCATTTGAACGTAATTTCTGGAAAAGAAAAGGCTGCCCCCAAACTTCAGGGTAAAAGTGATGAATATTCATAGCCTGCCATGAAACTGGAGGTGAAATATAGTTCTATTTTAATCCATTTGTGTGTTAATTTATCACAAGCAATCTGTCAAACAACCCTGAAGATTATAGCAACATTTTACATTTTTATTTTTTAGATAAAAAAAGAAGAGATTCATAGCTGTAATAAAAACTCTTTTGACTAGACTGCATTAACTGGTCTGATGGAAGTGCTAAAATGATGCTTCCTATCTGAGATCTCAGCTCTGTCATGTAAAGCATGTTCACAGACTTGTTAACAGGGTCATATCCACTGAACTTGGGGATATTGCAAAATAGCACGTTTTCTTAGTCTACCGATCATTTCCTTTGTTGCAACATAGTGTTTAACTAACATGGTTTAAGGTCTAATCTTTTACGGAGCCATTCAAGAAGCAGATTTTCTTCTTCTGAAGCCATTCTGCGGGGGATTTACTTTGAAGCTTAAAGTCACGTTCCTGTTGCAACAGAATTTTTCTTTCTTTCTTTCTTTCTTTCTGAGATCACTGGTCTCCTGGCGTTCCATCATGAACACCTCAACTGTTCAGTGACTTATAGACTCCTGAACAGAGATGCTCCCGTCATGTCTTCAAGCCTTCATCTAACCATAGACTGATGAATGCCTAAACACTTTCAGATTACTTTGTATCTTCTTCCTGATGCAGAACACTTTAGCTGCTGACAAACAGATTTTGTTTTAGAAGCTTGGAGCCAATTATATGTTATATATTATTCATTGTGACAACACATTATTCAGCACAAGGTCACAGGCTGATAATTGTAAGGCACTTTCCTCCAAGAACAGAAGACAGGTAATGACCTTTTGATCCTTTTAGGTCCCTATTATAATCCTGACAGACTCAACTAGTTTGTGAACTTTAAAACTTGGTTCATGTTTCAAAGTCTAACTGGTTTATACATTTTAGTGAGGAAACCTACGATGTAAGCTAGACCACACCCCGACATGCATCTCTCCGTTTAGATGTTCCACGATCAAGACTCAAAAACAAAAGGTGGTCGAGCTGTTTCAGTGGCAGCACCAAAGCTGTGGAATGCCTTACCTCTTTATATTCACACTTCTCAGACCTTAAACATGTTTAGATAACTGCTAAAAACTTCTCATCTTCTCCCATATCAATAACCTTAACTTTAACCTTGAACTTCCATAAGCTCTCCGTTATCTGCTCCAGTGCTATGTCTGAGCTATATTTAGGGTTAAACAAAAGGAAACTCAGCATTTCAGGCTACAGCACTGCAAGAACAAAAAGAACACATGCTGCCTCCTAACGTTGGGTGGTGTAATTACAACAAATCAATAAATCGGGTTTCTTCTGAAGTCTTGTGTTGCTGTGTCACCCTCCTCAGGATGTGCTTAGAAGCCAAAAGTGACGCTTACATAATGTACGTAATAGAGGGTAAGCAAGGACCTAAGGGATTTAATGGGCAGCTCGAGACATCATCCCCTTCTACCTGCATCACAAAGTGAACAATAGTGATATGAAGTTTTATTTTAAGGTTAGATATGCCTCAGACCTTGTTATTTCTGAAATGACTTGGTTTAGAGCTGGCCTCAAGTGGCTCTGCATGCATTTCTGGCTATTTAAGGGTTCTTCTTATCTTTTGTCTTTGCACTTACTTTAAGTTTGACAAATTAAAATGGCACATGGAATCACATAAGGCGTGCTGTCATGCAGTGTGTTTCTGCTATGATTAAAAGAGGTTATTTTCCCCACTGCTATCAGCAAGAGAAACTTCATCTTGGGGCTCATTGCTCCTTAACATCCGTCAAGAAGTTGAGGAAAAAATTGTCTACACTTACCCAAAAAGTTGGGTTAATTGAGGTTCATTTCCATGATGTGGGAAACTTATACATGGCGAACAAACCCACACAGCTCATGTGACTAATTACCTTAAATTATAGAAATATGTTCACTTATTACCCACAGTAACTGCTCCTACAATGTGTTGTCCAGTCTTCCCAAGCTGTCTGAAAGGAAAATGCCCTGCCATGCCAGGCCGAGGCTGAAGAAAACATAATTCCACCCTGACACAACTACACCCAATGTTCTGCCAAATGCCAGCGATTATATACTTGCCCTCCAAGGGCTGGACTGAGAGGCAGCCTGTAACTTTTTGTTAATCTCTTTACTGTTCATGGCTTGTTTTTAAAGTTAGTCATTGCTAAAGAAGAAGTCAAAGGAGACTGTATGCATTTCCATTACTTTGCATTCAAACATTTAACCAAAGAGACAAACTCGTGTGTACACACACACACAAGCAAGAAAGCCCTACAGTCAGCTGTTTGCCAGTAATGATCCTTTTCTGGCAGCCCAAGTACGAAGCATGAATATGTCGCTAACCAGCTGCAGTCACACTGCTCCCACATCTGCTTTTTATATTATGTACTTGTACAATTTGAAGCACATTTTTTCTTGATCCCTTGCTTTTAATTGTATACCTTTTATTCCATTCCTAATGATTCTCTCTCAGATACTAGAAAAACAAAAGCATTAAAATTACGACGTGGTAAAGTTATAGGACTTAAACATTTCCCAGGTGATGAAACTTTATAGAAAAAAAAAAAATCTACCGATATCATACACGGGGTTGCAGAGGGGCATAAAATTCCCAGTAAATTCTGGGAAACTTTTCAGAAACTTTACATGGGACGTTAAGCTGGGGAACGTTGGAAGCAAACCAATTTGGAATCAAATGGTGTATGTGGTAGTGTTGTAGAATAAGATAAGAAAAAAAACCCTGAAAACACTAGTGCAGTGCACAGATATAAAGCTGACAAAGAATTTGAATATTCTGGAATTACTGAAATATTTACACCTGATTGAACAGTGTGGTGTCAATTCCACATATTTCACTACTCCAGAAAATGATGTCCACTAGGTGGCAGCACGCTGCATTTGGGACTTTGCACATGCCTAAACATCCAGTTTTGAAAGACAAGCGAACTTCACTGTTTTTGGATGTCACTGATTCAGAGCGAGGGTAAGGACCAAAGGGGGGCGAGAAATTCCAGGCTGATTCCTGTCAATTCAGAAAGGAATTGATCAACAGTGATCAGTTGCAGACCCTGTGATGGACTGGCGACCTGCCCAGGATGAACCCCTGCCTTTCGCCCAAAGTGAGCTGGGATAGGCTCCAGCAGACCCCCGTGACCCTGCACAGGACATAGCGGGTACAGATGGATGGATGGATGGATGGAGGTAATATTTCAGGATATAAGATAAATTTTGAAAAAAGTGAAATTATTGCACTGACAAACTTTGATCATTCTGAATTCCAATTAACTAATCCATTCAGATGGGTACCAAATGGTTTAAAGAACTTTGGAATAACTGTGGACAATAATGTTAAAACCTGAATAAACTCAATTACACTCCGTTGCTAAGCAAGATTGAAGATGATTTACAAAGATGGATGAATCTACCTCTTACTCTGTTAGGTAGAATCAACTGTATTAAAACGAATGTCCAACCAAAACTACAATATTTGTTCCAAACTTTGCCCATCCTCTTACCAAAATCCTTTTTTAAAGCTCTTAATAGACATGTACAACAGTTTATTTGGAGGAGTAAAGCACCCCGATTATCTATGGAGAAATTAACATGGGACTACAGATTAGGGGGACTATGACTACCCAGTTTTAAAAAATACTACCTCGCAGCTCAAATGAGATTTATTCCTTCACTCTTTGAGTCAAAGGATGCCCCCTTCTGGACACAAATTACATTACACCCCCTAAAAGAAGGAGTGTATACTGACTTCTTATACAAATATAACTCTAAGAGCATAAACATCAAGACAGATAATCCTATATTGAAACACTTGATCAAAATCTGGTATGAGGTGTATCAGAGTCAGGGCTTGAAAATGGGGCTTTCACCTAGAACACCTTGAAGACCAAACAAACTTATTCCTATGACCCTAAATAATAGAATTCTGAATACGCGGTACCCTAAAGGAATTCAGCGTTTAGAAGATTGCTTCAGCGCCGGTCCCCTTATATCGTTTGAAGACTGCAAAAGGAAATAAGACTTGTCCAGTCAAACCTTTTATTGTTATCTCCAGCTTAGGTCCTTCATAAGGACTAATTTGGGTCCTGATATGATTCTGCCTGTGTTAAGTGATACTGAAAGGTTGCTTTATGAAGGGAGCACGTCCAAATTCATCTCCAAAACCTATCAGTTCAGTTCAATTTATTTATATAGCTCCTATTTACAACAAGTCATCTCTAGGTGCTTTAGAAACCCAGAGCTTGACCCCCGAGCACATGGCAACACCATCAGT
>JBAMYA010000008.1:14443271-14465946 GCA_037176975.1 Arrhamphus sclerolepis
GATGTGTGGGTGTGGATAGGTAGATATATATTTTTTTTTTTTTTTTTTTTAATAAAAAAACAAAACAAAAAACTTAACAAAACGAAAGAGTCTCAAACCAGTCCACTAGGGCTCGAGGCCAAGACCAGTCTCGAGCCCTCCATCCCTGGTGTGTGAGTCTGAAGGGGGCTGGGGTGGTGGGGTGTGTGAGAGCAGAGGGTCCAGGAGTCTAAGAGTGAGTCAGCAGGGGGGAGCAGGAAGGAGGGGGTGGACGGATGGTTTTCAAAGCTCTTGGGGAGAAGCTGTCTCAGCCTGGTGGTTCTGGTCTTTATGAACCTGGACCTTTTCCTGGACGGCAGCAGTACAAACAATCCATATCTTGGATGGGTGGGGTCAGCAGCGATACGACTGGCCGTCCTTTGGAGTCTGATAGCATATTTTGAGTCCAGTTCTGGTAGCGGACTCCCCACAATCCTCTGGGCCGATGTCACCACCCGGGCCAAGTCTTTTTTGTCCTGAACTGTGCAGATACTGTACCACACAGTCATTCTGAGGCAGAGGATGCTCTGAATCACAGTTCTGCAGAGGTTCATGAGCAGCTGAGAGGAGAGACCAGTCCTTCTCAGTTTCCTGAGGAAGTAGAGTCTTTGTTGGGCCTTCCTCACCAGAAATGAGGTCTTCAGTGACCAGGTCAGCTCACAGGTGAAGTGGATGCTCTATTCAGGTAAACGATGCTGCGTGAATTACAGGAGAGGAGAGTGAGAGGAGAGAACATCTTATACTCTTGTCTTAGTATCGCTGCTGCATTTGAGACGTAAACACCAGCTAGCAGCAGATTAACGTCACACAGCGACAGGCGGCTACACGACTGAATAAGAAAAACAGTGAATGGGACATTTCCACTTAATCTGAGACATGCACCCTTGGTGTGTCAGTCTTAAAGATGCATAAAAATGAAATGCGAGAAGCATAAATGAGGCATACACACGTGCACGCACATGGACACACACAGTCTTCCAGAGAAGCATCACCTGTGTATTGTGGGCATGTTCTTAGGAATGTGGGATCTGCAGAACAAACACAGTCACAGATCAAGAGCTCGTACTCGTGCAAATCATCTCGTATCTTCTCACATCAGCATCAGAAGCTGAACTGTTAACTTTCAACAACTGTATTCAACTTTTAGAGGAAGAGAAGAAAACAAAGAAAATCACAAATCTCCCCAAAGTTTCATTGACTGATTTAACACCTTAGCCTTTACATCAAACTGATGAGATTTGGGTGAAAAGGAAGGTACAAGCTACTGGAGGGGCTAATCTGAATCTGCTCATCAGGTCCACTGAAGCTCATCAACTATGGCCAAAAGCCTTGAGGAGGAGGAACAGCCAGAGTCTCAACAGCACTCAGCAGAGCAGGAACCACAGGGATGGATCAGGAAAACCTCCAACTGAGCTGCTGCACTAAAGGGCCACTTCAAGGATGAGTGGACTACAAATGAACCCTCAGAACACATTACTGGTGCTCTGCATGTTGAGTAACCTAACCTTAACCTTGAGTAATGTACCTTTATGTCTTAACATGTATATATTTGATATATTTTATATTCTTTTATAACATATTGTATATATATTTGAATCCATATATTGTACATCTCCTCTGTTCTTCCTTCCCACTGTCCTAATTCTCCTCATCTCCTCCTTACCCGGCTGGCCTTTGGCAGGAGGGTCCCCCTAAGAGCCGGGTTCTGGCAAGGTTTCTTCCTATGAGGGAGTTTTTTCTTGCCACTGATGACATTGCCATGTGCTCGGGGGTCAAGCTCTGCGTTTCTTAAGCGCCTAGAGATGACTTGTTGTAAATAGGTGCTATATAAATGAATTAAATTGAATTGAACTGAACGTAAGTAGCTATCTAAGTAGTTTACTACACTTAAGTTTCTCACTTTCAGATTTTCAAAATAACTTTGTGTCAGGTGACTTAAGACAAATGCTAACTTGTGTCTGTGGTACATTAAAATGTAAAAGGCCATCTTTCTGGTAGCTTTCATGTTTGCAGTGTTTGTGTATTTATTTTTGTATTCACATAGCATATCATTTTATATTAAACTATTATAGAATATTATTTATTTTAATGGGCTTTTAAGTTGTGTTTTAGATAGACTAATGCCTTTTTGATATTAGCTTTAAGCAACCCCTTGCAGTAGTTTTCACTCAGGTATGCAGGAATTTCATCTATTTGGGTTGCTGAACAATTAACATCCATGTGTAGTTGTATTAGTTCATGACTACTTTATTGAACTCAGATTCGATTTCATTTACATCAACAGGAGGAAATAAAGATACATAAGGCACTATTTTGGTGCCAAAAAAAGAGTAAGTTGAATCTTAGTACTTAATAATACAGTAATCACTCGTCAGTGGTTATGTATGTTTAATAGGAGCATTTTAGCATGAATAATGGTGAATTTTACATGTGCTGTTGAATCAGTTAGGAGGAGAGGTTGTGAGTGAGCAGGTATAAGGAGGACAGGAGAACAGAGAGCAGGCAGAAGGAAGACAGGATGAGAGTGAGCAGACAGGACCAAGTAGTAACGAGGTGAGTTGGAAAGGAGACTACAAAGATGTATTGCCATCATATCAGATACTCAGGTAAATACTAATTTTAGAAACGGATAAAATGCATGACTACCACACCCTATTGTTCTCAACTAATAAGCTGGGATTTATATTAAAGTGCTGGCCATTCAACAACTCTTTTGCATGTTAGTCGTATGTTTGGTTCTGGTTCAGAATTGTATAGATCTGCTGTGTGTGTGTCTGATTTGCTGGCAGTTTGTATCTACAGTACTTTGGTGACTGCTGACTGGAAAAGTTGTTTGTGTGGTGCATTATGTGCCCAATGAACTTTAAAATGGTGTAAAATTTGGCTTATCATCATCTACAGACTGCAGACATTTATTTGAACAAGCAAGATACTGTAAGGATTTTAAGACTCCTGTTAAATGAAGGACGCACATGTGCTGCGCTGGTTCCCTTTACATCATGGAGAAAATGTTGACATGTAACCAAGAAATAAAAATCTATAACTGAGGGCGGAATCATCTTTCCCGGTCACACTGCTCCTTTTTCTATTAATTCTAAAACTGCTTTCGAACTGTCTTACTCAGTTGTACTTTTCCCGGTTGCAGTTCTAAAATGAGTGTCAAATCAGCGCCACATCAATCAACAGCAGAGTGCTGAACTTGTCTGTCGCTGTCATGAAGAACAGGTGTTACGCTGAGAAAAACAGAAAAGGTTTTAAAACTAATAGCAAGAAAAGCATAATACGTACGATGACTGCACTTTAGTTACAGAATCTGGGTTTTGGTTCTCAGACTCGAGGTTGATTCACAATTGTCAAGGTTTATTTGGTGTTTGGATTTTAGTTTTGGTTGAGATCTGGGTTTTTTCAATGTTAGTGAAGTTTTCTGTTTTTGTCTCCACTCCCTGCTTTTAGTTTGAAGTCCTGTCGGTCATGTTCTGTTTGACTTTCCTGATCCTCGTTTCCCTGATGTGTGCGTCACCTGTGTCTCGTTACCTCGTGTGTGTATATAAGGTCCTGTCTTTGTCTGCCCGCTAGAGGGTGAACGTGTGCACTGCTCACCCTCTTGAACTCGGGGACTAATGTTTTAGGGGGCTTGTGGGTCTTTTGGGTTATTTCTGTTTGTAGTCAATACATAGTGAAGTACCCACTATTCATAATTCATCTTTTATTTTGTCCAATAAAACAGATTGCACATGTACTCACCATCACACCTCAGTTGTTTGTCTACTGGGTGCAGAAGCGTGCGCTCTGAGGTGGGATGCTGCCTTTATGTCATTCACATTAGGGGTTGGTGGATTTATGAATTTGTCATTTTTTCAATTTGGGGATTATGTTCGATTGTGTTATAGTTTTTGATTTATCATCAACAATGGTCTTAGTTGGTCCTGTTTTTTTTTTTGCTGCCCATATCGATTAATTTGGTGTTGGGCTATTTAGGAGGGCGACTCACTTGAGAGGGGTTTTTTGTTGTTGTTGTTGAGGCAAGTAGAAGGCTGTCTCTTGGCCTCAGTGTTGTGTCCAATGGAAAAGAAATTTTGAAAATATTTATTTATTTATTACCAAACTGAATACTTCTCCCACACATTTTTTTTTTCTTTTCTTTTTTTTCTTTCTTTTTTTTCTCACCTTAAACACCAAGCCCGCATCTCAACAAGCGGGTGGCCGATTGGTATCTCACATTGCCCAGTGCTGCTTCGTCCTATTTATACCCCATGTTCATGCCAAGGTTTTTATACAGGTTTCCACAGTTCATGTCAAGGTTTGCCACCGTTTTTTTGCCACTTTTTATTAAAATAAATCATTTTGGATTACTCCTGCCTCTGTCTCCTGCATGCATCTGGGTCCATACAACACCACATTCCTAACAACAATATTTTTGGCCCAGAATTGATGCCATAGTTTCACTTCATTTATCTATTGTGCCAGAAAAAAAAGTTAACATGTGAAACAAGGTGTTATTTCACTTACTTCCTATTTATGTGGAACAACAATATACATGCAACAACATACATACACATTTCAAAATTCCACCATGAAGTAGTCAAAAAAGGTGGCCAGGGATATTAAAGAAAAAAAAAGTCCCATGAAGATTCCTACTTGCAGGTCATTGAATTACAGGTGGGATTAAAATTATCTTATGACCTCCATGCTAGCTGAAATGGGTGTCATAGATGTCCTCCACGATAATTACAGTTACTGCATAATATAACTGTAGGTCTTCAGATAATGCTATGTCGGTGCTTATAGAGCATATGACTCCTTGTGAATGGTCAACACAGGCACTGTCGGGGGGGGGAATCAAGTGAAGGGTTGGTTTACAAGCAGTCATGCTTAATCGTACTGTACAACCTTTTGTATGCAATTAGCCTGAGAGAAAACACTGACACATCATCACAAGTTTATTTATTCTTAAGTGTCCCCCATGTCAAAATAATACATGTACCTGGCAATTCCTGGAGAGTCCTGACTCTATTTAACCCCTATGATTGTTGCTGCAGACAAAGCAATCAAAAGATATGGATTTTTTTTTTTTTTTCAATACAGGCAGGAAAAAAGAGTGTGAACTCCCATATTTTTTTTCTTCTAAAGATGTAATGAAGCTGCCTGTAAACAAAACTCTTTGGGTAGGAAAAACCCAATGAGGGATGTGTCCTTGACACAAGGCGGAAACTGTTTGTTCAAACTGCCGTGAAGCTTCTCATTGAGGTCATATTGTGGTCAATTATTCAAAACTTATGTCATCGTCGATTCAGTTAAAGGAAATGACTAACATTTTGTGAAAGGAACTAGAACAAAATAGACCATCATGATCCAGTTCGCCCCTTACCATCTATATTTCAGAGTACCATTTTGTAAGGCATCAATTGTCTCAGTCACTGTTGAGGACATCTAAATACAGGGGTGACATTCAGTAAGCTCTGAAAGCCTCCATACCAATTGGATTCTGTTTCTTTTTAATAAAAAATAACAGAATACGTTATATTCGTTGAAGCTTCTCCTGCTTAACAGATGAATCTGCTGCACATCATTGTGGAGCTATCTTTGCATGCTTTTCTAAAGTAGCAACCAATCAATTCACCACCAGTTAGCTTAAAAAGAGTTATATCCAGCTTTGAGAATCCCTGTACCCTATTCTCCTGCATGCTACATAAAATCTGCCAGACACAGAGTCAGACACAAAATAAATCTGTCCACTGGAAGGAAAGCATCGACATCGACAACGTCCCCTTGAAATGACAAGTGGGCACCATGACACATCAAAGTGGCGCAGCAGGTGAGCCAAATCATTAGATTAGGCAGATTTACAGCTTCATGAAACTTGTTATTACCCACAGCGCGCTCCACTGATGTTTAGCCTGATGTCTTTATGAGAAGGCCGTTGTTCACCTTGCCCTGACAGACTTTGTGTGATGATTAGAATATTAGATACTTCATTAACTCATTTCTGGGGTCAGAAAACCAGACGTCTGACTAGACATTAAAAACAAATTTTGCTTCAAGAGGGATCCTACTTGAAACCACATATTCACTCCTACAAGGGTACATGTGTTGCATTTAAACTTTTCATTTATTTATTTATTTAATTCATCTAAAGGTGTAAAGTTTTATCTGGTATGAATTACAATAAGATTGCCATTACTGGATGATGAGTAAAACAATATACAAGTCTCATTCTCAAAGACACTTTTTTGCATATGAAATTGGGAAATTTTACAATATAGAAAAATGATTTAATATTTGAAACAAACCGCTCCAATAGATTTGACTTTAAATGCACAAGAACCTGACAAAACCAAGCAACTGACAGCACATGGCAATAGTTCACGAGCTAGCCATAATGATAAACATCAAAATATTTCTGCTGTTGTTTCTCTGAAAGGACTGATTTAAAGACATTTTGATACCAGATACAGATGTTTTCTTCTCCTTTTGAGAAGTATGGATAGTTTATCTATTAGAGTAGCTCATGCCAATGAGTATTTCCTCTCTCGCTCTCAGCGGCTCAGTGGATGGATAGCTGAGGCTTAATTTAACACTGCAAACAATGGAAAACAGTTGCAAATAACGGCAGCCGTCACAAGCTTATCAGCTTGAGCGAGGATTACAAGGGAAATGATTCATTAACACTATTGCCACTTGAATGCGACTAAAGCTTGATTGACAGATGGGAAGCTGGGTGTTAGGTGGGGGAAAAGTAATGGGTGGAGCTGTGGTCTGATACCCACTGAAGCGAGTGTCATTATCGGATAAGAGCTCCAAGAGGCCGGGCCAAAATGACCCTGTGTGTTTGAGTGGAAAGCAGAACAGGGAGGAGAAACGGATGAGAGAAAATTGAAGCACGAAAGACAGAGCACAGTTTAAACTGGATGCCTGGTTGAATCAAAGATGCACTGATACCGATCCAAAATCCATGAACTAGCTCTGTCCAGACCCCTTTCTAACAGCAGGTGTTGAATTGTAATGCTCCTTTCTTCCATTTATAGTTTATCGTCAGGTTTTTTTTTTCTTCTTCTTTGTATTAACAGAAAGGCATTGGGATGTGCAAGGCAAGGAGTGCATCACAACCCCCACAGTTGTCTCTCCCTGTATGACACCAGGTAGATTTTAATGGTTTTATGGAAAATAGTGGGATGCCACACTGCTGAAGGTGATTCTGGGTCATGGAGGGATTTGTTAAGTTAATACACTGTCTGGAGCAAGGCCCTTATCGGCACCTGCCAAGTCTTTGGAGGACCCAGTGGGATTGCACTGACCCTGGTGGAAGTAATGGATATTAGAAAATCCTCCCGCTGTGAGGAGGGGAGAGTGGGTGAGGAAGCAGGGTAAGAAGTAGTGACGGAAGAAAAATAGAGAACCTCAAGGACACAACACTGCAGGATAGAAGTCCTAAACAGAGCCAAGATCTTCAGTTCATGCATCAGCAGCAGATATTTAAAAATGAGTTGGGGAGAGGATCTGATGTGGTTAATAAAAAAATAAAAATAAAATGAGTAATGGCTCTAGATAGTAGAGAGTAGGTTGAAAAGACATTTAGGACTTTTAAATGTTTGGGCAAACAACTGAAATTTTCATCATGCCTTAAAAATTTGCCTCACCTGCCTTTTTTGTAACAATGGTTATATAAAAGCTATGGGCCAAGTGAACTCAATAAAAGTCTGATGTGCTCAACCTTCTACAAGGGATTCCCTTATTGTTATAAAAATAAAAAGCAAATTGATCTTGATCAAAATGTTATGAAGGTTATTTTATTTTTTTTCCCACCATACTTCTGCATGCCCTAAAAATCAGACATCTCTGCTTTTATCTTTTATTATGTCTATATTTAACTTTTATAACTATTGTAAGTTTCTACTTGTTTAGTGAAACCTTCATGTCTTAAATGCCCCCTCTTCTTTTTTTATTTCCTTTTTTTTTTAGTTTTGTGGAGCTTTTAATTTGATCCTTTCTACGACTACTGAATCAAAGATATTAAACATCGGCTAATTTTAAAGTTGTAGAGTAGAATATGATTTTGAAATTTAGTCTTTTGGAGTTAGGCCTAAAGCCACAAAGTTATTATATACAATTTATTATAGGATAATAATATTATATACTAGGTTATTGCCTCCCACAGATACCATCAGGTCCCATCAGATTGCTGTTTGGGAAGTTTGAAGACTAAATGAAATCTCAGATTCTTTGCTGTTTTTTTTTTTGTTTTTTTTGCTTTTCTTTGAACACTTCATAAAAGAATTTGTTGAGGGAGCCACCGCTGACCTAATGAAAGAGGCAGCTCTTGAAGGTGGAAGATGTCACCATGTTGAGGGTATAATTGGTCTCTAAAAATGTTTAAATGCCAAAATAGGATTAAAATGAATGTCAGGATGCAGGTTTTCCCAGCTCAACATTGCACTGTAATAAGATGAGTAGTTTTCACACTTTACCCTGTCAGTGGTCATAATGTTATGCTTGATTGGTGCTGCATTGATTTGGATGTTTAAAGCCATGACAAACTTAAAATCTCTTGTGAGATCACAGACCTAGATGAGAATAGAATTATCCAGATTCTTTACCACCCAACTGAAAAATGTTTAATTCCAGATATCTAAGGTATTTTAAACAAAGTTTGTGACACACATTTCAATAAAAGCTCACAAAATTGTGACAGCATTTGAAATACAGGTCACAATGTCTCCATTTAAACTGCATTATCTGTCATGTAGACGCTAGTCTTGGTGTATCAAACAAACTGCTGGTTGTGGTAGAGGAAAGATGTTGCAGAATGATGGCTGCTTCTTTTTTCACTGGATACACACAGTAGCTTGCACTTACAGCAGTTACCAGAAAACAGCCACAAAATTCACTTGAGCTAATATAATTATGTCTAATTAGCTCCAGTTAATGCAATCAATTCCAGATAATTGTCATTTTTACTGACAGCAGTCACCTTCAACCTCAAATCAACAAGGTGTTAACATTGCCTGATAATCAACCTGTCTAAACATTACTCTTACAAACCGACAAAAAAAATACATAATTTAGCCATTTTAATAATTTAACCCTCATAAGGTCTTCGTTTTTGTTTTGTTTTTTGTTGCACAGGGAGTCCTGCCGGGTCTGGTGGATCCATTGCATTTTGGGGCTTTTAATTTAATATAATCAAAACTTTTTTTGTTGAAAAATTCAGATGTTTTCTTCATTCCAGTTGCAATTAATATGGCCTACACATATGTTAAATTTGTTCCCTTTACCTTTTGTTAAATCACATTTATGAATAGAAATGCCAACTGTTTTTATTTTTTAAATTAAAATTTAACAAAATGAGGGAATGCAACATAAAACAGACATAACTGAAAAATAATCGACAAATATCTAAATGAAACAAGTTTTTCCAAAACAAAAATTGATGATTTATTTGAACTTAGTTAGAAATTAACCTTCTCAGGTCAGTTCACACAGGAGCCGCATGGCCATTTCTATACCATCCTATGCCACGCATGAGAGGCAGATTTTTACTGTGTGTTTTTTTGCATATGTACTTCTACCAGTGGGTGCATGTATATTGTATATCATGTTTTTTTTCTGTCCTCCTTTGGCTCCACACACTTCACAGCGCTCCTTTTTGCTGCTGAGCTTCGAAGTAGGCTGGTCCTGGTCCTGGATGTTAACATAGTCCTGGCTGCTGAAGTGCTGGTTTTGAGGCTCTTTTATGCTTTGGATCTGGCTGACACTCATTCTCTTCTTCAAACTGTGTGTCAGACTCTGAATTTTCAGAAATGTGATCCTTACATTGTGAAACTTCTTCCTCTTCATCACTATGAAAACCCTGGCTCTCCTCCAGTATCAACTGGAGGAAGGCAGTCTGAACAGTGAATCTCTTTGCCATCTTGATCAGTTGTGGTATGAAACCATGCTGACAGAGATATTTATGTCACATCCCCAATATTGGTTCTGGCAAGACAGAAGGTGAAACGTGTGGGAATGTTGGCGTAGACAGTGTTGGTTGCTGTAAGTTTGGAACAATGTTGCATCCTTGTGCGGCAACAGTGGGTGAAGACTGTGGGTGCTCACCCTAAGGCTGACTTTAGAGGGAAACAATCTGAACCAAAAATGCATAATTCATGTTACTTTCTCACTTTTAACTTCACGTTTAGATGAAAAAGAATTGGGGGAAAAGCTGCAGATGGACAAGCAAAAGTGTGTGAAATTTCCTATTTATTGATGCAGTGTTGTCCAAGAGCAAATGCCTGCCTAGAACTTTTCAACTTTTCTTCTTTCTGTTCATTCTTAGTGCGAAATACAACAACAAAGAGAAACAATGCGTGAAAACTTACAATTTTGTCTGATCAGACAAGGAGGTAGAGCTGTTGCTAAACATAACGTTAGACTATGAAGTCACAAACGGACAAGAAACCTTGGACTGGGGGTCCTGCAATTCTAAATATGTGGACACATGGACTGAATGTCTCCAGCAGTATCCAGCTGAAACATAAGCTGTGTCCCAATCCAGCAGCCGCATCCTTCGAAGACCGCATTTAAACGCCGATTACATCACAGCGATGCGCCGAAGGCTGTCCCAATTCAAAGCGTCCTTCAAATGCGTCCTTCTTTTTCCAGATTTGAAGGACGGGTCCGGTGTATCCTTCTCGGCCTGCCCTATCCCAAGATGCATTGCGCACTGCATTGTACGCACACATACATACACACACATTCAGGACCACAGGAACCATGACTTCCACAATTTTACTAGACCCGGGTCCAGTGGACACGAAGACCCTGTATGTAATCTAAATGTGAAGGGGGGTATGCAGCAGGAGGGTCACTGATAATGTTTTGTGATTCATGTTCCTCACATAAAATGAGCCAAGGCCACTGATTCTTAGTTTGAAAAAATCATTATTTGTATCATTTTTTTCAAGCTAAAAACTGAAAATGGGGTCCCACAGACCCGGAGACCTTTTTATAAGGGTTATTTTTATCTAAATCACTGTATTATTAATAAATTATCAATTAAAAAAATAAAATAATATTAATAATAATAATAATAATAATAATAATAATAATAATAATAATAATAATAATAATACTTTTCCTCAACATTTTTTTTTTTTTTTTTTTAAGTAATGGAATCACTCAGTCATGAGGACACATTTATGGAATCAGTTTTCAATTTGCATTTCTAATATAAATACATTCACAACCCTAGATATGTAAATTACTTTTTCAGTGGCAATAGAGTTCTTGCAGATTTTAATGAGCTGTTGCACCTGAGTGACTGACAATAAACATGGTCCTAACAAGAAAGCTATCGGTTGAAACAATGTTAAAAGATTGTAGAACTGACTAAAAGAAGGTGATTCACAGTTTGGCAAAAGGTGTTAGATCTTTCCAAGGAGCTTCATCTAAAATGTGGTGCAAGTAGGAAAAAATGGGAATGTATAAGGTTGAAATAAAACAAGTTTAGCCTTTGCCCATGGGGCCCAGCCAGGCTCAGCCCGCTCAGTCCCTCTTCTCATAGGCTCACCACCTGTGGGAGGGGCCATAGGGGTCAGGTGTGATGTGAGCTGGGCGGTGGCCAGAGGTGGGGACGCTGGCGGTCTGATCCTCCACTGCAGAAGCTCTAGGGACGTGGAATGTCACCTCTCTGGCAGGGAAAGAGCCTGAGCTGGTGCGTGAGGTTGAGCAGTTCCGACTACATATAGTTGGACTCACCTTGACACAGAGTTTGGGCTCTGCAACCAGTATCCTCAAGAAGGGCTGGACTCTCTTCCACTCTGGAGTTGCCCCCCCACCCCCGGGCTCTGTTTTTTTTTCTTTTTTGTTAATTTAACTTAATACTTAGAGATACAGGCTCTGAAGCCCACAGAGCCAGTTTTCTCATCATTGTATGAAGCTTTTTTTTTTGTTTCTTTTGTTTTGTTTCGTGCCTCGATTGTTGAAGCAGCCAACCAAACCTGTGGGCATAAGGTTGTCGGTGCCTGTCATGGTTGAAATTCCCAAACTCGCTGGTGGACACCTGCAGTGAATGATGCCATTAAGCTGAAGAAGGAGTCGTATCGGGTCTTTTTGGCCTGTGGGACTCTGGAGGCAGCTTACAGGTATTGACAGGCCAAGCAGACTGTGGCTTCAGCGGTCGCTGAGGCAAAAGCTGAGGCATGGGAGGAGTTCAGAGAGGCTATGGAGAATGACTTCCAAACCACCTCAAAGAAATTCTGGTGCACCATCCGGCGTCTCAGAAAGGGGAAGCAGTGCTCCATGAACACTGTGTAAAGTGGGGGTGGGGAGCTGCGAACCTCGACTTGGGCCATTGTGAATTGGTGGAAGGAATACTTTGAAGACTTCCTCAATCCCACCGACACATCTTTTGATGAGGAAGCAGAGTCTGGCGACTCAAGAGTGGGCTCTCCTATTTCTGGGGCTGAACTTGCCAAGGTAGTTATGAAGCTGTATGATGGCAAAGCCCCAGGGGTGGTTGAGATCCACCCAGAGTACCACAAGGCTCTGGATGATGTGGGGCTGTCTTAGTTGACACACCTCTGCAGCATCGTGTGGACATCAGCGACAGTACCCCTGGATTGTCAGACCTGGAGGGTGTGCTCCAATTACAGGGGGATCACACTCCTCAGCCTCCCTGGGAAGGTCTATTTAGGGGTCCTAAAGAGGAGGGTCCATCAGATAGCTGAATCTGTGATTGAGGAGGAGCAGTGTGGTTTTTGTCCTGGTCATGGAACAGTGGACCAGCTCTCACTCTCTTTGGGGTCTTCAAGGGGCATGGGAGTTTACCCAACCAGTTAGTTTTGTGGACTTGGAAAAGGCGTTTGACCGTGTGCCCCGGGGACTCCTGTGGGGGGTGCTTCGGGAGTATGGGGTGCTGGATTCCCTTGTACGGTCTGTCCGGTCTCTGTATGACCGGTGTCAAAGCTTGATCTGCATTGCCAGCAGTAAGTCGGATTCGTTTCTGGTGAGAGTTGGACTCTGCCAAGGCTACCCTTTGTCACCGATTCTGTTCATAACTTTTATGGACAAAATTTGTAGGTGCAGCTGAGGGGATTCCGACTTTGTGACCTCAGGATCGGTTCTCTGCTTTTTTGCACATGATGTGGTTCTGTTGGCTTCATTGAACCGGGATCTCCAATTCTCGCTGAAGCGGTTTGCAGCTGAGTGTGAAGTGGCTGGGATGAGAATCAGCACCTCCAAATCCAAGACCATGGGTGGAGTGTCTTCTCTGGGTCAGGGAAGAGGTCCTGCCCCAAGTGGAGGAGTTCAACTATTTTGGGGTCTTGTTCACAAGTGAGGGAAGAATAGAGTGGGAGGTCAACAGACGGATCGGTGTGCCATCTGCAGTGATGTCAACACTGCGCCGAAGCTCGGTTATCAGGGAGGGGCTCAGATTAAAACCGCTGCTCTTCTGCACTGAAAGGAGCCAGATGAGGTGGCTCGGGGATCTGGTCAGGATGCCTCCTGGACGCCTCCCTGGTGAGGTGTTCTGGGCCATGTCCCCACGGAAGACCCAGGACACACTTGAGGGACTATGTCTCTCGACTGGCCTGGGAATGCCTTGAGATTGCCTCGGTTCAGCTGGAAGAAGTGGCCATGGAGAGGGATGTCTGGGCTTCCCTGCTTAGGCTGCTGCCCCTGCGACCCGACTCCAGATAAACAGAAGAAGGTATGGTATCTTTTAGTATATTAAGTATTAAGTTGTCTGAACCAGTGTCCATTGCAAAAGAGCAGCTGATAACCTGGAAAGACCTGGTGACAGCCTGAGGAGTCTGCTACCAGGAGGGAACAGACACCAATGGGACTTGCATAGGTTAGCTACCCACATCGACAGGAGCCTGTCACTACACAGTGATTTGAACCCACCCAACTATGGCTACAAAAACTTCAAGAGGGAGAATATCCCCTGAGTCTGCAAGAACGGGGGTGCAAAATGAGTTGCCAATCAGCCCCCTCAACAAATTCCATATATAACAGACTTTGGAATGGAAATGACAACGAATCAGATGATCACCACAGAAGTTGACAGATGAAGAACACTGAGGTCATAAGCAACAAAGCTGCATCTGTGGCTGGAAAAAGACAACATCAGAGCAGGGTTATGCCTCCAAAAGCCCAGACTAACTTCCCACACTTCATTTTTTTCATGAAGGGGAGAAATGGCAGATCATTTCATCACCACTAGAATAATACCCACTGGATCCAGACTGGGATTGGAAAGTGAGGGTAAATCTAAGCCAGAAACTCACCTTACCACCCAAAACTTCAGAGACCAACCTGAATCCAGACCTAGTGCACGTGGTCCAAATCCTGCTGGTGGGTCTTCATCATTGAGCTGACGGTTCCCAGGAAGGAAGGTTTTGATGAAGCTTTACAGAGGAAAAAGCTCCAGTGTGCCAACTTAACAGCTGAAGCCGAGGACTGAGGCTGTAATGTAAGGGTGTGCCAAGAGGAATTGGACTGCTGGGATGCGCAACTGATGATGTGTCATATTGGGGGCACCAGGTGGTCATCACTGACCCCCACAGAGATGATATTTCCAACCACTCCAAAATAGGTTCTGATTTTCCAGGGACATTCCCAACTAGTACAAGTATTAATACTCTTGGAACATCAGTGAACTTGAAACAAATTGTGCTTGGGTCTTAAGGAGGTCACACTAAAAACTGAATTTTGCTTGTTGAGGAATCTCGTTTTGAACATTGTGCGCTTTTATTTTGAGTACAGGTTATTTTGGGGTTGACCAATATGGACTAGGAAAATTTAAAAATTGTCCAAAAATTGCCATCCAATAAATCAGTTTGTCTCAAATATCATCACTGTATTTTCTGTGTCCATCAAGATAAAGAGCAAAAAATTAATATGGATGTTCATTTAAACATTAATAGAACATAATAGGGGTCTCTTCACATTACTATATTTGCCTTTCGTGTGCTCAAATGTCTGCTGAGGTCATGCTACTTTCACTTTGTCCTGATGCAGTCTTTCTGTGCAACTAACCAACATTAATAAAGACAAAACGTTAGTGGTGACAAAACAGCCCCATCTTAAATCAACACAATGACTGCACTCACAGTGGGCTGGATTTCTGACAAGTGTTTTATTATCACCGCTTGCCTTTCTCAAGGTTAAAAACACAATGAAGCTCATTTCCTTACGAATGCATTTCAGTCATCTACCACACTGTATGAATGGCATTGCATAATATATTCTGAAGCAATATGGCTACATCTCTTTTGATCACGCCTCGCCGTCAGACACATCAGATACAAACCAGGCCAAATAAATCAAAGCTGAGCTTGAATGTTTCAGACCTTGTCACATCTCCTGTTGGTTCTAGGAGTAAAATGTCTTCCCCTTTCCTTTTATGCTAATCTTACAGGCAGACACAAAATAATATCTTGTTGCTGAACTGTCAGGAAGGAGGTAGGATCAAGTGACTCCTTACTGGGATGCAAAAATAGACTGAGGAGAAACAGGTTCTTTGGTGTTGTCAAGGCTTTAATGTCGGTCTGTCATTATGCATCATGCAGGGATCAGGGGCTCAAAAATGACAATGTTTAGGCATCAGACCTTTCCCTACTGCTGAGCAAACACAAGAGCGAAAGAACAACCTGCAAAAACAACCATGTTAATCAGTCACTGGGCTGGTAGGATATTGACTCAATGGAACAGCTTAGATGGAAAGCGCATTAGGACACGAGGAAAATCCATTGTCTCCATTTCTCACTCTTATACATCATGTTCCAGGGGCAGCAGGGGGATTTAGAGGGGAGAGAAAGATACATAGTTTTGCTTTGGAGATTTTAAACCTGGAGGATAGGGGAGGATTTTTTTCCGTCTGCATTTTCTTGTAAGGCGAGACAAGAAAAATTACTGACAGTAAATAGATGAGGATGATAAGCCCCCCTAAATATAAGTCTTATCTCTGTCTCAATTTGAAACAGCCATGGGAGAAATAGGCCATGTTGTCACTCAAGCTTTTAATTAAAAACAGGAAAAGCTGCGTGCGTACGCGTGTGTGTGTGTTCCCAGGAAAGAATAGTTATTCATACTTTATGTTTATCACCTCTGAATGACCTTGCTTTTCTGCTACTTTTTTTTTTCTCAGTTCAGCCTGTCTTCTTCAGCCTCATTCACCCTGTGACAAATGGGGTGAATGAGACAATAGGAACCAGGCGGGTACCAGAAGTGCGACATGACCCCATGTCTATTAATCAGCATCTCAGTTATAGGCTCACGTAAGAGAGAACACTTGTTCTGATAGTGGCTTGTCCAAATGTCGAGACATAGACTCTCAAAGACACATACAATGCTGGGAAACTGAGAGTCGCTGTCAGGCTGCAGACCGATAACAGTTTGATTGAGAGGAACAAGTCAAAACAGATAGCAGTGGCCTAAATGTGATTATGGCTCATGTTCAGTTAGAAAGCATTCCTCTACACATTGATTTCTGCTGTCTTCTACTTATCTTAGATAGAACACAGCCATTAGTAAGTGTAATAGGACAAGAAAAGGAAATAAAGTATTTTTAAGATGGTTATCTATTTTAACCCCTGGGATTTAAAATTCAGCAATTACGGTACTTGGAAAAATGTACATATGAAGCTGCATGTGCACCATTTTGCTTAAAAATAAGTTGTAGATGATGGGTAACATTTTACATCTGGTTAAGTTTAGCTGTAGGGCAAATCCAACAGGATTTTCGTGCATCCTTATAAATGAGGCCTTTAATTTGTCTTCAAAGTCTTTAGAGTCTTAAATCGTGCTTGCCATTTTGGCCTCCACGTACTAGTTACTGGCTATGTACTACACAGAGGGATTTACACCATTGTGTCACTAGGTGTCAGGCTCTTGAGCACATTCAAGAGGTTAAATTATCACATTGCATTATTGAGGATAAAGTTTCACCTGAAATGAAAATATGAGGTAGCACATCAAAAAGAGCCTGAGCCCTGGACATTAGACACTGCAGCGTCAATGCCAATGACGTGTGTGGCACTCCTGAGCAACCAGAAGACTGATCTATCTCTAGCCAAGTGATTTGCATTCTTCATTGTTGATGGGATGTTGCTGCCGAAGTGGGTTTTGGGACCAGGTGCTACAGTTGAATTGGGGAGCACTTTGCCAAATCGTTGTACTAGTTGGTTAACTAGTTAAAGCTGACACATGAACATTTGTCATTTGGTAAACTTGGAAGTCACAAAGACATATGACTGCGTGTTAAACATCTTATTTCTGGCCAGGAATAAAAGTTGATAAGGCAGTATTTTAGATGCTGGCTGAATTGTGACTTTGTTTTGGCATGGCTACAGACAATAACTGGAAAACCAGTTGGTCTAGGCCAAGTCTGCCTCCTTAAGCCAAGGGCATTGTACAGTAGGATATAAATGATGTTTTTGTAAGAGCCTCTCTGTGGTAGCTCGTCTCCTTACCACCCTGAGTACCCCTGCTCTCCATCTGTGTGGACAAATGACGTCAATACACCTTTTGACAATGCCAAGTCTCTCCTCGGTAATATCCCTGTTCGTTTCCATAGGTTTAAGACGAGGCCGCTTGTGCCTATGGAGCCCATATAGTGTTGCAGATGGTGAAGGAGACGTGTGTAATCTTGAAAGTTGCTTCCCAGGGAAATGTAAATATCAGTTTAACTACTTGGCTTTCAAAGCTGAAACATTGGCCATTCACCTCACCCTGGCACATTTTAAGTATCCCTACTCTAGTTAATTTCCTATCGCTGACCACAAAAGTTGGACTGACCATGAATGGCATCTGATGCCTGAGGCTCTGTAGATACAAGAGTAAAATCTTAAAATGAAACCCAAGAGGAGAAGTGGGTGTAAGGTCTCATAGGTAATTATAATATTCATTCATTTGTTTCACAACTGATAGATGAGCCTAACTAAGAAAAGATCATAATGATGGATTTATATGGATGTTTTCCAAACAAAAGTTCCTCCTATCCTGTCTTACCCTTCTCTTTCTACTTAACATAACTGGGCACAGGCATGTACACTCTGCTCATCAGGAGCAGGATATAAAAGTTGGTGAGAAGCCCTGCAACCAGTGTCAGTTTTGAGAATGGAAAAACTCATGCTCCATCTGTTCTCCAACTGCTGACTCAAAACAAAAAGTTGCAAGGCAATATTGTGCAATTTTGAGCTGGTTTTTGAAGGAAGAAAAAAGAATAGACAATACTTGCAGATCCTAAAATGCTTATTTTCAGCACAATCATGTTTCTGATGCTGGCACAACCCATTGTGTTTATTAAGGAAGAAAGAGGGAGAGTGACTCCAAAAACTGGATGTTTCCCCTTGCACCAGGTACTCATGTTTACTTGTTTTTGTTTTGTTTTTTTTTTGTTGTTGTTTTTTTACATTGTTGAGATTCCTTGAATTCCCATTATATTAGCTTAGCTTCTAATTACATTTTGCAAACAAAGTAGGCCAAAGTAGATTTTTTATTTTTTTTATTTTACATATAATCTCATTTTTTTTCTCATTTAAAGGTGTATTTTATAAAACTCATTGCATGAAGTAATGACAAATTACACAGCAATTATTCTCAATAGGACCTGGAGTCTGTGCTTATCTAGCAGAAAACAGCTTGATATAAATTAAATCTTCACACAACTCCACTCAGCTAAAATAACCAAACAAATCATTTGCTTTGTTGTGTATCTCAGACTTAAAGGTTTAAATAAATAAAATCGTCTAGCATGAAAACAGGTGTAAAACATAGAAAAGGGAAATGTGGCACTGCCTCACTGTGGTATTTTAAACAAAGCTTGTCACATATACTCTATTAAGACATCAAGAAACTATGTTAACTATCAAAAAAGGCATATTGAAAAGGAACATAAATCATTTAATTTAAGAACTTCAGCGTTCATGTTCAAATTGCAATTCAAGCCAGCAATCTCACATCACTAGATATATGTTAAGATTTCATTGCTGAAATGGAAATTGAAGAAATTTTGGATGCCAGAACAGCTGGTAAGAGGCAAGAGCACTGTCTGCAGAAGAGTCATGAAAAGTAATGCAGGACTATTAAAAAATATGGTCTAAGATTTTTTATGTGGACAGTTAATTATGACTTGAAAGTATATTCTAGAGGGCCTCTGCCTGACAGTTTTGCGTGCATACAGATTTCATATTCATACACGGCCTCAGTGGCTTCTCCACTTGCATTATTTATCGTGGATTTTCATGTTGCCTAAATGTGATCCATCAGCATCTATTTGTTTTCCCTGTAAATCTGCACACGACTGATATTTGCACAAGTCTTTTATTTCAAGTTCTGTTTCTCTTTATTCTGTCAATTTGTTGTGTTGACAAAGGGCCTATAAGGCAGCTATTACCTTTTTTCTCCCTCCATTTACTATTTCTTCAACTGTGCAAGCTCCACTATTTTAATTTCATGCAAGATGAAGTTTGGTGTTTTTTGTTATGTCACAAGTATATTCAAAAATCAAAGCCTCAGAGCTGGAGCAGAGACTAGAGTTTATGTTACAGGTGTCCAACATTACAAACACAAACACGCCTCTCACAAATAAGGTAAAGTTCTTAAATGAGGCAAGGATGCAGATCAGATTCTTTGATGTTGTCCATTATTTCATTTGTGGATGAGATACAAAATTCCCATTTGCATGCATGCTAAAACCACCCACTCCATATATTAACCCACCGTATGATCAAAAGGCAAGTTAATCAGGATACAGCACAAGGGGGAGTTTAATTACTAACCTAAAATACTTTCAGATGGTGTTAAGGCTAATGCAGTAGCTGGAGGTAAGTGTCTGAGTGTGAAGGGAGACTGGGTTTTGAGAAATTCTGTGTCAAAGTGGCTGCTTCATTTGTGTTGTGGACTTTAAAATAGCAGCTGGAGCAAAGATCAATAAGGTATAATAGGCCTGGGAATGAAATTATGCCAACGTGTCCCATGTCAATAAATATGCTTATCTCTGTCTCCAAGCCCATGGTTACACACCTGTAGATTGCTGATTACTGTAGATTAGTGAACTGGCGAGCTAAAAGAAACCTGAAGTAAGGCCTGTGTGCTCTTAGCTTGTATAGACGCAGAGGTATTATTTTCTCCATCAGCAGGCACATGTGGAGCCTAAACCATGAGGTCAAATGTAATGATAATTTCAAGAAGTATTTCTTTTTCTTCTTTTTTGTTTTTTGTTTTTATGTTACAATAAATAAACTGTGTTCTGACATTATTCTAAAAAATATCTGGCTCTGGCTCTGCCAAAAACATGTCTCGTTATTTTACTTAGACAGTGACGTTATGATTGCCCTCATACTGTTTCTTTGCTAGTTACAGAATGTGCACTACTCTCTTGCATGTTTGTAGGTCGGCATGTAAAGGCGCCATTAGGGTGTCAGTGTGAACACTAACAAGTGGCACTGGCATAGTGATTGAGCTCATTGCTCAAGAGCACACCAAAAGGATTTTATTATGAGACTATTATAACTAAAATAAATAAATAAATAAAATGACTGGATGCTCCAAGAAATAAAGTGAGAGTTTGTTTTGGTGTGGCAACAACGAGGTGACGGAAGGGACTGAATAGTGATGCAGCAGTAGACGGGTAATTATCCTTTTACCCGTTTAAATATTTTATATCAGAGGTGTGAATCTGAGTCACACGACTTGTATTTGAGTCATTAATTTGATGACTAGGTTTAACAAAATGTAAAAAGACTTGGAGCAGGACTTCGACTTTTTCACCAATGACTTGTGACTTCACTTGGACTCGAGCCTGTTGACTTAAACGCTTTATCTCATCACAACTTACCCGCTATGTCCTCCAACAAAAACAGTACTTTGCAAATAAGTTCCCAAGATGAAATGCGTTTGAATACAAAAACTACAGAGTAGTTAACAAGGAAACTATTTACTGAAAACCTGCAGGCAGAGAATGACAGACAGCAATGGAAAAATGTGCAGCTTTTGTTCAACATTTGAAGTTGCACAAAGAACGGTGGTACTCTCATGCTTTGGTAACTATCATTTACATTTAACATATAATTGCACCACTGTTAAAAGGACATTTTAAGTTTTTGACATGGGACTTGGCTCGAGACCTGCCTGTTTCGACTTGTGACTTGGCTGTGGACTTGTCTTTATTCACTCGAAACTTAACTCAGAATTTGAGGACGAAAACTTGAGACTTACTAAGACTTGCAAAGCACTGACTTAATTCCACCTCTGTCACTTATAGTCCAGATTTATTTAAAGCCTTGTTATTTGAACAAAATATGACGATTCCTGGCTTTTAGTTAGACTACCTGCCTACGATGTATATTAACGTTAACTAAATTGGTACAGCACCCATAGGCTGCTGGAGTTACAGTATCTAGTATCCAGTTTGTAATTTTGTATATTTTTCTGTGAGGAACGTCAAATAAACAGTTCACTACCCATATAGAAAATGAGCAGAACCAAAGCAGCAAACTGCAGGGTGTGTTTTTCTGAACTCTGGTGAATTACAGAATCATAAGAAATTAATGAGAAAGATGGGTATGGCTTTTCACAGAGGTTTGGTTTTTATGGGATTAGAGGAAAGACGCTGATCATTTTGTTAATATACTTTTCCAGGAATCACCTACTCCACCTTTTAAGGTTAATTCTAATTATTCATCTTTGTTCTTGCACTGTCCAGAGAAAAAGGGTGTAGAAACACAATGTGTGGTTCAGAACTACTGTAAATTCTCCTGTTTTTAGTGCCAACAACTTTCCTGTTATTTATACAATACAATGATTAGAATCTCTATATCAGACTTTATTTTTTGATAGACTATTTATCTACTATATTGTACTGCAGATATCTTATAAGTATTACAATATTCTGTTTATAATATTACTAATGTAAGCCGATTTTGACTTCTGCTCTCTGCCTCTATCACATTTATGTTATGAAGCTGCATGTTTGAGGTTGTACTGTTGTGTAAAAAAAAAAACGGCAAAACCCTTCCCTGCCATATTCCGATAAGGCCTGCGAACATGCACCCTGCTATTCTCTTATCTCCCTGACATACTCATGATGCCCCCATGCCAGTGCTAAGCCTGACACGTGCAGCCCAGCATTATTAGTGTGATAGTAGGTCTTTTCATGTAAGAACGTGACAAACATGGCAAATGCTGCAAAAAACTTGAGCAGCTGTATCCATCACTCTAAATGAATTTACCCGTCTTGGGGGCAGGCAGTGTGCCGTGGTTGGCCTGATTGGAAACATGAAGCCAATGGTAAGCAATGAGGCAAACTGAGGAAGGAATGAGAGGTTAACATCTGTCACCACATCTGTCAACTGATCTTCTGGCCTGAAACTTATGGCGTTGATGGATAGTGTTGGATGGATTTGCACGGACAAGTTTGAATGTTACTAAATATGTAAAGGAATGACTCAGATAACAGTTATCTGATATTTATGGGATAAAACTGAAAAATCTACTGATTAGTGTTGCCAACATCTTTGTTTAAAGATGTCTTCCAGACCATCCCTGCATTCTGACAATTATTAATTCATCCCTGTTGTCTGGTCAAGTCCCCGAGCACTTTAAGAAAGCTATCATCCTTCCTCTATTTAAAAAACCCGGGCTTGATCCTTCCCTCCTTAGCAGCTACAGACCC
>JBAMYA010000008.1:14496014-14507991 GCA_037176975.1 Arrhamphus sclerolepis
TTTTTCTTTTGCTCGGATTTGGATCTTGTTGATCGCAGACCGGATCCATATTAAAGCTGTTGTAGTAACTGTCAATAAAGCTCTCTAAATCTGACAGTTCTTCCTGGATAAAGCGAGTAAATCCCAGCAGTGCAGTTTAGATAGTAGACAAAGAGAAAAGCTAAATATTATGCTCCCGGTTATTTCAGAATATTTACAAATATTTTTAACAAATGTTTGTTCAATATTTTAGCTACCGGTCGCTGTCATATTCAAACTTCCCTCTCTACATGCCTTCTCGCGAGATTCAGTGTGGCTCCACCATACTTGCCTGTGTATGAATTTCAATTTCTATTAGAAAAATGTTGGACATTCTTGTGGAAATGCCACAGAATAATTGATGTTTTTTCTTAATTTCTACAGAAGAATATTAATTTTATTATTATTAAAATTTTATATTGGTGATGCTAATCGACCTGTTTGTTGTTTTGTTTTTTTTCCAAATGAGAATCAATAAGGGAATTGATAAAGAACAGAATCGTTAAACAGAATCAAAAATGGAACTGAAATCGTAAAAATCAATTCCCATCCGTAATGTTGACTTGGTCAAAAATATTCTGTTAAAGTTCAAATTTTGCATCAGAAAAGCTTCTAACAATCTGCATCATTTAACATTAATCCCCTCAAAAAGCTCAAATATACAAATTCAGTACCAGGTCTCAAGCTACTTTTGAATACAAATGGTTAGACATTTCAAAGTGAGTAATTTCATGGCCTGGTATACATACTGTATGTAATTACAAGTCCAGTGTTTATACAAAGAAAATGTATGAATGAGGCTCACAGCTTTGTTCTGTTCTGTGTGTAGTTGTAATATGAAGAGACACAGTGTAAAGATATTGGGCGAATAAGTGCATGGAAATGTTCCTACTTCCCAAAAAAAATAAGTCAGCGCGTAAAATCATGGTGGGATTTCTCCAAATAAGGAAACCGTTTTCCTAGAGCAGATTCATGAATGAATGAAGCGATTCCACTGGACAAATGTATCCTATATTTTACAGTTTGTTAGAGGCGATTGCAGCAAAAAGCAAAACAACCAGAAAAATTGAAACAATTGTGTCCGAGGTGGAAGACAGAAAATGAATACTTTTTCAGAGTGTCACCTCAGTATGATGAAGGCAAAAAATAAAAATAAAATAAAAACAAAAAAGAAATGCTTGGACCTCATTACCACAATAACCGGGGCTGTAAACATATAATCCTCGGAGAAGCACACTGTGGCCCAGGTGGGAAAAAAAAATAAAATAAAAGTTGATGCCAAAAGAGGAAAAAACAAAACAAAATAAAACACATTCCCACTGTACTGTTCTGCAAAATAAACGAGTCATGGGTACTTGCTGGCTAGTGAGGACAGCGTTAAGGACATGGCAAGCAGCATTACACATCTGCACGTTGATGGAGTTTTTTCTCTTCATGTGTTACATTGAGTCAACTGAGGGAGCTTTGATCCGCACATGGGTACAGTCTACTACATATTTGGCATTCCAGTTATACCCTGTACCCTGTATTATCGGTCTGATTATGTTCATCATATGAGAATTTAAATTCAGGAAATAGCCTTAGGATGTCATTTAATACCCGTGGGATGACTCAGCACAGACATGTTTGTGGAACCCCAGCCTGGTCTGCTGTTTCTCTCTGAAATGTACCTGTTGCCATGGAAACCGAGTGTGGACAGCATTTGATGAGGTTTGAGAACGACGTGTCGGTTGATTTCGATGCTCCAGAGAATCACATAGCACATAGTAGCACATGCCTTGGCAATCAGAAACAGCAAATAAGACATTCATCATTTGCCTTAAAAATCATTTTAATGATTGAAAAAAAAGTGAATTAAATCTCTTTTTAATGAATGCGGTTTTATATGCTCTGTGTACTTATAAGTTCTGTATTTGCCTTTTCTGAGTCAGCTCGGCTTTCCTCGTTGATGCTTACACATTGTCTGAGGAGGTTCTAAATTTGTTTGCAGAGTAAGAACAAATTCAGGTTAGAAAATATTCGAACTTGTGTGTCAAATGTTGGCACACATGCCAGTTTTTGCGTTTGCAGGGATGTTGCTGCATTGTGACACACAGGATCCCATTAAGCTGTTTAATTGGCCTAGATGCTTTTCTTTTGTCTTTAGAAAAGAGTGGTGATCCCTCCTGAGTATTGACCAGTTTCTGTCCTTGTCAGCGCGTGTTCCAGTTAACCACCTTGTCATCTTCGCTTTGAAGATTGGGTTTGACAAACAAACTGTGATGAAAACCTCTCTCTAACCTTCTAGTCTTCTAGTTCCAGATGCACTTTTGTGGTATCTCTGTCTGCATTTTGAACTCGTATAGCTACGTGTTCAAACAGTTACGCAAACAACACGGCTGGTGGCCACATGAGTGGCATGTTAAAAGTATCCCCCAGGGCCAAGTCTACTTTCTAGCGGTGTAACAGGAAAGTGTCTTTGCTCACCAGCCATTTTCCACATACATCATTACAGCATGTATCTTTATAAGCATCCTTCCACATCCAGTTGTGTAATTGGTGCCCCAAGGGAGTGCTCTGGTGCTGCTGGTAAACACCTGTGTTTGATTTCCACTCCAAAAAATGCCACTAATGAGCTTCTGAAATAATCCTCCAGGGGTATTTGTGCCCTGAGGTTTTAAAGAGCACCAGATGTAGAGTGGGACTGTTGGTGTGCTTGCCTGATCAAAGTGACCTGCTATATTTAATGGAGGTGTCAGACTGTAGGGGTGGTAAGCTGGTGATGTGTGGTAAAGGTTTTTCAAAGCAGCCAGGTCAGTCAGAAGAAATTAATATAAGAAAGATGATGAGGCTGAAATATTTTATGTTTTCTATTAGGTGAGGTACAGACTTTTGCAAAAAAGTGAGTGGTTTTGATGGCAACATGAAGAGTGAGCTGTATGTGGAGAGAATGAATAAAAGTTAAATGTATAAAATGTGTCATTATGAGATTAGGAATATATTTTTCCATTTGTGAGGATGATAAATGGGGGTTGACTGTGTTTTGTTTTGTGTTTTTTTTTATTCAGTGTGTCAGTAATTGCTGTTGAAGAACGGAAAATCTGAATAATTGGTCCAAGCGAGTGGAAAGTGTGAGTAAATAGTGTGCCAGATGAAAAGTCCAGTCAAGGATGCCTCATGTTCCTCTTTAAATAACTGTATACGGAAAATAACATTATAAGCCTGAAAGCTGATGAGGAATGCTTAAGTGCTTAACTGTTGGTCTTCAGCCAGAGCTTAGGTGGACGCAGCTAGGGTTGAGTGTAGAGGGCACTGTTAGCCATAGAGGCTGAGAAGGTCCAGAAGGTAATCACGGTTCCAGCTGTTTTTATACCCAAAGTAATTTCATGCTGCTTATAGCTTGCTCTATTATTTACAGGCTCATCATCTTCATGGAAAACAAGGGATTGTAAGGAAAATGTGATCAATTTGTATGAATGTTGCTCACATTTTCCTCAAATTCATGACTGTTGTGAAAACAACAGGGTTTTATGCAAACAATGTAATTACTGTATATTTTTTTTTATCATGCATTGTGGTCTCACTTCTCAGGAAATGTAATACCCAGTTAATTACCAGTTGAGCCTCAGGCAGGGTGGGGCTGTGCCAACAAGTTACCTTCGTAAGAAAGACCACTTCCTAAAGCTACCATGTATTCTGCCATGTACATACATTTCTGCCAGCAGCTCACATCTTGTACTATATTGTGCCTGCGGGTGCACACCCATGTGTGCTGCATGTATGCCACGTCCCTTTCTATCACAATGTCTTCCCCAACTGTCTCAGTTTCTCTCTTTTTGCGTGCCATGCATCTTTGAAAGGTCGATGGGGGGTCCCCACGTCATCTGTCCCCCTGACATCTAGTTCTGAGCGTAGCCATCATAAAGGAGAAACTCTTGTTGGCTGCTTGTATTAATGACTTCTACTCTCTGAAACTACTCAGGTTAAAATGTTGTCCCAGATTTGGACAGAATAAACACACACATGGTTCTTATCTTAGAAGACAGGATGAAAGATATGTTTGTGGCAAGAATGTGGACATGCTTTTAATGATGGGGAGGAACAATTAATAACAGAGGGCTCATGTTAACGGTCAAAATTAGTCATTTTTATTTATTAACATATTTCTGTTTCATTTAAAGTGTAATAATACAATATTTTGAGAGAATTTAACCATAGAAAGACCAAATAAATGGTACTGACAAGACAAGAGAGGATGCAAGTGGTATACAAATAAATTCAAAGATTCTGTTTTTTGGTCCCTTTTTGGTAAAATTCACAAAATCTGCTTGATTACAGGAGAATAAGGAACAAATCAGAGACTTGTGGCTAATTAACCATTTACCAAAGATTAAATTACTAATGATTAGTTAATACTTACTGATCAGATGAACATTAAATCACTACAAAACAGATTAGTCACTCGTATAAATAAACCAGCAGTTAATAAATAGTGCTGACCCTTTCCTTTGTGAGTCATTCTAGAGTACCTGGAAATAAACTGTACTGCTCTGCTCTCTGCAGACCACAAACATGCATGTTAAGTTGACTGATTATGTCAGATTTTCTGTATGAGTGAGTGTGAACATGCACAGTGTTTTTGCTTTTTTTTTTTTTTTTCCATTTGATTCTGTTTGGCCTTGTGATGCACAGGGTGAATCCTAAATCCCAGTCGATGACCCAATAACTCTGAATGGTATTAAAACAGGCATTAAGAAATAATACATTAAAGAATGGTCTTTGGAACTTATCGGCCTTATTTTTGTGTGAGACTGCAAATTATATATAAATGATTAGTTATTGCGTGCGCTGCTTGTTACGACCATTATAAAGCAGCAGGAATCTTCAGTTTAAATCTGTTTAAATCCTGAATTTCACATATCTCACTTTATCTCTTACCTCATTTGTTCCACAAGATTTGCCTGTTGCAAAAGAGCCATTGTCATTTTCAGAACTGATTTTTGATGACTTTCTGAGACAGTTTTTTTTCTTTGTACTTATGTCTTCTTTTCAACCATGAAGGATCTGAAACTCATATTGAGTACAATTTAAAATGAAAGTTATTTTTCCCCTTTCCATCAGACTGACACAGAAATCTAACTGACAATGGTCACCTCAGTCAAAAGTAATGGCAACACAAAAGTTCTGTAATTCAAAAATACTATTCATCCCCGAATGGAAATATAGCTTTTTGCAATCATGATTAAGTCTCTCCTCCTAAAGCTTACTATGTTAGAATAAAATTAATCTAAATTCATCCAGTTAGTTCCAATTAATAATTGTTCATTATAATTTTACATTGTAAAGGAACATGCAGGCAAAATAAATACTTTTTTTTGCAATTTGTACATCTTTTGAATTTTGAAAGAACCTTTTGGTAATTACATGCTTTTTGTCTGAGGAGTGATGGTCTGTAATTAAACTGCATCTCATTATGGTGAGAATCTTCAGTTAAAAGTCACATCTACATCTGTTCTGTTCCCTCCATCTCCTCATTAATTGAACTGTTGCAGTCATTCATCACCTCAAACTATTTGACCTGGCCAGAGTAACACACTAGCTCATTTCCACTCTGTCGCTCAGAAGTGGCACTCTGCAAGCAAATGAACAAGACGCTATACGTTGCTCTCGCACTAATATGCATTCTCTTACAGGTTTTCAAATGAGCCTTTTATGTGCCAAAAAACACAGTGTCGTGACTGATAAATGTTCCCTTTAGAGTGCTTCCCCTTTATTCTTCACAACAGAGATTTGTATATAACATATTTTTGTCATTAGTACTAATTAATGTACATGACATATATTGTCATATTATAATTATTTTGTTATGAAAAGCACTTTGTGCTACTGTGGTATGAAAAGTGCCATATAAATAAAGATTTGATTGATTGATTGTTTGATTGAAAATAAATAAATAAATAGAAATTTGAGGTTTAACAGAACAATTACACTGGAAAAAAAGAAATGGGAGAAATTCTTGCCGTGTCTTTAAATGAGGTAATTACAATTTCTGATGAAGAGTACCCGGTATATATGACACCTTGTCATTTTTTTTAACACAAACCTATGCCAAAATTATGCAGAAGCAATGTCTGAAAACTAAGAACATACCATACATCAGTTAGTGTCATTATAAAAATAATGACATTTGATATTTATCAGTTTATTTACAACATTGTGTAGGAATTTTGGGTCATCCATTTTTACAAGAATGCTTCGGTTTTGCAGTATCTTATTAGAACCTTACATGAAGGCTTCTAAGTCATATTAGCGAGCAATAAAATTGAGACATACTCTTATCAGCCACTGTATTAGGTACACCTTGCTAGTACTGGGTTGGACCAGACCCCCTTTTGCATTCAAAACTTCCTCAATTCTAGTTGTCATTGATTTCAAAAAGCTGTTAAAACATTTTCTCACAGATTTTAGTCCATATTGACATTATATCATCATCCAGTCACTGCAGACTGTTGGTTGTTTCTTGATATTTTCTCTATTTTTGGACCATTCTCTAAAAAACTCTCAAGATGGTTGCATGTGGAAATTTCAGCATAGCAGCAGTTTCTAAAATACTCAGACCAACTCGTAATTCAGAATCAGTTTGAACTTGAATAAGCCGTATTGACAACATCTACATGCCTAAATGCATTGAATTGCTGCCATGTGATTGCCTGATGAGCTATTTGTGTTATCAGGCTGCTGAATAGGTGTACCTAATGAAGTGTAAGTGCAATATTGTGTGATACAGGTGCCTGACATGATGCTATTATTTCATTTTATCAGGAGCCCAAACAGCGCACCTCCTGGATCCCTGGTTCAAACAGCTACTTTACAACCCTTATAATTACATCCCAATGTTACCTTAATGTGTTTTCATTATGCTGCGATACAATAACTTTCTTTTTTTTCATGTGTTCAATTAATCAGTTGTTGTTTTAGTCTTTTGTTTGGCAGATCCTCCCAGTGAGGACATAATAAAAGAAAAAAAGTAAAAAAAAAATAATAATAATTGCATAGATAAGTACTGTTGGTTGGCAGTTGTCCATTAATTAATGATTCATGCATAATGGTTGGATATATTTTACCATACAGCCCTCATGCTTATTTTCTTGTTTCCTGTGTCAGAATAATTTCCCTTTTTCTAGTGTTCTCTTACTTTTGTCTGAACCAGACAAATAAGTTTTTATCTTAAAATGCTCCGAATGATTTGCTAATGTTATCTTATCTGTTAGCCAGATGTTGTTTTACTCAGGTGTTCAAGTCGATGAACATGGCACAAGCAAGTAAGAAAACATACATGTGGAATATACAGTACATACCTTTATTATTTGCATTTTTTTTTTTTAATTTTGCCATATATTGCTGCTGCAACATTTTTTTCTCTTGTTTTCTCTTTGTCCAGTTTACTGTTACACCAGTGTTCTATAAGTCTGGATTTTATTTAGTTTGATCTTCTCATTGATCCCAGCTGTGAAAATCTGAAAGAAAAAACAAAACAAAACAAAAAACAAAACTGGTGAAAAAATCTAAATGTGCCCACTGATACATTCAAACATAACAGTGGGAGATTTATTTCTTATGTTTCATTTTTCAACCACATACTCATGTAGTACTTTTACTGCTGCTTTCAGCTGCTGCAACAAAATAATTTATTTTTTTCCAGTGTTCTACTCGTCTAGTGTCTAGTGTCTGATGGATCTTTAAGTTACAAACTTTAAAAATGAAACAATAAAAAAAGATGTGAATAGGAAGTTGCCTAAAAAACAAACAGATGGTTATTTAGTCTCATAATTGTCTTGTGATTTAACTTATGACTCCACTATGTACATACTTGCTATTGTTACCTTATATTTTCAGGCTGCTGTGACAACTAAATTTCCCTCTTTTATTTCTGACATCCTGGGATACTTTTGTTCTGTTAATCTGGGGCCTGCAGAGTAAGAAATGTATATTTTAGGGTGAACTTTCTGTGACATCTGCTCCTATGAAGACTAGAAACTGTCTTCAGTGGCTCCATTTTCAATAACCTTTTTTCACTCTAGAATGATGGACTTCATCAAGAAATAGCCCTGTAACCCCCCTTTTTTTATCTTGTTTCTTATAATTCTTATTGCTGATGTCTTTCCTTCTTGCCATTATGTTAACAGTCTTTTTATATCCTGAGACACACAAATATATATGTATATAGGATATGGTTTTCACATTACTGTTTTATTTCATCTTCATTTCTTAATCTTTGTAAAGGCCTTCAAATGCTTGACAAATGATCAGGGGGAACCTTTGAGCTAATTTTGTACTTTCAGCAATAATTAGATATAAAATACATCATTAGATCAGCATGTTTCCCTGACATTTGTCAACTTGTCACAGCGCAGCGAGTGGTGTCGTAATATGCATAATGTGGAAGCTCCGGACCTGCAGGAATAAAGCCTGCACCTAGATAAATGAGTCAAATGAAATATCTTCACAGTTGATATTCATTATTGTGTTTCATGATTCAACATCCATTCTTGAGTATGCCATCTCCATTTTAGAGTTATGTAAAAATCAGCAATAACACATACAAAACAAAATATTCATTCATTATTAAAGAATGATAATTACACCATGTCTACCATTAAATAAGCTTAAGGTACTCTAAATATTCCGTTGATTGCATTAATAATGAATTATCATGCATTCTAATACCATTACCATCTAACCGAGAGCTGAATTGTTTTTTTCTCAATTTTACCCCAATTGAAAGGATCATAATAATGTTCATTATGGCTGTGACATTTAATCAACTCGAGAACAGTAACATTTTTCTCTTTTTCTTTCTTTCTTTTTGCAGGCAAGTGTCTCAACAGGCACTTGCCTGCAAACCAAAGACACTGTCTTGACAATTTGTGTTTACATGAACACTTTCAGTGATGACTCTGCTTCAAATGTCAAGATATATCAGGAAAAAGGTTGAAATGAGTTCTGGGAAGAAAGGATGTCAAGGAGTTCTTATTTAAACACATATCTGGCTCTTTGCACCCTTGGCACACATCGAGCTAATGCACAAACACTATTCCCATATTACTGACAAATGTGACCTGTTGGTTTTGCTGGTTTTGTTGGAGTGCGCGAGCAGCTGACATTATTTTCTCAGTCCTAAGCCTCTGGGATGCTTTGTTAGGCTTTGTTGCTGTAATGCCTGGAAGCCGAATGTGAGGCTGCAGCACTCACTACTGGTGGCATTTCACTATAAGCCATGAGGCAAACCACAGGCTTTCCTTTGGGGATTTACACTGTAAAAAATGAGTCAGGCTGCTTTGCAAACCCTGGAAGTGGCAGTGGAACAGAGAAGAAAAGGTGAGATGCTGCCGTGACAAATCTATCACCTTACTCTCTGCAATGCATGTCGTACAGATGTGCAGACATTGCTCGTGGTCCGAAAGCTGTGGCTTGTGAATGACTTTAATTGTTTTTTTGTTTTTTTTTTCTTTTTTCCATATGAGGCTCTGTTCCTGCTTCCAAATACACAAATACAGCTGAAGCTGCTGCAACAGACTTTTCTTTTTAACTCATTTAATTTTCTTAAAATATCTCAAGCTCAAACTTCCTCCAAAGCTGATGAGAACTGAGCTGCTGTTGTTAACATCTGGGGTTCAGCACAGTCCTGATTTTCATTCAGTATGCGTGCGTAAAGACAGTGGCAATAACCCCGACAGAATGCTTGACAGGCTGGTGTATGACCGCTGAAGATTGAGGGGTGTGCTATATCATCAGGAGACAGACCAGAATCACAGCTGCTGAGGTGCTGAGATTGCATCAGCATAGATAGGGCTAAATCCTATCAGACAAGTCAGTGAAGGGAGAGGAGTCCACCTTCATGGTGCTGAAGGAAAGGAAAGAAAAATCTAATAAACAGAAATCGGGTCACAATGGGACAGAGATGATTTATAACAAATATGTGAAAGAGAAATCAAAATAAATTGGGATAGAATAGTTGGAAAGGTTGCTCAGGTTTTTTGTTGTTCTTGTTGTTGTTATTGATGTAAGATTTGTGTAGTATTGTGTGTTTTCATATTCTAAAAGGAAAGCTTGATACAATGATGGGGAACCCAGTCCCCAGAGAAATGTATTTCCAGTTTATTGTTCTGGAAAGGAGAGACAGGTGTCATACCAAAATTTTAAGGCCATGCATACATAATGAACATGTACCAACTAAGGGACAGGTATCTTTCATATAAACAGATTCAAGCTAACAGTTGTGGCTTCAGCTATTTCGTACAGGCAGACTCTTGCTTAACACTATGTCACACTAGCCATATTCACATGGCCAGTTTGTTGCAACGCTGTCGCACCTTTTAATTCCACCTTGGTATAAGAGACTCATGGAGACCGAACTGTGCAGCATTTTGTTTGGCTTGAGCGGGGGCTCACACAGCAATGCTACAGCAATAATTGACCACAAGTGTTTCTAATGCACCTTCACCATAGCATAAGCACCTAAACTTACTAACAAATGCTACATAAGTAAGCCACGTACTTTGAAATAGTCTCACCATGTACAATTTCACTGGCAAGCTCGAGCAGTTGGATTGATTGACACATTTAATGGAGGTCCTTGTCCTCCGTGCAAATGTGCCTTGATTTTATTTCTCTTGAGTTTTATGGCCAAGCATCGCCAGGCCTGGGATATACTTGTAATTTGACAACGTGTTCGCATCTGTTTGCGTACATAACCAGCTGCACTGTGAACATTTCTTGCTTTCGTACTACATGGACAAAGGGTGTAATACCAAAGGTGACCTCTTGAGGGCAGAATGCAGAGCCCAAGTCAAAAATATAACCACATGAAAGAAGTGGGGCTGAAGAATTTATTCTCTTAATTTTGTTGCGGTCAGTCAGAAAAAAACACCAGCATCAATGGAGAAGTTAGGTGTTAGACCATAAAAGAAGTGTTGTTGGGTTAGGAGTTTGTTTGTCTAAATTTAACAATGTAGGAAATTGATGAGAAACACAGACTGTATTTTTCATATGTATTTTACAACGTTTGTTGCATCAGGCTGCTGCCTTAGTTCAATATGACCAACACCACACATGGCAAGCAGTTGTATGTAACTGCCAAAGAGGTTTGGGACAGTACACTTGTGGTCAGTTGTTGCTCTGATCTTCACTAGTACCTCTACTGTTCAAGTTGATATTGCATCTCATGTACTCATTGCATATTTTTTTGGAGGATGTGTTGGGCTGGAAGTTTGTCTTCTTGTCTACTGAGAGCACTATCCACTCAGAGAACCTTGTTCCCTTGCCTACTAATCTGGAGGAGTTACCATCTCCTGAGGCCGAACTGGTGTTTCTACCAATTGCAAAAACTGCTGTGTGCTCCTAATCAGGAAGAAACAGATTTGTGTTTGCCTCTATTCAGTCTACTTCATCAGCACCAACAGTTGGTGACCAAAGACATTAGAGTCTTGTTGCTAGCCTTGTACCACAAAGACAACAAAGACAAGGGAAAAGGAACATCTTTGCACAGAAAAACAGAACTGCAGAATTGCAGAACAGCATTTGTGAAAGCACACAGAGGGGGGTGGGGGTGAGGGGGTGGGGGGTGTATTCTGCCTTTGAGGGATGAGTGTGAATGTATAGCTGGATAGAGGAAGTCGTCCTTTTATCACAATATCTGTGTAAAAGTGGGTGATGCTCACCCTCCTGAAAATGCACCAAGGAAGAATGAGCCTTAACCCATTTTGTGCAGCATGTGACTGCGTACTGATCTGCTATGATCCAGGAAAAACATTTTAGGCCTGCTTGAATATGCCACTTGAACCAACTAGTGCACTAATAAATGGAAATTCAGATTCAGATTCTTTAAGGAAACCATCAAGTTTGATGAGTGGGTCAAGTCAAGGTGATCTAACTTGGCTGTATTCCCCAGAAAAAATATGAAATATGAACTTGAAAGAAT
>JBAMYA010000008.1:14539641-14555655 GCA_037176975.1 Arrhamphus sclerolepis
GTTCTCATATATTTGCTGCCCTGTGATTTATTTATTTATTTAACCTTCTTTTGGGAACTTTAACAAGCATCCTGATGCAGCTGAGAGTTTGCAGGTAACACTGACTGCGTCTTGCCCTTCTGCTTTGCTTAAGCTCTGCCCCAAAAGCCTGTCCATGTCATGGAGCGACTGTAAAAGTGCAGATGACTGATACCAGGTGGAGACCCCTGGCTCTTACTGGTTTCTTTCAGTTAGGCAGTCAGGTGACTTCTTAAAAATCACATCAGAGGTACTGGGGGAAGCCAGATGAAACTCTTTTTTTTTTTCAGATTTTCTGTATCATGTACAAGAAGCAAGGCATGGTGACATTTCCCATAAGTTATTGTTATGCAAGTTACCAACAGATGTGCTTCTGCATATTTACTGTTTCCTGGAAGAAAAAAAAAAAAGTCAGGGAGGTACCATTCCTGGAAAGATTAGTCTGCACTACCCTGAGATAACAATACAAATATCTATGAAACAGCTTATTGCCATAGTTGGATCAGATATTGGTGAAGAGCTGATATGTAGTAGAAGACATGCCATATAAAACCACATAAGCGTTGAATTATGTTGAGAAAAATGCTGAATGAGTTTGAAATTTTTAGCACAATTAGAAACTAGTTGTTAGATAAAAACTTGCCTTAAATACAATCAAACAAAATTACTTGAATATATGTCATTTAAATTTGAGTACATGTCAGTTATGCCACACTGATAACAGTTTTGAAATCACACTTTTAATTTTTCTTTTAAATAATCTGAATCATAACAAACTGCTCCGATTCAGCAATTTTATGAAACTTTTTCTACCCTTGATAGACAAAAATAAAGGCCAGAGTCATTCTCTCACATATGCAAAACTCTTACCAAGCACCAGAGATGATTAATTTCACTGGCAGAGACAATATGGTGGCTCAGGCTTCCTTCACTTTGCTTGCAAGGCTCCTTTGTGTCCTTTGTGTGACATCCAGAGCAGGATAGAGGGGCTGCAAAGGGGTGACTAATGTATCCAGGTGGGTCATAGCTTACTGGCTGTATAATCAGCAGATTGGGATCAAATTTTAGAAAGTGGAACCAGATCAGAAACTGTGCCCTGCTCCCCGTGAAACTAATGCAGTGACCTTGACGAGACTCAGAGCTCAGCTTTGGGTGTTTTGCCAGAGGTTGCACCAAGGTTATTTATCTTAAGCCTTTCACCAATCTCTGTCACACTTATTCCAAAGTCGATTGTTGCAATGTTGAAAATCGGGATAAAATTCTGTCATTATTGCCAAAATAAATGGAGGCATACTAGCGAGAGAGCTGAAATTCCTGCTGCGCAGCGTCTTATCCGTCACTGACCTTTTGAATGACCAAAGAACCATTTTCTTTAAGCAAAATTGGCTTTGAAAAACAGATATTACCATAAAAAAGAGGGATAGCATGAGAGTGAAATGAGGCATTCAAATGCTTCTGCGAACACAGGAGTGGAGTCAGCCAGTCAAACCACAGAGACACATGCACCGTCGCGCTCTTCCGGGCAGCGTTCCACAAACAGCTGCACAGTGCCATCTAGAGGCTCCTCAGGCAACAGAAGAGGGAGGGGGACATAGACCCCGGGGTTCAGTCTCATGCAGGTGCGATCCACATTTCTGCAGGTGTATCAGATGTTGTGAGCTGATATCTGTCTCTCCAGCACAAGCTTGCACGCTCAAAGATGTTCTCCAGGTGAAAAGAAGGCAACGCGCCACTGTGAATGTCGATTCTGTTGCTCCCCGCATAACTAATCCCTCTCTGATCCCATTTGGAGGAGGAAAGAAGTGATGCAAGTTAAACTGGAGCAGGAATATCTTTACCAGGGTAGAGCCAGCTTGTTAGGAAGCAGAAAGAGCAAAAATCAAAACATGTGATGTACCATGAAATGAGTTGAGGTTTTTAGTGCTGTTAAAAACCTAGAATTAGAACATGGCTGCTGTCGCGTCGCAGTGCTGGGTCTTTTTCTATTTTAATCAGCCGTACTCAACTGTCCCCAGTAGCAGAGTGACATCTTTAACATTGCAGGTTTACAACCCCCAGACAGAGGCTGTCATCAATTTTCCTGCTGCTGAGCGCACACTGTTCATGTTCTGAACACCCTTGTAACAAAAGTCAGTGCTCTGATCTCTTGCGGTTAAAAATCTCAAATTCATATGAATTAACAAGCGGACATATTATGCAGACGTACACAGAGATATACCCCAGAAGTAAAGATGGTTTTCTCCATGCCAAATGAAACACTGAGTTAGAAAGAGACAGACTTAAATATTCATTTTTAAAAGGAAACCTCATATTTCCTTTAGAAACCTGGATCTGAAAAGGTTTGGTCCTGCTGTGACTGATTTTATTTCTCCCTTGTGAACTGGACTTTGATACATTTTGACAAAGAAATGCAGCTGAATAGAGACATTCAATCATCTCTGTCACATTGATGCACAAAATCTAGTACCCTCCTAAAATTTGCAAAATGGATTATTTATTTAACTGCTTAAAAGATCCATCTAAATAACTGTAACAGCTTGTGTTCAGCAAACCAGTCATTCCTAATTTGCCATAGTAATTCATCTTTGTATTTTTAAAAACTATGAAGGGCATAAAAAGAAGAGCACAAATGCAAATAACTGAGTACAAGCCACTGATTTGGTTGTCGCACACGTGTTTGAGGATGTACTGTATTCTATTGGGCGAAAGGTGGGTGGATGAAGAGAAACATATTCTAGCAGAAAAATGGGGACAAAAGTCTGGAGTGGGCCCCAGTCTGAATTAATTGCCATCACCGAAAGCAAATGTAGCCTCAGTTTAGCCACCCGATGATTACAGAGGTCACCGGTGCTCCAGGGGCTCTTGTCCTCATTCTCAACTTAATAAAAAAAAAAAAAAGGAAAAAAGCATCCCTTCAGGGCTTACTGTGACTTTGACCAATGTCATAGTTAGAATATTCCGAATTTGGATATTTCTAGGATTTTTACATCTGCTCTACAGTAATGTTAAGCACTATTATCACTACCTTTACTGGAACCAGTAGAGGGTGACTGCTGAAACAAACAAACAAAGATTTATAGATTTAGTCACATTGAAGTTAATCACAATATCAGCAAGAGAGTCATTGATCCAGTCTACAGCAATTCAATGAGAATGCGTGTTATGTGGTTAAAAAATGTGGTTTACATACCCAAAATGGTGATTTTAGTAATAACTTGAAACGTGTTTCTGCCAATTTGTTGTCTTTCCCACACCATCACATAAAATCTTCGTCATGTTTGTTTTGTTTTTTTTTAATGTGCAGAATAGCAGCAGTTGATTAAGAAAACAGTAGATTTGTCAGCATCCTCCCCTGGAGAGATGTTTTAAACTAAACCATAAATGTAACTTTTGGTGCTGAATTTGGTGAAGCAAATTGAATCATTGTGTCCACATAATGTAAGCTATATAATCAGTGAAGTAGAGCACAGACAACGTTGTTGATTTCTATGGGGACTTCTGTAATCTCTGATGAAGTTGTCAAATTCCTCCTTCTGGTGTTTTCCGGAGCATTGTTTGCTCTGTGTGCCTCGAGAAATTTAAAACTTGGTACGGTTAGTTTTGGAGAGAATCTATAGATTGTGCTAGCATCCAATGCTATCTAGCACAATGCGAATAACTAGCAGGATTTTGAGAAACAGACTTCTTTCAGTTAACTATGTAGTGAAACTGTATAGGTTACAAAAGTGAGCTGTTTTGAGTAGTTTCTTTCTTATAACAGAAACGAGTTGGCATTAACGTTAACATCGCTATCAGCATCAACGCAACCTATTTGAAAATGCAAGATATAGATATAGAATAGTACCCCACATGTCAGAAAATAATGAAAGGGCATCTGATGTGTTAAAACGCATGTGCAAGTCTCTTGAACATAATAAATTCTCCACCTGATCAAACTTGTTACTTCTGGTTTGTCCCTCGTTTTTGTTTTGTTGATCCTTTAAGTTGTTTTTACTGTTGTACTGAAATAGTTGGTCAACAGACCAGTTGGCTACAAGGAATCAGTTGTTAATAGAATGTATGTTTTTGTATTTTTCTGACCCTCATTTTGTGGGGTGGACTGTAAAGGTTATGCCACACTGTGACTGGACTAATTAAATGTGACTTTAAGGTGCTCTGTTGATTCTCATGTCAACTGTATTACTGTAAATGGTGGACTTTTACACGCTTGGTCTGTGCATCATGATTACTTTGAATTTTGATATAACAGAGTGTGATATATGCATCCGACTTTCAAGGTCAGACAGAACTGGACATGTTTTGACACATTCAGCTTGGCATTGTGGTATAGCTGCTTAGACAGATGACCTGGATAATTCTGTGTACCTTGACAAAATCAAACAAATGAAAAATGACCAGTGGTTCATACAGAATGTAAATGGAGAGGAAAGGATGAACTTTTAGTTACAACAATCCATAGATTGATCTTTTTTTTTTTTTTTTTAGATCAGACATGTGCTATTTTAAGTAATTGAATTGAATAAATGTTTGTTGTTTTAATATATAAAGCAAATTTAAGTTAAATGTAATTTTCCTTGATAGAACAATAATATGATTACTACATCATTCCACGAATGTGATAACTGTTTGTCTTTTGTTTTTTTTTTTGGTCTTCAATGTCTTTTGAAAAGCAGACTGCATTTGCAGTGAGCACCTTATATTGTGCAGCAGTTATACTGTACTATATATTGCTATTTCATCAGAGACAATATTGAAGATCATTTGCAGCGCGCTCTCGGCAGTTCCTTAAGGGAATACCCTTGTTCTTTGTCACCATCTCAGCATGTGGGCGGCATATTGATCTACCCTGTGAATTCCTAATTCTAAAACTTTCCCTCAAACAAAGTGCAGGCTCAAAAATGTTCCTGGCAAGCAGTATTTTAAACATTAAATGAATAAATAATTGACGTAAAACATAATAACATTGAAAAATATAAATAATTAATAAATAAATGTGTGTAGTCAAGTTAGTGAAGCTTTATTTCAGCAGAAAGTCTCATTTAGATCAATATGTCTCTTGAAAAACAAATCACATATATCTCAACAATAAAAATCATTTGCTGCAAAGACCCATCTTACACACACATGCACACACACACAAAGCCACATTAATCTTATAAAGTGAAGCTTGTGGAATGAATCTTTCCAGCCTCCAGCTGTGTTGCTGCTCATTCCAGCAGAAAGGTTCATAATCAACAGAAAACCAAACTCTGGCATGATCAAATGTCATAGTTAGTAACTCTGAAACCAATTAAAGATGTAGTTAGTAAAACTTTATAGCTGATGATGACATGTCTGTGACGGGGAAGACCAAGGCATCTTTCGGGGCACTGTGGGAGTCAGTACATGCAGCAGTTTATTGGTAGGACAGGCTTATAATCATACTCGATATTGTCATAATATCTATAAATGGATGGGAAAAAGGAACTGAAAATAAATTGTGCACATTTTCACTACACTATACTGCACTACACGGTGTTATACTATAATAAACATATTGTACTATACATTTAATAGTAAAAAATGAAAAAAAATAAAATAAATACTGAACTGTGACCTCAAGTAGGAAGACCATTGACCGTATATAACTATGGACAACCTTGAAGTGACATCACCCATTGGTATCTTTAGAGGGCCTTTGAAGCCCAGTTTTCCTCTAAAATAGTGTTTCTCAACGGGGGCGGTACCGCCCCCTGGGGGGCGTTGGGAGGATGAAAGGGAGCTCTGGCAGCAATATATTCAAAAGGGGGGCACTGACATTCTTTTGGGGGGCGTTTGCTTGAAGGTAAAGTTTACACTAAAGATGCAGAACAATGCAAGTTTAAATTTTGAACTACTTGCAAAAAAACTGTAGTCTGCAACATTAAAAACATGCATGGTCTGCAACTGTAACGTTCTTCTTCTCTTCAGTTTTTGTCAGCTGTGGTGCACCTCCGTGCTGCCTTCAAGGACAATGGGACGTCACCTTTTATAAAATTTCTCCCACATTTCATTTACTGTATAAAGTCTGAAACATGAATGCTCTCTTTCGTTACCCATGGAGAATTTCTTTCTCTTAAATTAGTTAATTTATCTGAGGGAAACACAGCGAGCGCATTGTTATTATAGTGGTTACACATTTAAAAAAAAGATTTTCCATTATCAGACTTCCTCTGAAAGCGTCCAGCATCCAGACGCACATTAAAGCATGGCGTAACACCGGCTTGATATCAGCTGACATCGCTGCAACTTTTCTCGGCGGCTTTATAAATTTGTGATTTTGTGAACATTAAGCGTCAGATCAACAGTTTACGTGTAGTAATTTGAACACGCAATACAAACTTTTGCGCGAGAGGCGGAACAACGGTTTGCGCGTCATTTACTAAGAGTGATTGCGCAAACTGGTGGCAGGTGCAGAAGTGTTGGAGACCCACTATTTATATGAGGCGTTGTGCGTGTTTTTTTCTGGTCTGTAGGCTCCACCAGTGCTTCACCAGTATGATTCAAACAACAGAACCTGCTCTTCAAGATTTCAACGGCGCGCTCCTCAGTCCTTGTGCGGGCCTCTATCTTATTTTTCCAACATGTGGTTCTCATATGTTTTTATTTTTCTCAAAAAACATGAATGAATATGACACATGCTCTTGTTTCTAATGTAATAGATTATTTCACAGGATTTCAGAAATCCAAGCCAGCCATCTCCAATCTCGCAATTTGGAAAACAGAAGAAAACTGTTTTTCAGAATAAAAGAATCATATACTGACCCGGGTATTTTACCACAACTTTGGTAATGACGTCTTTGGCATCACAAATGCGCTGCACATTCAAGCTCATATCACCCTGAGAAATGCAGCGATTGCGAAAAAAAAAGAAGTAAAAGCCTTGTTTGGTGTCACCCAACGACTGCCTGGAAACCTATAATCACCCAGGCCATCTAACGTCAAATGACGTTAGGGACTTCTGACGTTACATCTGAAAAGTGGGAGTGGGAGCTCCCAGCAGCTACCGTACAGTGGAATGCCCCAGATGTTAAAAAAAAAGTATAAACTAGAGAGGAGTTTTGTCATAGCAGGTATTGCGTGACTCCTTCTCATGTCTGGCTCCAAATCTAAGTTCTTCCAAGATCTCCAAAATGGAAATGATGGATCAGCGATATGTTTTAATGGTTGTTTCCTAGTTCATTCCAAAATGTTCAGAGGATGAATAATGCGTTCTCTGCGTCTCCTTGCTCCGTTTGATGTATTATTCTTGTGTCAATGCCCACAGCCATGTGTGCGTAATTACGCATCCAGACTGCGAGTCCTTTTGAAACCTGTTAAATGTAGACGCAGTTTCTATGAGCAAAATTGTGTTTAGGTTTGATAAACCTATTTGCAGGTGCTAAATTCATATATACTTGGACTTGGTGGCTTCTGATGCGGACATGTTGTTAAAGAATAAATTGAAAATATATATTTACAGAATCGATTAAAAATCCAGGAATTTTGGAGGATTTGTAAAATAGGTTAGGTTCATGCAGTATGTGAAAACAAAAGATTAATAAATATCAAAGTAAATGCAAGTTTTTCTGTTTTGGAGTTAAAAATAATTAGATTTTGCGATGTTTGTCTCTTAGCCAGTAATTTAGCTGCTTTCATGTTCAAGACCCTTCGTGTCCCTCCCGTGGTCAGATCAAGACTCCACCACTCATTTCCAGTCTTTTCCACTCAGCTCAGCAGTGGACCCACTACATTCACATCCATACTGAGTCCATCGTCATTCTGCTCCTCTGCTGCACCACAAACATTGTCTTGATGTTCCTGGACTTTGCTTGCAACTCAGCCTCTAAAACATGCTACTTTCATATTCCTTAGGCACACCTTGTCAAATTAATAATTTTTCCACAAATATTACATGTTGTTGCCATTTTTATCCCCTTATTTTTCTAGTTGTTTCATCTTGAAGGTCTCCTAAAGACAGAAGTATCTTAATAATACTAAAAAACAGAATGTTGGCATACTAAGGTTTTTCAGTAAGAGTCAAAATACGAGAAAAAGAAGAAGAAGAAAAAAGAAAGAAGCTACTTTTGGTCTCGCCAGCTAACATCTGGCAGCCTCGTAAACAGACACTAGATTGATAGGTCCACCTGTGCTCAGTCAAAACCTATTCTCTGAGGAAAAATCGAAATTAGACTTCAACAGATTTCCTGTGGAACTACTTGGCATGATTTTTCCAGTTTTTCATTATTTTTGTATAAAACTTGCATGTTGTTGCATATGTTTCTATTCATGCAAAACATCTGTAGCATCTACCCTGTCAGTTAAACTGTCTCTGTTTTGAGTGTCAGGTCACTGGTGGCTGAAAAACTCCCCTCATAAAGACATCTTTTGTTCACATCAGTTAGCAACAGACACATAAAAAAAAAAAAAAAACAGAAAAAAGACCTCTCAGCAAAGGATTTTGTTTGGTTAAGACCCAGCAAAAGCTTGAGAGACAAGTTTGTGTGTTTCAATGTAGATTCAACCCAAATGCAACCGTCAAATCCTTCTTGTGAGATGTTCAGCATTTTTCGGTTGAATTTGAAACTCATGAAAGAACCGAGCTGTGGAGGGGGAAAAAAAAAAGGCATAAAGATAGGCTAAGCTTCAGAGAGTGACAGCAACGGCCCTCACCAGCAGCTGCAGCACTTGGCAGCAGATCTACCCTCCCTGCCCTGCTTATTCCCTGAATGACACCCCATTCATCTAAGATCACTGAGTGTTCAGGTGGAGTTGTTTCATTCCCTCTTCACCCAAAACACCAGACAGGCTCTCTATTGATGCTATATTTATAAGTCGGTAGCTGCAGAGTGAAAAGAGATCGTGTTCTTACCTGTGTCAAGCTACACAAGTTCATTTATAAATAAAGAACATGTCATCTGCTTTAATTGTGCATGTATGTTCCTTATGTGATGGATGACTTATCAGTTTGAGTGCAGAACAACATTTGCTGTCTGCTGAGACAAAATTAAAAAAAAACAAAAAGCAAACATATCCAACACACTGTCTGACCTGGTTGTTTCACACTTTTGTTGTGTGTAATTTTTTTGTTGTCAGACCTTTAGGCTGAAGGTAACATTGTGTGAATTATTACCGCATACTTGTCAAGGAAATGCTTAATGAAAGTAGACAAAGCAGTCATCCATTGATGCATCCATCCCTGCAAACAGATGACCATTGAAATTACTGTTGCATGATGATCACAGATTGCAAAATGCAGGAGCCATATGGTTGCTTGTAGTTCTTTTTGCTGTCTTTTTTTTTTCTTAATTATGCTATATTTTAGAGTGTACAAATATAATTACAAATACCAGGAAGGGAGTGCTGTGCAGCTACACTCAAAGTTTGAACCTTTTCGTTCCAAGAGCACTCTTGTACGGGCTAAGATGTGCGCAGTACAGATGATATATATGCACGGGGTAGGAAGCACCAGTCTTAACATGTGTAGCATTGTAAAATGACGGAAAGAAACTCAGCTGAGACCCAACATTTCCACCCAAACAGCCCATGTCCACTTTAGTCACTCTGGTAATTTCACAACTTAAAGCAGAGACTACTGTCTCTTATTACTGTGTGGTGAAAGCTTATGAGCTTGGAGCAAAAGTGGAGTTGTTTGGTCTTATTTGAATGGGAAAATGTGTAGTTTTCAATCTTTTCTTCATTCTTTGGTTACAGGCATTTCATTTCAGTTTATGGCTGTTTGCCAAGTGGAAGTCTGCTCGACGTTTACTCTTGTTTTGTTCGATGACTCGTTTTCTCACATCCTCTCTCATTACTTTCTTCCTCACCTCTGCCATGATATTCACTGTGCAAACAGTGCAAACTGTGCTAGCTCTGTGAGTTAGCTTCAATTTATTGCTGATAGGTGAGGAAGTGGTGTAAAGTTATATGCTGCTGTCATGACGACATGCTGCCCAGGATTCAGAAGTTGCCTTGTCGGTTTCTGCAGACAGCAGGCCTGGATATGTCTGAGAGCTCAATTAGTCTCTAAAAATAATCTACTGTTCCATTATAAGACAACTGAAACTGATGTGTTACGACGATAAAGTTATTTTGTTCTGCTTTAAAGGTTTTTATCTTCACAAACACATCATTTTCTAATTTTGCTCCTTTGTCACTGTTCTGTCTAAGATGCTCAATTTTAATTCTTGTTCCTTCCAGGTCCTCCTCTCATAAGACCAGTCTAATCCGCTCTGATTCTTAAAAGATGATAAGAGCGCAGGGCAGCTACGCGTTCATTGTTGTCATTGTTGTCGAAGTGTCAAAGTAGTTACTATGAAGATATTAAAGTGCCAAACTCAAGGCCCGCGGACCAAATCCGGCCTGTCATTTCATTTTATCTGGCCCGCAAGAGGGTGCAAAGACAATCTTATACTTCTTAAAGGAACATTCCTGAGGAACTTTCAGCGCGACTGCCCGTTTGATTCAATACTGACATCAAGTTAATAAACTGAGGGGAGTACAGCTGGTTTATGTCAAAAAGTCAGGATTTAGCAATCATTTCAGAAAGATTTTAGGAAAAAATTTACTTTCATAACATAAATTTATGATTTTAGAACAAAAAGCTGAAGTTAAATTAGCAGTTTTACTACTGTTGTAATTTTGTGTCAAAATGTTGCAAAAAAGTTGATATTTTCCAGACCAAATCCTTAATTTTAAATTAAAAAGTCACAATTTAGTGACATTAGTGATTGTATGATTTAAAAAAAACAAGTCTTGTTTGTAAATTTACAAAATTTTAAATCTGCGATTTTTGCAGCAAAAAGTACATTTGTTTGATAAAATTTTAACATTTCATATCCAAAGAAAATTTGATAAATCAATATTTGACATTTTACAACTTTTTTAAAATTTATTTATTTATTTTTTTAATTTTGTAATAATTGGGGAAGAAATTGTAATTTTGGTACCAAAGCCTCAATTTTATGATAAAAGTTGCAAAATTTGTCGAATTTGAGATTTCATAGCTTAAATTCCCTGGTTGAGAAAGTAAACTGCCCGTTTAACGGTAACCATGGTGACGATGTGGCCCAGGATGAAATTGAATTTGACACACCTGGTCCAGGCTATGAGTAGAAGTTTTTACTGTTTCTTGTGGTGATGATTTGGATCTGGTAGACATTTTATGTTTACAAAAAGCTAATATAATGGATCACATTTTTTTATTGAGTTGTCAGTTTTATGTCATTCAACAACTAAGGCAAAATATAATAGCAATAAAGAGCATGCACGTGTGTTTGTCTCTGACCTTTTCTCCAAGACAAGCATGCATTTCCAATTTTAACCACAATTTTTAAATGAGAATATTGATGAAGACCAACAAAGTAAAATCAGAACCAATTTCTTTTTTTTTCCTTTATGACTTAAGTAATAATTAACTTAATTAATGTATAGTCACTTATAATATTCACTTATAGTTAATAGGTCCACCGATCCATCTGTACACCTACCCATCAACTTCTGCTCATCCATGTTTGGGCCATGAGGGCAGAAGAAAGGCCTAGACCTCCGTCTCTCAAGCTATCTCATTCAGCTCCTCTGAGAGGACACCATGTTATTCCCAGGACAGCTGAGAAATTTTAGTATAGTCCCCAGTATGCCCTGGGTCATCCTTGGAGCCTTCTCATGATTGGACATACCTACAACATGTTCCAGGGAGGCTTTCTTACCAGATTCCCAAACCACCTCATTGGCTCCTCCCGATGTGGAGCAGCAGTAGCGCTCGACTGCAAGTCCCTCTCCAATATCTGAACTTCTAACCCAGTGTCCGACGGAGAATCCAGCAACACCCAAATGGCCCCAGGAGCTTTATTGGTTGGGCCACTTAAACACTATTGCAGGAAAAGTGAATGGAATTGTCACTGCCCGTTGACATCAACCTTCATCTGACATCAATTCTGAGAACAAGATGTCACAGGAGACCAGAAGTAACAAGGACCCAACAGTGTTGCTATTCTGAAAGATCTCAAAAGCTGAAAAGACCTTCTGCCAGCAATGTGGTACCAGATACCTCAAAGGTGTTGTTTGAATAGGCCAGAGTTATTATGCCATCTTAATTATATGAATATCTAAACTTTTGACTTGTATTTTCTATTTAAGATGTAGTGACTTATATGTAGTGGACATTTTCTGCTGACAATGCACACAGCTTTTCAATATTAAAAAAAGAAAAATATGTAAAAGCTGTAAAAACTTTAGCAATAATACCTTATGCTAAAGGTAGTATGCTGACAAAGAAGTGCTGTTATGATTAAATAAACTTTGTCTTTGTGTCACTTTGTTGTGTTGCCTGAAGCAATATGAGATGCTCCTGAGGAAACATCTGGCAAGAAAAGGAGACAGTTCTCCTCATCTCCCTCCTCCACATTTCCAAAAAAGAAGACTGCCTGTAGTGCCTGTACTCTGCTGTGCAGTTTGCACCAATAATAGTTTTAGTCTGGTTTTAAGACATTGTGGTTTAAGGCAAAGACGTTACTGTTAGCAGTATTTCCCTTTTTGCTACGTTGCATTTGTCGCCAGGCTGAGCTAAGAGGATTTACAGTCATTATGTTTTCAGCAAATTTAACTGAAGAAGAAACATGCTAGTTTAAAACTACTTAAAAGGAAACATAAAGCCATAAAAATACACAAAAATTAGTTTTCACAAAGGAGTAAAATGAACAAAAATATACAGCATATCCCAATTTTCACTCTCTCCTGGTGCTTTTTTTTTTTTCTTTTGCTCCACTGCTTCACTGTAACATGCTCTTTAAAGGTTTGCAGAATGAAACTCTGAAAGTCTGCAACACTAAATGAGATCACATTTTCGCATCTCGGTACTCAGACGTACTCATTAATAATCATCGCCAAATGTAGTTGAAGTTGTCATCGAGTCAGAGGTCAGGTGGGATTCATTTTACACGTGGATGAAATGCACAGAACACGACATGAAAGCACGAGCAGGTCATACAGGGTTCGCCGCTGAGCAGGATGAGACGTCGCACAGCGGGATGTCACCAGACAGGACTGGGACAAAACTGACTCGCCTGGTTGTAGTCGACTGCTGACTGGAGCTCTTTTTGTTTTCCTCCTTCTTCTTCTTCTTCTTTACCAGCTTTGATGCTTCAACTGGAAAAAAAAAGATGAGCTTGCATAGTGTTTAAAGTGAACTTAATTTCAGTAACAGTTAGCAGTTGTTGAAGGCTTGAAATGAGTCACAGCAACACATTCTTTGTCCTACTTTGCACTTGTAAAGAAAGTGATCTGGATCATCAATCCAAAGTTTTGAGGGAAATGTGGTTTAATGGTAAAAGATAATAAACAAAGATACAAGTAAATATTTAAACAACACCAGCAAAAATCACAAAAGAAGAACAAGCTGGAGAAAAAGTGTTAAGAGCATCAGTGTTTTTATTTTTTCTTCCCGAGCGGTTCGTGTTCTCCAATCTGTTTTGTTTTTTTTCTTTACTTCAATGCCATGTTGTGCAGATGTGTCTGTTTCCCTCCTCTGAGAGTCCAAATGGATACATAAACAAACCTCCAGAAAAACCCAACCTCTGTGAAATGTACAATTACAAACATCACTGTGATTTAATAAAACAGTTGGTTTGTTGGTTTTGTTACGCAGCCAGTCAATGTCTTTTTTGATATTTAACCCTTCAGTGTCATCGTCCAGACATCTGCAAACATAAGAGTATTATTTGACATTCTTTTTTTTTTTTTTCTCCAATGCATTATAGGGAGCACTCTGTTCCCACTCGCTGTAATTTAATTACAGTGGACCTTGGCATGCCCAGGCAGTGCCCACGCAGAGCGATGTAGAATGCCAGCCGGGAACATCCTGTCTTAGGCGACAGGAACATCAGATGCGACAGATGGCTCATAAATCATGGAGGTGCGTGAATGGAGTCGATGGGAGGCCTTCCTCTGGAGAGCACGCTGTGAGCAGGTGGGCAGTGGGAGCATCGGCTCAGCAGCATGAGCCCTGGATGCATTACAACTGTGACTGGTTTACTGCTTGTTGTCACAGAGGCAGAATCAGGAGGGAAAACAGAAGTGCTTACACTGTCACATTGTTCACTTTCAGTTAGTCTGCGTCTCAGTGTGGTTTCGTGGTGTGTAAATATGCATATGTATGTACCTTTAATGTTTTTGATTAGAACAGAAAGAGCACTGTATGCAAGTGGAAAAAGTAACAATCTGACCTGTGACATGCACCATATGGCAAAGTTCTCTCCTAACAAACAGCACAGTTGTTGCAGATCAAAGCTAATGTACCTCATTTGTATCTCACATATGAATGAATGAGAAAGGAGGAAATTAAAATTTGCCTTTATGATTAATTTTGCAGGTTTACTGTGATGTCACTAAGTCAGGAATTCCATTCTGTATTTTTCATAACCAAAGAAAGTAAAGCAGTTTTTTTTATCATTATCTATAATTATGAATGGGAAATTCATCGATTTTTTTTGTCTTATTTAACTCATTTGTGATTTATTGGCTTTTTGCAACTTCTTATTGCATCAGCCAAAGTGTTCTTTTGCAACAAGATGTGCTATTGTGGTGCATGGAATGTAAGGAATGTTTACACCTTTAAATTGTAGATTCAACTCCAAAAAAAAAAAATCATAAGTTATTAGGACTGCAGCTCATGACAATTTTGGCAGCAGATCTTTTTTTTTTTTTTTTTTTTTTTACTCTGAATTGTCAGCAGTTATTTCTTGCACATCCTCCAAGTGCCTCGCCATAATAATGCCATCAAATGACGGCAGTTGCACACAACCCATCAGCTTAACTCAAAGCTAGCGCTCGGACCGTGGAGGATATGAACAGAAGACAGCTGATGGCCGTTGTTTTCCTCATCACCCTTTGCATGTTCCTCTTTCTTTCTTTAGCGTGACATGTGCACGCCATATTGAGCAGGGCGTGCAGAGCATGAAATTGATGAGATACAGTATAACTGAGGGAGACTTAAACAGTTCTGAAGGAGTGCCCCCTGCACTTCACAAACTCTGTTCAGTCCCGGGTCACTTCACCCTCCGGTCCGGTTCTACCTGCCTTCTCAAGCAGCTGTGCTGTCAGATTTCCTGCTAGTTCTGCAAGTCTGCAATGATGATTCTTGACAAACTAATGTTAAGAGCATGTTTCTGATCAGAACAAACCTGTTTATATACAGTGAAATAACATTTCAAGTATTCTGAAAGGTACTTGAAATTCCTTGTTTTAAAAAGGTGAATTTGTGTCAAAATCTAAAAATTTTCAAAAGTTTAAACTTTTTAATTGGGACAGTGAAATATTTGTCCTAAAATCATGAGTTGCAATTGTAAATTTTCCATTTTAAAACAATATTGACTTTTTTTTGTTTACAAAAAAGGAACTTTTTATCAAAGCCAAAGCAAAGCAAAGCAAAACCAAAGCCTTTTAATTAAAATTATTTTTGTTGTCAAATTTTGTTTTGTTGTAAAATGTCAGCTTTTGCAAAAACAAAATCTGACATAAATAATGACTTTCAAATTTTGAATAATTTTAACCAGTCCTTACATGAATTATTTTATTTTTTTTTAAAAGCTAACTTTACAAATTTGCAATTTTTTCTCAATTTATTTTTCTTTCTTTTTATTTATTGTATTTTATTTATTTATTTTTAACCAAATTCAGCTAATTTTCTTCTATAAAATCCCAATGATCTCCGGGCTTTTCTCATCACCTCAGTTATTTGAGGGTTTGTTGTTTGTTTTTAATGTCAGAGATAAAATGGTCAGTCGCACTGGCACCTTCAACTTTTTTGCTTGTTTGTTTTCAAAATCTTTTTTCATCTTAAACCTTTGTTTTTTGCATGCTCTTCTGGACCAGACGAAATTAAGTGGGGGCCACGTTTGACCTGCAGGCCTGAGTTTGACATGTGATCTGTTACATCACAATAGAAAATGAACATCCCCCTCTGAGCGATAAACAAAAACCTATTAGTCAACATATAGTATA
>JBAMYA010000008.1:14560678-14573313 GCA_037176975.1 Arrhamphus sclerolepis
AACCAACTATGCACACACCTCCTGAGCCCTACAGTAATATTCAAGTCTATTATTCTATGATTCATCATTTAATTTTGCTGTTTAATGTGGAATTAAACATTCAAATAATACCTTTTAATGAGTACTAATCTATATCTAATATGGTTCAAGGACATCAGTTTGAGGTCACTCTTTGTAGGCAGCATACTTGAACATAATTGAGCAGAGGGTCAGTGACTGCACATGAAAATACGAGCGTAAAGTTGTTGTTTGTTTTTGTGTTTTTTTTTTTTTGTTTTGTTTTGTTTTGTTTTGTTTTGTTCCAGAACAAATAAGGACTAAAAGCCTGACATCATCAGCTGGTAAGGAGCCAGCCCTGCAGTTGTGTCATGGTCATTTCATTGTATCAGACAATATTGTGCCTTTAGGCAAAGAGGACTTTATGAATATGTATGCTGCACAGCATGTTAATTACACCAGGGTAAAATTGGAATTTGCATAATATTAATGTCGTGGAGGCCTAAACCTGCTTGGAGCAGGGGTTTCCTGCACCATAACACTTTTTCCAGTGTCAAATAAATTGACAGTAGGGCCTAAGTAAGGAATGGTTTATTTTTAAATTGTTTCTCCAAATGAATTTAACTTTTTTCTGCAAAGAAGAAGAAGTGTTACATTTGCTTTATCAGGGGGGTCACCAGGCAAGAAAGGCTGTGGTTAATGAAAAATTCAAGATTATTTCAATTAATGACAGTGAAAACCCTTTGATGAGCAGATACATGTCCGGAAAAACTGAGTGGCAGATGAGCTGATGAATAATACACTAAGAGACCCTATGATTCCTTCCCAGATCAATACTTCTCATTCTTACCCTGATGTGAAAGCGACGGTATTGCCATTATGAATCAGAGCACATCGTGGCTCTCTCTGGGGAAGCCCACTACTCAGTGTTAAAAGACAAACTCAAATGTTCTCCACCAGCCACTCTTGAAGCCAGTGTCACGGGTTCTACTTTCTCCAACTGGCTTTTATCCAAATACTTTTTAATGCTGAACACCTTTCCACCACTGCTCTCATGAGACCTCCAGGCAACTGCAGCTGTTTAAAGGATTTTTCTTTATTTTGTTATATACTAAATGAAACACAACAGCATATAACATCTTGAAGTGAAGTGTGGCATGCGGTCAAACCCAGTCTGAACATCAAAACTCTTACATTTTCCAATAAAAACTAATCACTTTGCCAGAGATGGTTACTCTGCAAAGTAAACAGCTACTGTATATGGAGTGACTGCCAGCAACACTTTTAAAAGATTATTCCAGTATTTTATTTTTACTTAGCTGCTGGACTGCCATCACTTACTGACACTTCAAGGCTAATTTAGTGAATTAAATTATGAAATTTGCTCAATTTAGGATTTCAGGAATTAGTATATTTTGACATCAAACCCTGAATTTGGTATTAGGCATCCAGTAACCCAGTTTAAGAATGTCCTTGCTAGCCGATATTAGCATCCTGTCTTAATGTGGATCACAATTTAAGGTGCATTCGCACATACGCATCATGGCAAGAGGATTCCAACGCGTGGGGTTGAATGTGTTGTCATGACCAGAAAAAATAATCAAACTGCTGCTGGAATATCCAGGAAGAGGGTTATTTGTTGTTATGACCAGCTAAGTGCTATTAACTATGTTCTATGGAAAAGTAACAAGTGAGAGGAATAAAAGGAGATGCAGCTCTCGCTCGACGGCAGTGCCACAACGAGTTAATATAGCGGTGGCTATCAGCAGCGGCTACATTCAAAAACAACAGCTCGAGATGGCTCATCTGCCAGTGACACATCACTGCTGTCCACAGCCACACAAATACAGTCATGCCAGATTCACCCACTCCCCCATTTCCTCCCAAGCTTCATTTCTGAAACTTGTATCTCTGTGTCACCACAAACACCGCTATTATTATTTTTTTCCTCCATTTTCCTGTAATGAAGGTCTGATTATAGATGAATACAAGCTGCTTTAGACCCACCTCCTATGATTTCATTGGCGAGAGCTTTCTGCCTACCTGTAACCTGATTGGCTTATATATGCCTAGACACAGCTCAGCTCAGCTTTTGCTGGAAGGCAGTGACTTACTACAATGCACGCAAGCCTTCAGCGCGTCAGGAACATACAACCGCATCACTTAAGAAAAAAAAAAGAAACAAAACATTCCCATCATTCAGATGCATGTCCTTTCTCCGTGATTTCATCATCCAATGGCACGCCTGCCTTAGCCCTATATGCACTCAATGTATCTCATACAGTCAGACCCCACAGGTCATTTTAACTATAGTTTGAAATCACGAGTCACTATTAACTTACCTGTGCTGTTTCTAGTGATATTCATATCACTGAAAGCAGTGGTGGACAGTAACGGATTACATTTAGTTGAGTACTGTTCGTAAGCACAATTTTAAGTATTTGTACTTTACTTGAGTATTTGATTTTGTGGAAACGTGACTTTCACTCCTTGTTTGTTACTCGTTCCTTTTACGCCCAGCATAGCTTTGTAGTCAGCTGTTGGCATTTTCCTTTTCTAAAATGCAGGTGACCACATTTCCTCACAGGAGGGAACCAATCGCAGTCACTGCTCACACCTGGGATAGATTTGGAAATACGTCATCCTCGCTCTGCGTAGCGACTGCAAGCTCTCCCGCTTTCATTCAAACAAAGTTCGGCAATGGACATGGCAGGAGAAACTCAAGCGGAGAAACCAGCGTACCCATGGCCATATCTCAGCTCGATGTTTGAGATTTTGGAAATGAGAAATGATTCATGTGATTTAAAATGTCTTCTGTGTTCATTATGAACAAACTTAATTTCTCCATTCAAAAACGCACTGTCCAAACTGAGGAAACACATTGAGATATGTACGCAAATGTCTTTTTTCACTGTACATAAACACTAAATGAAGTTGTCTGAGGTTGAAGTGGTTGCAGTTTAATGTGATGACCAATGATTGAAATGCAGCCGACCATTAGTGCGCTAAGCTTGGTGATGAATGAGAGGAAAACAGCCAGCAGAGTTAACACTCTTTACACTGTTTACAAGCGGTGAATTAAGGATTTAGCTTTGACCAAACCATAGGTGATGATGGTTGGAAGAGGGTGCAGACCAACAAATATGGTTTGGGGTGAGTTTTACATGTCAAGTTTGATTTAAGTCTGTGTTCTGAGGGGTTAAAGAGCTGATTAATACAGTGAAAGAGAGAAACTTGAATTCAGTAGGTGTACGGTTGTATTTCTCCAATAAAAAATAAGTGTAAGAAATTGCAGGCTAATTCTTAGACACTTTTTTATTTTTTATTTAATTATCTATTTTGTCTATTCAATGTAGTGAACGTGCACAGCATGCATAAGGTAGTGAATTTGCCGCTTGCGGACATCTTCCAGCAGAGACGTAAGAGGACTTAAGAGGACCTGAGTTTTTCCAAGGATGACCTGAAGAAGAGGAGCACTTGTCTAGTCCTTAATCCACTTCACAACAAGGCAATGGCACTGACAGCGAGGCCTTGGGTTCATCATCCATGCCTGAGTGAGCCATTAGTCAAGCAAATTTCTTTGGACATTGAAGAAATATACACATGACTTATAACCCTACTACTGTTCTATATTTGGTGATTAAGAACAATGGAGTGTAATGGAAATTCCTGAAAGAAATCTGTACATTTAGAAATAAACCTCTTAAAAGGATAGTTCACCATAGAGTGAAAACTCACTGAATATTTACTCTCCCTCTTGCTGATGTGAGGATGGGTGAAGATCTCCAGTTCACAAAACACTCTTGGAGTCTCAGCAGAAAATACTGGATTTGGCTGTAAGGCTGTTTTCTGCTGAGACTGTGGGAGTGTTTTGTGAACTGGAGATCTTCACCCATCCTCACATCAACATAGGGGTGAGTAGATATTGAGTGAATTTTGAATGTACAGTATGGTGAACTATCCTTTTAAAACATATTAATGTAAGAAGTAATAATAAATTTCACTGGAATTGTTTCTTCTTTATTCAGTTGACTTCCACCATCAGTGTGTTTATCCTTTTGATGCCATTTTACATGAACTATTTTTAACTGAAGCTTTATATTGTCTTTTATAGAGGATAAAAGTCAGCTGAAGAAATATAGTGAACTGACTATAGCAGTCTGCAAGACAAATCTCAAACAGATGAAGCTTGAAGAAGCAAAGCAAGTCTCTGAGAAGAGTGTTGACAAGGCAGAACTCAGCTTTATAGCACATCGTCTTCAGCCCTTCTCTCTTGTTGAGCAGCCAGCATTTCAGAGCCTTTCAGAGTCTAAGATCTGTAGCCAAACTGCAACGTCATGTCTCGAACTACTGTGCGGCGCAAACTTGATAAAGCCACATTAGCGAAGAAGTAGCAGATGAAGGAAGCAGTGAGGAAAGACTCCACACACAGCCACAATAACCATCCATAACACATGGAATAAAAAACGTTTTATCGGCCAAACGGCACATGGCGTTTGCTCATTGGCAAGATATTTCCCAGGTATCAGTCCAAAATACAAACATGCTGATGTTTTAACCGTAGTCCGCTAGCGCAACATGTATGCTAGAGCAGCTATAGCACAACAGGTTGAATAATAGTCTTTTACCCCAGTAAGTAGTGGGTTTGATTCCAGTTTTCCCTTTTACACATATATGTGTATATATACATATATATACAAATATCGGTCCATGGTATTCTTGTAGTATTCTCCATGCTAGTCTCGCCTTTAAAAAAAAAATAGCGAGAATACCATGGAGAATTGTATTTTGGATACAACTTTTTTATCTGGCTGACGTCTGCTGTCTGGGGTGCACCAACAGCAGTGGGCCGCCCCGACTCCGACTGAGCCCACAGATTTGATGATTTACTGTCTTATGGCCGATATCGGCCAGATGTATGTGTGCTGTCTGAGATTGCGTATTTGAATAGTTTAATGTGATTGGCTTGTGAGTAAAGCATTTCCCACGTGGGCTGCGTTCTTATGATTGGCTGAAACGAGGAAGATATCTGATTGGTTGCAGATCAAATAAAAATGATTCACCATCAGTGCCAACAACAGTATATACTTACACGTGCATTTGTGAGTTGAGGCACGTCAGGGGAGTCTCAAAATTCACACACAAATGCAGCAAAGTCCACAGACCAGCAGCCATTTGCAAGTCAAGTTATATTTGTGTGTGCATCAGAAATACACGTGTGAGACACTATTGAGAATGTTCTAACTCCATACTGAGATAAAGCTGGTGTGCTTTTTTGTTTTGTTTTGTTTTGTTTTTGTCCTACGATCAATTGTTTCAACATCTGTTCCCTCCTCAGATGTGTCTGAGGAGGGAACAGATGCTGAAACAATTGATAAGGAGATCATCTAGAAAGCACAAAAAGTAAGTTAGAATTTCTCTACAGGAGTTTTTTGTTTGTATGGAAAAGTTATCTGGCCATTCAGTGTTAGCAGATCCATCAGCAGTTCAACTAACTATTTCAACTAAATTCACCAATGATATAAAAACTATTATAGATTTCTTTTCCACAGTTCGACTGTTTTGTACGATCATGAATGAAGCTGAGTCTGCCCTGATAATATTTATTGATTGTTGAGATTTAAAATCCATCCAGTGATCTGCTGGTATTCTTACTATCAGCTACAATATAATAAATACATCCAGGAATTTCACTGGGAGTTTAGTATTTTAGCGTTTCATTTTCTGTACAAAACAGTGCTTGAATAATCATCTGACAACTTTAATTTTTTAAAATTTTGATGGTAAGATATAAGTTGATTTACTAATCAAACTATATTATCAATGAAATGTGATTTTATGGATCCTCATTCATGGCTCAGTGCACTTTCAAACTGAAAATCCAAAGTGTATACTTAAATGAATATTTAGCACAGTCATTTACATAAACAATGAAAGACATTACTGTTTTAAAATCAAATCACAATCTAGAACATGTTTAAATTTTTAAAGCATTTTGAAGTTATGAATTCTTATTCATTTGAGTGTTTGAGTATTTAATTAAAACGTGTAAACCTATACTGTTGTTGGCACTGATGGTGAATAATTCTCATCTTTTCAATAAAAATGTTGTTGTTTGTTTTTTGTTTTTTTTTTAAACAAAACAAAACAAAGATTTTTGCTACATCAACAAGACGGCCATTGAGTGTGTGGACTTTTACAGTGACCACTACCATCCAGGCATGTCATGGAAACAAAACTGTCAGTGTGAACGCACTCCTAAAATATTAGGTGTAAGTGTGTAAGTACATGATGTAGAACATTGCCTGAGCCTGCCACTAAGTGATGGGTGATTTTAGCGATGTTAGCTGTGCTGTCGGAGCTGGAGTGCTCATCCCGCTGATCCAGAAATCCGCTGACTCACATGCTGGATAAACTGACAAGCAACTCAGTGATGCACTGATTGAAACAGAAAAGGAGAGTTTCATTCCACACATCAGAATGTAAAATGTATTAAAAAAGTGAAAATAGCTTTCAAGCTGTTGACATTGTTGAGAAAGCGAGGAGTCTGCTCTTACTTGTGTAAAGAGTTGAAGATCTGAAAGGACTTGTTGGATTTCATCCATTGATTCTCCTCCTTTGTTCTCTCCTCTTATTGTTTCATTTGTATTATACATGTATGAATGCCTTAGATATCAATATAGGTGCCACTATATTATATTCGTAGATGGCTTTTACAGTGTTGCTTATTTGTGTAACAAGCAGAAAGAAATTTGTTTGGTTATTTGTTGTATGGAAAACGTACGTCAGAAGCCCCCCGCCCCCCACTACCACTACATCTACCAGAGCATTGTTACAACATTGCTGTGTGAATCAACTGTTAATGTTAAAAAAACTAAAGAGATTTATATTGATTTCCAAAAATGTCCTATTTTCATCCCCCCTGTCATGTTGGGTGATCAGGCTGTTGAAGGGGAGCAGCAGTACAAATATCTTGTACTGTGATTGACAACAAATTGTGTTTTGAGACCCCGGTGGAGAAGAAAAAAACAACAGCATGCTTGCATTTTTATTGAAAGTCTCCTAATTTTTAATGCACATTGCACATTTATGAGAATGTTTAATCATTGTTTTAATGAATCTGTTCTTACTTTTTTCTGTTCGCATGTAGAACTTTCTATAAAACTGGAAAATTGCCTACAGGGCATTTTTAAGATTTACAGCAAAATGACTGGAATTCTTTTCAGACCTTCCTGAATTGTACAAGGTCAGATCCTTGATAGAAGCCCAAGCAATATTGGTGGTGAGAGCTTTGCCTCACACCAGAACAACACTAACCTCTTTCTCCTCACGGACCACTGCCCATTGGAAGAATTCACTGCAGGACACATTCACCAAAGAGCACAACGGGTCGGAGCAGGCACCTTTGGTTCGGCAGTCCTGAGTCTGGCACCTGTTCTCTCTCATCAGAGATTGTTCACTCCTTCGATTAAAGACTCTTGTAATTATCTGATTCATCTGAAAATTCGTCATGCCCATTATGAACTGTGCCCAGCTGCTGTCCTGGGTACTACTTACCAGTATCTTTGGGTACATAATCTTCTCACAGTTTTGCCGTTGGCCTGTGAGTCGTAGCATGATTGACTGCAGGTTGCAACACATTTCCAGTTGGAAGGGACCTCAAATGATCCACTGTGGCTCCAGGAGGAGCTGCCAGCACACTCCCGTGGAAGGACCTCCCGTTTCAAATTTTCATTCCTTTCCACATGCTTCATTGCCATCCCACAGCCAGTCCAGGGGATCTGTTAGTGCAGTTAAAACAACTTTGTTAGGCTGGTATTCATGGCTGAGAAGTCAACATAGTAGCTAAAGTGAAGACAGCTAGCTATTGGATATGAATGCCATCAAGTAAAAGACCACAAGTCAAATTAAAAATAAATTGGTTACCTGACGTCGCGCAACAAAATGTACCCTCTGTCATGTTATCATGGATGTGAAATCTAACAAAATATGGAGACGGAAACCTTTCTGCTGCATAGTTGAACTTTTTAACATGGGGGTAAATTATGATTGATTCACTTTTGGAGCCTGCCTCTAGTGGTCAGTCAAGGAACCGCGAAAGAAACTACTTTCTGGCAAGAGTCAACTTGAAAGCAGGATGGTCACAGTTTGGTCTCAGTGTGTGAATGTCTGTGTGGTATATACATTTTATAAGCATATTATTGAAAGTGCTGTGTTTGTTTCAGTTAACATTAGGATTGATACTAACAGAGGTAATGCTAGCCTGGCTATTTTCACGGCCGGTTAGTTTTAGTTCTTTTGTACAGGCTGTGCTGTTGATTGTTGTAATAGCCACCAGAAGAATCCTGTTGCAGTTTTATTTCATCCTGAAGGATTTCGATCAGCAGAATAAATGACCTGCATCAATAAGAAGAGATCAGTGGCAGCCAATATTTCAGTCCAAGCTTTGCAACAAATATTTCATCTGAGAGAATTTCTTTTAACTTTGTCACTTGCATGAACAATACTGACTGACAATATCACCAGTTTATGAGTTCACCCATCCAGCAAAAGTGCACTGGTATGCATCAGTGCACTTTTAAGACACCAAATTGTCCCCACTGTAGATAAAGATGGAGCATGAATATGTAGATGGGAAGGAAAGTTGTAGCAGACAAGGAGGAGACATAAAGGGACAAGACAACAAATACCAATACTTTTTATTTATTTATTTTCCCCCAATGTATTGCTGTGAATCAGGCACTTGTTCAGGCACTCCCCCTGCCCACATCATCGGTACCAGCCAGGGATTGAACTGGCAACCTTCCAGTTGCCAGCCCAGTTCTCTACGCCACAGAAACCCCCTTTGTGATGATTATATTCACAACAAGAATGTTTATCCGATATTTTTGATCAACTGTGTCAGTTATTGTTTAAAGCAATTTAAAAGGGTTCATAACTCATCCTGGTGATGGGAGTGTATACTACAGTGGTTTCCATAACAAAAACAAGCAGACACTTTGTGACACTGACACTCGTCAGTTTCATTTGTGAATGCATTTTCCTTCCGACATTTCAAAAGTAGCTGGAATGGATGGTGTCAACAAGAGACTTAAAATAATTTGCAAAGAGAAAAATAATATTAAAAGAAAACATTCCTTAAAGACAGATTATTAGTGATTTGAATAGTTTGTCTACAGAGTATAATAATGTTAAACTATCCAGAGAACGTGGAGGACTTTCAGTGCATGGAGGGCAGGGGGACAAGCCTAAACTGGACACCTGTTATCTCCAATTCTTCAGACGACACTCCAACAAGAGCTGTCATTTGTCAATAACAGATTTAACCACATGGGGAAGGGATTACTGAGGGAAACCTTTATCAAGCACAACATTATGACGCAACTAACACATTCCTCTAAACAGTTCACTATACAAAAAGAATCCTTATGATAACCTTGTCTGGAGGCAGCACTGGCATCTGTGGGCTTGGGGGAGTTTGGGATGGACCCTCGCACATGCTAGAGGTCAGAGTAGTCAGTACTCTCAATATTTCATTTTTAGTTTGTATTTGTTTCATGCACACACATATTGGACCGTATCAGACAGTCCTTTATCTCTCTTGTTTTTTGAACAATCAATAATCTCTTGGAAAAGTCTTATTTGGAAGCAGACAGAACAGCAAAACCTCTGTTCACTCTTATGGGCTGACTCAAATGAGGAGTAACTTTTTCCGTTATTTGCAGTACATTTTAACAGCCTAGTTCAGTTTTACAATGCTGAAAAAAAACATTGTTCATTTGAACAATGGAAGGCAATTGAAATTCTTCTTTTTTTTCAACTTAGAGGTAAATTGAAATGATTTATCATACAGAGAATGTTGAAGTGGCAGCTGTGATTAGACTCCACTTTAAGGCATCATGGTGTTCAGTCTGCAATCAAGGTCTGTTCTCTTTTTGTGCTTATAATGATTTCCTTTTCTTTTATCTTTTGCATTTAAAACTTTTTCTTTTTTTGTTGTTTGTTTCTGCAAATGCCAGGTTGTGCTGAACAAGATGCACAGCATATTTTGTGATCTGAGGGACCTTTTTTTTTTCTGAGAGATTTTGATTTATCAGCTTTAAATACATTTACTATGACAAATAACCTTACTAACTGTCATTGATATTGAGCAATTTTTCAACCATTTGTGGCCATGTTCTTTACAAGTAGCATTGTCTTTAGCCAATGGTGAAACAGCTTTGTCAGATCACATTTTGTTTTCCTTGTACATTTGACTTTGGTAATTCACTGGTCTGATGTGGCCACTCCAGTGAATTTACTTTTACTGAACCTGTTCTGGGATGGATTTACTTCAGTGCTCAGGGTCATTGTCCTGCTCTGTCACCTTTCTCCTACTAAGCTTTATTCTGTGGTATTATATATAATCATGTGCCATTTAAGTAAATGTCCATGATGCTCCCTCTACCATATTTTTACTTTAGGTAATTGTAAAGATGTGCTGTTTTTGCACAATGTATAATTCCCAAACAATTTCACTGAGTTTGCTGTACTATACTTAAAACTTAATATACTTAATACTTATAAAGCACATTCACTCAACCATTGTTGAAACAAAGCGCTGTACATGAGGTGTACAATTGAAACATAAGATATAAAAATAAAATAGAACATGATACGAGTAAAAAGACTCAAAGCCCGATCATAAAAACAATAAAACTAATCAAATCAATGTCTCATGCTGGATCAAAAAGCCAGTAGTAGTTAATAAACTTAATGTTGAATCTAACCTCATCACATAAAGCATTGTTGCCAAGTCCTGCTGTGATTGAACTGTCAATCTGCCCAAGTCAAGCAATGTAACTAGTAGAGATAGATTTTAACTCACTGAAATTATATCTTGGCTGTTGCAGGATTATTGTTTTGTTTTGTTTTGCTTTTTAGAGCATTAGTCCATCTGAGAGAAATTTAGCACAGGTCTTCCAGCAGCACTGACATTTCCTGTCAGCACAGATAAGGCATTGCCCCTGTGAGGCTGTGCTTGTTCCTGGAGTAGATTTCTGCTGTAGCTGCAGTACTGTCTCTCCTCACCACAAGGATACTGGCCAATTAGATACCTCAAATCTGTTATTCAGCACAACCAGACGACTGTTGACTGCTGTGCAGAAGCCTGCAGAGAAAGGTACTGAACTTCCTGCAAAAAAAGAAAAAAAAAAAACTTTCGGTGAGTTTGCTTCCAGATGGTCGACAAGTCTGTTTTTTTGTTGTTTGTTTGTTTGTTTTGTTATTTTTTTTTGTTTGTTTGTTTATTTTTTGGGGGGTGCCACTTTTCTGGAATAAAACTGCATTTCTGTTTTTGAGACTTCCAAGTATTTTGAGGGAAAGTGTGTTTTTAGCAATTTCATAAAATATTTCATGAGTGTTTGATGTATTTTAGTTTTTATGTATTTAATATGTTCCATGATTCTAGACAACTCTGACCTTAATGAGCGCTAAGGTGTTTAAAATGTACTGGATACCAAAACACAGGGAGGCTTATGACTCTAACTTAACTGGTGAGTACTCTTACAGATAGACAAGCCCAAATTTAAAGGAATAAAGGTAAATGATTTTCAGTCACAAGTGTGTGCCCTGTGAGCCTACTTGAATTGTTTGTTTCACATTTTTTATAACTGTTGGTTTGGTTCGGGACACAAAACTAGTTTGGGTTAAACTTCACACCTCTAAAATAAAGAGAATATTCTTGGGGGAAAAAATAGTTTAACCCACTACACGTTTGTGCTGGCTCTATTTTCTTTAGTTCTTATTCCCTTGTGCTTGAGACAGTCTGTATCACAATCATTTCAAGCAGCTATTTTCAGTCTTAAGTAGTTTATTCGAGCAGACAAATTAATCACTTGTGAGGTTCTTCCTCGCCACCACTAGGGGACATTTTGTGCCCTCTGGGATAACTAAAATTGATTTCTGCTTACTTGGATCAGTTTGACTTATGACAGTTTTCAAGTGGTGAGCAATAAATCGACTGACTGGCACATGATTTGCAGCTCCTGCCACTTTTTCTTCAAAATTTGACTCAACTTTTGGGTTTCTTTTAATGTGGTCCAGATTTTGTAGGTGATCTGGATCACTGTCTGGATCCAGGAATTTTTAAAGGATTCTTTATCATTGCGAGATATGGCCATTTTCAGGATATGTGTATAAATCTCCACAATAAATGCTCTGAATGGCAAAAAAAAATATGGAACATGGTCATGACATCATCAATAATGTGTAAAAGTATGATCCGGATCCTGGCAATAGTCTGGATACTAAGATCCGGAACATGAAAAAAAGTCAGGGGTAATTATCTTTTTCAACACTGTGAGGTAACAAATGAAGATACAGACATGCAACTAACACAAAAATTGCTGAAAAAGAAGTATGTTAACAGATTTGCTGTATCTATAATAGTTATGGAGCTAAATCCAAAAAGAAACGCCATTACGAAAATGTGGATTTTCTCAAATAACTATTAAACTAATAATGATATCAATGTGATTCCAATTGCTAAGGGTGTGTTTTCATGGTCAAAGAATACAATAAAATAGATAAAGCACATGTAGGAATATTATATTTAGGTGTAAGTCACAATATTTCGGGGGAACTGTGCTGCTATATAT